>OZ025886.1:6430751-6433251 GCA_964019415.1 Ianthella basta
GGGTGCATGTAGAGGGAGTGTTGACTAGTAGTTTGTGTGGGTGGATGTGTGGATTGAGGTGGCCTGACCAGCAGCCAGTGAGGGGGCTGGTTTCTTAGAACACTGGAAGTGCTGTGAAGCCCTTCAGTCTGGACAGGGCTTCTGTTGGCCACAGAACCCCCTCAACCCTGCCAGTTACTGTATTGGTGGAGTAGGTAGTTCTCCCCTGAGCACATGAAATGTTATTTGTAGTATGGCTTGCTTTAGTGAGTGTTAGATGTTCACCATATGCTGGGCATTAAAATCCCTCATGATTAACACAGTGGCTGTACCATCTGTATAAGGTTATCTGGATATCATTTTTATCCATGTAAGTCAGCCCTCCCCCCCTCCCCTCCCCCCTGCCACTCCCTTGTTCGCCCATCCCCTCCCCCCTGCCACTCCCTTGTTCGCCCTTCCCCTCCCCTCCCTATGCCCTCACTCCATCTTACTTCTCCATTCCCTCCCTTCATCCTCTCATTTTATCTCCTCCCTCTGCCCCTCCCATCACCCCTCCCCTCCACTCCCCCCCTGCCACTCCTTGTTCGCCCCATCCCCTCCCTCTGCCCCTCCCCTCCCCCCCTCCCCGCCACAGGTTGACAAGACACCTGTCCAGGTGGAGAACATTCACAATGTGTTGGCAGCAGGAGCTCCTCGCTTCACTCCACGGCACTTGGACCGCCTCTTTCAGCTCATCCAGCAGAGCTGGGAGAGTGCGTCAGACCGTTACCGAGAAAGGCTTCTTCACCTCATTGGCAAGATTGGGAGGGATGACCGCACGGGGAAGACAGCCAACAAGGTGAAGGTGGCCTACAGGGAGTACCTGCACACACAAGTGTACTAACATAGAGTGTATGTGCTCTACACACACACACACACACATGCACACACACACACACGCATACACACATACACACACACGCACACACACACACACACACCACACAAACACACACACACACACACACACACACACCACACACGCACACACACACACACACACCACACAAACACACACACACACACACACACACACACACACACACACACACACACACACACAACACACACACACACACACACACACATACACCACACACACACACACACACACACACACACACACACACACACACACACACACACAAACACACACACACACACACACATACACCACACACACACACACACACACACACACACACACACACACACACACACACACACACACACACCACACACACACACACACACACACACACACACCACACACACACACACACACACACACACACACCACACACACACACACACACACACACACACACACACACACACACACACACACACCACACACACACACACACACACACCACACACACACACACACACACACACACACACACACACACACACACACACACACACACACACACACACACACACCACACACACCACACACACACACACACACACACACACACACACACACACACACACACACACACACACACACACACACACACACACACACACACACACACACACACACACACACACACACACACACACACACACACACACACACACACACACACACACACACACACACACACACACACACACGTACATATGCAAGCAAATGCACTACATGTTGTTCAGCTCTCAGTAATGAATACAAAGCACCTTTATAGTGGCATGTGCACTCACCCACAACCATACCCCTGTCATGCAAGGACTCAACTCCCTCCCCTGACAGCCCATGCACACAGCAGTGTTGCCTTACTGCATCCCAGCGTGCGTGAGGGCGGTATGCAGTGGACAAAGCGCTATTTTTACTCCAAAGTGACCTTTCGCAATGTTTATTTAGCTGTGTCATGTGTACGCAACATGCGCGCTGGAATGTGACCATATATGGGCATGTGCTGCCCTTATATGGCTTGTGGAAGTTTGCGGTTAGTGCTGGTCACGGGCACTCGGGGTGGTAGCTTCCGTATCCCATGACTACCTGACCATACCAGGGAAGGAACTAAATATAGCAGGGCGTGCCCCTTTTGGGAATGATGCCACGTGTACAAGCAGTGTTTGAGGTATCCATGGATACCTGGAGATGGCTAATGTTTTCTGCTTAGTCACCTAATTGTTGTTGCCCCTTGATGACGCTATAATTTAGAGATCCCTTGGGAGGGGAGGGGAGTAACTTGGTAGCTTAGGCCAGTGAGGTCATTCAGCTGCTTTGCACATACTCCAAGTGTGAACAGCTAAATACACATTATTGTGTAACTCTAGTATGGGCCAAGTTGTAATGATTTATTACCTCAGCAGGAAATTGTGCCAAACATGTACTTTCACAGCATTCTGTGTAAGTTGACTAGTAGACTGTTGTCTGGTTCGTGCACTCTGGAGCAGATGGTACAAGAACAGGTGTAGTGGTTACATGAGACCGGGCACCTGCAGGTGTAACCATGTACGGTCAATGTTT
>OZ025886.1:6438251-6485751 GCA_964019415.1 Ianthella basta
CACATGGTCAGTGAGCTCCTTATATGTGGTCAGTGAGCTCCTTACATGTGGTCAGGGAGCTCCTTACATGTGGTTAGTGCTCCTTACATGTGGTCAGGGAGCTCCTTACATGTGGTTAGTGCTCCCTTACATGTGGTTAGTGAGCTCTTACATGTGGTTAGTGTACCTTACATGTGGTCAATGTGCTGCCTTTCATGCGGTTAGTTTGCTTATAGTGCACACTGGAGTGCTGTGGATGAGCTCACTCACAGGAGCGCAGCTGTTGTTAGTGTTAGCTCATCAATGTCTGGCATGGCCACTTCAATGCTTTGTTGAAGGTGCCTACAACCTCAGGTATCTAATCTGCTCTGGTATGGGATCAAGGAGGTGCTAAGGTGCTTGATTAGCCGCCAAGCACTTTTCACCCGGCTCTGATGCTAGTGGCTTCCCTAAGGGACGCTGCCCGCACTTCCACACCATGAAGGCATTGAAACCAGTGATAATGGTGTCCCTAGGGAAGTCAGGTCTTTTGTGTGCCACTGCATTAGTTCCACTTGTCATTGTGGGGGGGAGGGTGAAATGTGAGGGAGAGGGTGAGATGTGAGGGAGAGGGTGAGATGTGAGGGAGAGGGTGAGATGTGGAGGAGAGGGTGAGATGTGGAGGAGAGGGTGAGATGTGGGGGGAGAGGGTGAGATGTGAGGGAGAGGGTGAGATGTGGAGGAGAGAGTGAGACGTGGAGGAGAGGGTGAGATGTGGGGGGAGAGGGTGAGATGTGGAGGAGAGGGTGAAATGTGAGAGAGAGGGTGAGATGTGGGGGAGAGGGTGAAATGTGAGGGAGAGGGTGAGATGTGGAGGAGAGGGTGAGATGTGGAGGAGAGGGTGAGATGTGGGGGGAGAGGGTGAGATGTGGAGGAGAGAGGGTGAAATGTGGAGGAGAGAGTGAGATGTGGGGGGAGAGGGTGAGATGTGAGAGAGAGGGTGAAATGTGAGGGAGAGGGTGAGATGTGGAGGAGAGGGTGAGATGTGAGGGAGAGGGTGAGATGTGGGGGGAGAGGGTGAGATGTGGGGGGAGAGGGTGAGATGTGAGGGAGAGGGTGAGATGTGGGGGGGGTGAGATGTGGGGGAGAGGGTGAGATGTGGAGGAGAGGGTGAGATGTGGGGGGAGAGAGGGAGATGTGGAGGAGAGAGGGTGAAATGTGGAGGAGAGAGTGAGATGTGGGGGGAGAGGGTGAGATGTGAGAGAGAGGGTGAAATGTGAGGGAGAGGGTGAGATGTGGAGGAGAGGGTGAGATGTGAGGGAGAGGGTGAGATGTGGGGGGAGAGGGTGAGATATGGAGAGGGTGAGATGTGGGGGGAGAGGGTGAGATGTGAGGGAGAGGGTGAGATGTGGGGG
Organism: Ianthella basta; assembly: GCA_964019415.1. Classification (NCBI taxonomy): domain Eukaryota; kingdom Metazoa; phylum Porifera; class Demospongiae; order Verongiida; family Ianthellidae; genus Ianthella; species Ianthella basta. The sequence continues at coordinate 6,439,625 of OZ025886.1, forward strand.
GGTGAGATGTGGGGGAGAGGGTGAGATGTGGAGGAGAGGGTGAGATGTGGGGGGAGAGAGGGAGATGTGGAGGAGAGGGTGAGATGTGGAGGAGAGGGTGAGATGTGGAGGAGAGGGGGAGATGTGGGGAGAGGGTATGAATATCATACACTTCACTTCACTTCACTCCATTTCTTGCTGTCCCAGGTCTCAGCAGCTACAGGCACTTGAAAGATTGCTTGTTCTTGTGCAACGGTACATCACCATGGTAGAGGTCAGTTGCCATGACAAACACACTGTTTATTGCTTACTGTGAATGAGTCACGCTTACTCTGTGTCAAGTGTGGGAAGAAGTTAAGTGTGATCTTTGCAGGATGCATTCCATTTGAGGCGCACCATGCCTCCCCACGGAACGTGTTTCCAAGGAGACCCGCTGACTCTGTTTATAAGACCTGAAAATGAGAAGCAGGATTTCAGATTGGAGGTGTGTGTGTGTGTGTGTGTGTGTGTGTGTGTGTGTGTGTGTGTGTGTGTGTGTGTGTGTGTGTGTGTGTGTGTGTGTGTGTGTGTGTGTGTGTGCGCATGTGTGTGTGTGTGTGTGTGTTTGCACAAAGGCATGCTTACACACACTGCATGCATACCTACGGTGATGCATCTTACACTGTACATGAGCCCACATGACATGTTGTGTGTGTTTCATGAGGAGGTGCTCCCTAACCCTTGGCTGTATGCATTGTCTGCTGTCAGTCAGTGTGGCACGTACTCTTCTTACAACTTTGTCACTATCTAAACATTTTTCTGTTTATCAATTCTTGTGGTGTTATCAGTGTTAACTTTGAATACTTCCAGTGTCATTCCAATGAGTGCTGGCGTTCCATTAGACAGCGCGTTGCTAGGCGACTGAAAGTCCCAGTTGAGCAGCTGCAACTAGGGACAGCTGAGAGATGGGTACGCTCATGTATATGCCAAGGCACTTGAGGCTAATTCTTACTTGACTGGAAATGGTGCTTCCTATTTCCTGTATGTTAGCTCAATGTGCTGCTAGACAACCGGTTGCTACGGCAACTAGGTCTCAGGGATGAACAGGACATTATTGTGAAGAAACTCCCATCAACAACTCTTGCCAGTTTGTCTGGGAGGGCAAGTGCAGAAGAGGTACAATACACACACACACACACACACACGCACACATGCATGCCTCACACACACACACACACACACACACCACACACACACACCACACACACACACACACACACACACCACACACACACACACACACACACACCACACACACACACACACACACCACACACACACACACACCACACACACACACACACACACACACACACACACACACACACACACACACCACACCACACACACCGGAGTTGAAGTACACTGACCTTACACCTTACACATGGTGGCCGTTTGAATCCTCCCAACCTATTTGCAATGTACCCTCCTCTCCATCTGTTTGGCTGCTGTAGACCTCGTCCAACCAAGCAGCTATTGCTCTGGAGCAGGAGAAGGTACTGCCAGGAGTAATTGTGTCTGAACTACCTGACATCTTCTCCACACTGGAGCAGCTTGCCAACTTGGGTGACCCTGGGTGAGTATGAGGCAACCCTGGCTAAGTGTGAGGTGACCTGGGTAAGTGTGAGGTGACCCTGGGTAAGTGTGAGGTGACCCTGGGTAAGAGTGAGGTGACCCTGGGTAAGTGTGAGGTGACCCTGGGTAAGTGTGAGGTGACCCTGGGTAAGTGTGAGGTGACCCTGGGTAAGAGTGAGGTGACCCTGGGTAAGTGTGAGGTGACCCTGGGTAAGTGTGAGGTGACCCTGGGTAAGTGTGAGGTGGCATTGGGAAGGTGCAGCGTGTCATTAGGTAGATATCGGATGACACCGGGTAGGTGTTGGGTGACACTGTGTAGATTTGGGGCAACACCAGGTAAGGGTTAGGTGACCCTGGACAGACAAAAGATCTCACCTCACTCTCTCTGTCACTGTCACTGTCACAGTCACTGTCATTGCTATTTCTTGCTCGCTCTCTCACGCACACAGTATCACTTCAGCGGTCCACAGCCTGCTGATGTTAATACCAACGGACAGCATGGTCTTGAAGGACGTGAGCAAGCTAACGCAGGTGGGTGCAGTCCTGCCGGGAAGTGGTGCTCTGCTGCCAGTTGTCATCCTGCCACACTTCCAAGTGCCCTCCCCTGCAGGACGCCACGGAAGATTTGTCCATCTCCCACGAGGTCATCCAGAGGCTATTCAACCCGGCAAAGAACTCCCCTACACAACTCTTGTACAGCTTTGAGGTGCTTAGTGGACAGATCCTTCCAGTGCATGAGGAGGACAGCAGGGAGACCTCTGCGCAGGACTTCCGCAAGCAGTTCCTACGTGCAGGTGGCCTCAAGTTTGTCATCAATATCCTCCAGAAGAACGCACTGCCACAGAATGTGGAAATCAAGATCAGACAAGACTGCTATGCCATAGCTCTCTTCCTGGCCAGGTGGGGCTTTGCTGGCAGTGCTGAACAGTGTCTTCATCGACATGCTGTGCCCTTGCCACCTTCTCATCTCCTTTACCCCTCTCCTCCCTTCCTCTCTGTCTGCTTGTCGCACTCCTCCTTCCCCTCCTCATTTACCCCTCTCCTCCCTTCCTCTCTGTCTGCTTGTCACACTCCTCCTTCCCCTCCTCCTTTACCCCTCTCCTCCCTTCCTCTCTGCCTGCTTGTCACACTCCTCCTTCCCCTCCTCCTTTACCCCTCTCCTCCCTTCCTCTCTGCCTGCTTGTCACACTCCTCCTTCCCCTCCTCCTTGCCCCTTTCTCCTTTCAATGCTGCCACAGGTTTCTCTTGTGCAATGAGACCTCTCTCCCGTCCCTGCGCACCGCTGTTCTCAAGCGTGGCTCCTCCATCAACACTTCTGCCAACCCGGAGGCTATGTCCACTCCACCTCAGGCTCAGGAGGAGTATGAGGACGTCTCAGATGGTGATGAAATGGTGACAGATATTGACACAGTGACTACTGACAAAAATGATAGTGTGGCTTCCACAGCACCTCATGGAGGACGCAGCGATGAAGTGGCAAGGCTCACCATTGAGGTTGGCATGGCATCCTTGTCAGCTGTGTTATATCGGATAGATAGCCGCATTGTCAGCATTGTGATAACATGCTTACAATGAGACAGGTCTCTTGCACAATACCACTCCCATCTTGCATAACACCCCTCCCAACTTGCACAACACCCCTCCCATCTTGCACAATACCATCCCATCTTGCATAACACCCCTCCCATCTTGCACAATACCCTCCCATCTTGCACAACACCCCTCCCATCTTGCACAATACCCTCCCATCTTGCACAACACCCCTCCCAACTTGCATAACACCCCTCCCAACTTGCACAACACCCCTCCCAACTTGCACAACACCCCTCCCATCTTGCACAATACCCCTCCCATCTTGCACAACCGTCTCCAGATGATGAGTGTGGATGACTTTACCACCATGTTGGCCCACCTGGTGCGTGTGGCCTGGGCTGCGGCTGCTGGGAAACTGCACCTGGCTAGTGCTCCTGACGCTGCCGACGGGGATGGGGAGACGTCTCGACTGCAAGGCGGAGTCTGTGCAATGCAGAAAGATGTGTCCAGCAAGGTGAGCAGTGATTGGACCGGGAAGCGGTGTACGAACGTACCTTCTCAACAGGTTGTTAGGCTAATCTGCTACGTACGTTAGGGCATTTCTTCTGTTTACAGCATTGTATGCTGCCGGTTCTGCCACATTTGTCAGGCTGGCACCAGAACATTCTAGCAAACAGTCTCATATGAGGCAACCTAGCACATGCAAACAGTCAATGCGATGGGTCAACCAACGAGTTGTTAGGGTGTTTGACACCTGGGAGTTTGTATGTTGGTAACCATGTTGTGACTTTGCATTTCTTGCTCCTCAGGATGCTGCTGTTGCTAGGGAAGCACTAGAACTGCTTGTCACCTGCCTTCAACTGAGAAGGTCCCTCCTAGGTAGGCCCCACATCACATGCAGCTGGCTTCCCTCTCATGCCATCCCTCTGTGCTACCCTGACCTGCTTCTCTTCTCCAGGGGTGTTCTCGACCATGGCGTGTGTGGGGGACTTTGTAATCGATGTTCTTCTTGGTTGCGCCCACCCTGAGGTCCGTTCAGCTGCGGCTGGTTTGTTCCACCGTCTCTGTCAGCGAGGGCCAATGTCACCCACACCAGTTACAGTCAATGGAGAACCGCTGCCAGTCAAGAAAAGTACTTAATGGATTTGGTGCATGTGGGGTGCTGGCGGCAGGCGATAGGGCTGGGGGCACAAATTTGATGCCAGCTGGGTTCCTTAAATGGGCATGAGGCAGTATAATTACTGTAAGAAATTAATTTCATTTTTTATACCGTGAAATTTATTACAGCTGGGGAATTGAAATTCTGATTATGGGGATGTGATATGTTTGCACGCTCTTTATCTAGAGTCCTTCCTCTCACCCTCATCCTCCACCTTCCCCTTATTGTCCAGTGAAAATCAGCTCTGAGGACGAGCCGCGCAAGTTCTTCATCCACCTACTGCTTCAAGCCCGCGTCCCCCTCTGGACCATCTCCCCACCACGGAAGGAATTTGAGATGAGGTAGGGACCGGGCGACCTTTTGAGGCTTTGTGTTTGTAGCTCTTGTGTGGAAGGTAGAAATGCAGCGTTGTAGTAGGATGCGTGTGTTGCTTGAGACAGAGCTGATATTTTACAAGACGACTTTAAACACTGATGAGTGTGTGTGTGTGTACCTTGATGTCCAGGTTGTGGGAACGCTGTAGCCAGTTCTTTGGTCTCCTGTGCCGGCTGCTCGAAGGTCTCTCCATTGAGCAGCAGCAAGCATACTCGGTGGACGTGCCCGGCCTCCTTCAGAGTGAGATGGCCCTCATGGAAGAGATTTGCAAGTACACTGGCCCAAGTGAGGGAAGGGGAGGGAATGGAAGGTGGAATAAGGGGAGGGGAGGGAGGGGAGGTGGAGTAAGGGGAGCGGAAGGAGGAGAGGAGAAGGAGGGGAGGAGAAAGGGGACTAAAGGGGAGGAGACGGGAGGAGGAGCGAAGGAAGGAAAGGAGAGGGAGAGGATGTTTGGGGATAGGGGGAAAGGAGGTAATAGTGAGTTGAAGAAAAGAGACGTATGTGGAGTGAGAGTTAACGTTCATTTGTACGTATGTGAAGGATGCGCTGCATGGGGACAAGTTGTCAGATGGCATGATAGTACAAAGTATGACGCACAGCCTTGCTCCTTCTCTGTCTTGTCCACTTGTGCAGCATCCCAGATGCAGAAGCTCATCTCAGGCCACCTGAACCTACTGAGAGCGCTAGCAACTTGTGAAATGATCGACAAACACAACTATGGACCAAAGCTGGTCAACCAGGTCCTTGATTATTTCTTGTTTCCTGCCTCTAACCTCATGGCGGAGGAGGTGGAGCCTTTGGCGAGGGAAGTGGTGGAGGTCAGTCCAAGGTGTGAGGATGTGGAGTGTCAAATATCCGCCTACAGACTGCTGACAGTGCTGGCCATGGGCAGTGTTGAGAACATGTCGGTCCTCTCCCAGCGTCTTATCAAGCTCCACCTCACAGAGAAACCAGAAATGGCCAAGGAATGGGAGGTTGGTATCTCAACCTTGTATCTCACAATATACCTCTACATACCTCAGTATAACTCTGTATAACTCAGTATAACTCTGTATAACTCAGTACACATATGTGCGTACATACCACTGTACATTACTGTATTCACCCTCTCCCTGTCCAGTTCCATCCGCCTGTCATTGGTCGAGCACAGTGCGGTTTTGTGGGCCTACGCAATGCAGGAGCAACTTGTTACATGAACTCTGTTCTCCAGCAACTGTACATGCAACCAACAATACGAGAGGTGTGGACATACACAACACACACACACACACACACACACACACACACACACACACACACACACACACACACACACACACACACACACACACATGCACACACACACACACACACACACACACACACACACACACACACACACATGCACACACATACACACACACACACGTGCACACACACACACACACACACACACACACACACACACGTGCATACTTCCTGTGTGTGGGTATCCCTTCAGATGGTGATGACTGCTGATGTTGAGGAGAGTGGATCTGACGAGGAACAGAGGTACTTGTTGTGAGGAGTTACTGACTAGAGGGGTGTGAGGATGACGGTAGTGTGAGGGTGACGGTAGTGTGAGGGTGACGGTAGTGTGAGGGTGACGGTAGTGTGAGGGTGACGGTAATGTGAGGGTAGTGTGGGGGTGACGGTGGTGTGAGAGTGACGGTAGTGTGAGGGTGATGTTAGTGTGAGGGTAGTGTGAGGGTGACAGTGGTGTGAGGGTGACGGTGGTGTGAGAGTGACAGTAGTGTGAGGGTGACGTTAGTGTGAGGGTAGTGTGAGGGTGACAGTGGTGTGAGGGTGATGGTGGTGTGAGGGTGACGTTAGTGTGAGGGTAGTGTGAGGGTGAAGGTAGTGTGAGGGTGACGGTAGTTTGAGGGTGACGGTAGTGTGAGGGTGACGGCAGTGTGAGGGTGACGGTAGTGTGAGGGCAACGGTAGTGAGGGTAGTGTGAGGGTGAAGGTAGTGTGAGGATGACGGTAGTGTGAGGGTGACGGTAGTGTGAGGGTGACGGCAGTGTGAGGGTGACAGTAGTGTGAGGGCAACGGTAGTGTGAGGGTGATGGTAGTGCGAGGGTAGTGTGAGGGTGACAGTGGTGTGAGAGTGATGGTAGTGTGAGGGTGACGGTAGTGTGAGGGTGACAGTGGTGTGAGAGTGACGGTAGTGTGAGGGTGACGTTAGTGTGAGGGTAGTGTGAGGGTGAAGGTAGTGTGAGGATGACGGTAGTGTGAGGGTGACGGTAGTGTGAGGGTGACGGTAGTGTGAGGGTGACGGTAGTGTGAGGGCAACGGTAGTGTGAGGGTAGTGTGAGGGTGAAGGTAGTGTGAGGATGACGGTAGTGTGAGGGTGACGGTAGTGTGAGGGTGACGGCAGTGTGAGGGTGACAGTAGTGTGAGGGCAACGGTAGTGTGAGGGTGACGGTAGTGTGAGGGTGACAGTAGTGTGAGGGTGACGGTAGTGTGAGGGTGACGATGGTGTGAGGGTGATGGTAGTGTGACGGTGACGGTAGTGTGAGGGTGATGGTAGTGTGAGGGTGACGGTAGTGTGAGGGTGACGGTAGTGTGAGGGTGATGGTAGTGTGAGGGTGATGGTCGGTGCTAGTAGTGAGAGGCGTGGTTTGTGAGTGGTCAGTTGAGACATGTGCTTCGCTGTATCAGCAGGTGAAGATACCATATGATCTCTAATTACTCACTCCACCTTGCAGCATATTCCCTGAGTTCCAGTCTGTGTTCGGCCACCTGATGCAGAGCAGACTACAGTATTACTCCCCTGATGGCTTCTGGAAGAAGTTCAAGCTATGGGGAAATCCCGTTAATGTCCGAGAACAGCAAGTGGGTGGTGTCACATCGTCATAGCAACCCTATGTACATTACATTAAATAATGTGAGGCCGACAAATGTAATAGATTGGTTACATTATTTTCAGAATGCAAAAGGGTTATCAGTGCTGAATTTAGAAAATTTCTTCAAGGGGGGGGGGGGAGGAGGGGTAGTAATGAATGGGGTTCTAAGAAGTAATGAGAGACAATACTATTTGGTCATTTGGCTTGATAAATTTCCATGGGGGGGCAAGATTATAGCAAGGGGAGTGCATGCCCCCAATGCTGCCCCCTGCCCCCCCAATGCATACCTGGTTTTACTTATGCATGCTTTTACACAAGATGCGTGTATAACAGTTTGAAATCACTGTGGTCATGGTTGCTTGGCAACCTTCTGGTTTGTTTTGTCCTCAGGATGCATTTGAATTTTTCAGCAACCTGACAGATCAGGTGGATGAGGTGTTGAAGAAGAGCAAACTGCCCCAAGTCTTTCAAAAGACACTTGGAGGACTCTTCTTGGATCAGAAGCTTTGTCGTGGCTGTGAGCACAAGTTAGTTGTCATCACACAAAAACACTGCCACACTCACCCCTCACACCTGCACCCTCACATCCACCCAGTTTCCACTGTCACTCTCATCCCTCACACCTACACTCTCACATCCACCCGGTTTCCACTGCCACACTCACCCCTCACACCTGCACCCTCACATCCACCCAGTTTCCACTGTCACACTCACCCCTCACACCTACACCCTCACATCCACCCAGTTTCCACTGTCACTCACCCCTCACACCTACACCCTCACATCCACCCAGTTTCCACTGCCACATTCACCCCTCACACCTACACCCTCACATCCACCCAGTTTCCACTGCCACACTCACCCCTCACACCTACATCCTCACATCCACCCAGTTTCCACTGCCACATTCACCCCTCACACCTACACCCTCACATCCACCCAATTTCCACTGCCACATTCACCCCTCACACCTACACCCTCACATCCACCCAGTTTCCACTGCCACACTCACCCCTCACACCTACACCCTCACATCCACCCAGTTTCCACTGCCACATTCACCCCTCACACCTACACCCTCACATCCACCCAGTTTCCACTGCCACATTCACCCCTCACACCTACACCCTCACATCCACCCAGTTTCCACTGCCACACTCACCCCTCACACACACACACTCACATCCACCCAGTTTCCACTGCCACACTCACCCCTCACACCTACACCCTCACATCCACCCAGTTTCCACTGCCACATTCACCTCTCACACCTACACCCTCACATCCACCCAGTTTCCACTGCCACATTCACCCCTCACACCTACACCCTCACATCCACCCAGTTTCCACTGCCACACTCACCCCCCCCACACACACCCTCACATCCACCCAGTTTCCACTGCAGCATTCACCCCTCACACACACACCCTCACATCCACCCAGTTTCCACTGCCACACTCACCCCTCACACACACACACTCACATCCACCCAGTTTCCACTGCCACATTCACCCCCCCCACACACACACTCACATCCACCCAGTTTCCACTGCCACATTCACCCCTCACACACACCCTCACATCCACCCAGTTTCCACTGCCACACTCACCCCTCACACACACACACTCACATCCACCCAGTTTCCACTGCCACATTCACCCCTCACACACACACCCTCGCATCCACTGCAGCATTCACCCCTCACACACACACCCTCGCATCCACTGCAGCATTCACCCCTCACACACACCCTCACATCCACCCAGTTTCCACTGCCACATTCACCCCTCACACACACACCCTCGCATCCACTGCCACATTCACCCCTCACGCACACACCCTCACATCCACCCAGTTTCCACTGCCACATTCACCCCTCACACACACACCCTCGCATCCACTGCAGCATTCACCCCTCACACACACACCCTCGCATCCACTGCAGCATTCACCCCTCACACACACACCCTCGCATCCACTGCAGCATTCACCCCTCACACACACACCCTCACATCCACCCAGTTTCCACTGCCACATTCACCCCTCACACACACACCCTCGCATCCACTGCCACATTCACCCCTCACGCACACACCCTCGCATCCACTGCCACATTCACCCCTCACACACACACCCTCACATCCACCCAGTTTCCACTGCCACATTCACCCCTCACACACACACCCTCGCATCCACTGCCACATTCACCCCTCACGCACACACCCTCGCATCCACTGCCACATTCACCCCTCACACACACACCCTCGCATCCACTGCAGCATTCACCCCTCACACACACACCCTCGCATCCACTGCAGCATTCACCCCTCACACACACACCCTCGCATCCACTGCCACATTCACCCCTCACACACACACCCTCGCATCCACTGCCACATTCACCCCTCACACACACACCCTCGCATCCACTGCAGCATTCACCCCTCACACACACACCCTCGCATCCACTGCAGCATTCACCCCTCACACACACACCCTCGCATCCACTGCAGCATTCACCCCTTGTGTCTACCCCTCCTGCAGGTATGAGCGTGAAGAGCCCTTTCTGTCTCTGTCTCTGACCATCTCCACCAATGTCATGCAAGAGGCACTCAAGGAATTTGTGAAGGGGGAGTGGCTTGAGGGAGACAACGCCTACTTCTGTGAAAAGTGCCAGGAGAAGGTAAGCATAGCCACCATGTGCCTTCGGACTGTTCAGTTATTTACGTACGTAGGTGGGAGGGGCAGTGACTGTCAGTCACACTTCTGATTTAGCTCAACAGACATGTAAGAGGACACTTACATGGAGTGGAATAACACTGTCTTTTGATTGCATCACACTGCCTGATTGTTGCATCATACTGTCTGTGTGTTGCATCACACTACCTGTATATTGCATCATACCTTCCTGCTGGTTGCTGTCCACAGAGGGACACGCTGAAGAGAACCTGCATCAAGACACTTCCTCCAGTTCTAGTCATCCATCTCAAGAGGTTCGGCTACGATTGGGAGGCTGGCAGGGCCATCAAGTGTGACGACCATTTTGAGGTAAACCCTATTGTTATGAAGTAAGGGCCACCACACATGTACATACGTAGCCCATACCCGGCCCTCCTGCAATGGCTGCCTCCACTGAAGAGGGTCTGGTACGTAGTTCATACCCGGCCCTCCTGCAATAGCTGCCTCCACTGAAGAGGGTCTGGTAAACTGAGTCTAAACTCCTGACACAGTGATGTTTTGATCCCAAATTTGGGAAAATCCAATCAGATTGCTAAAAATGGAAATTGGGAAAATCCAATCAGATTGCTAAAAATGCAAATTGGGAAAATCCAATCAGATTGCTAAAAATGCAAATTGGGAAAATCCAATCAGATTGCTAGAAATGCAAATTGGGAAAATCCAATCAGATTGCTAGAAATGCAAATTGGGAAAATCCAATCAGATTGCTAAAAATGCAAATTGGGAAAATCCAATCAGATTGCTAGAAATACAAATTGGGAATATCCAATCAGATTGCTAGTAATGCCAGTGTTATGCAATGAACTGCTACGGTATTAATAGTCGTGGCGTTTGCCAGGCCAGTGTTGGAAGAAGTGTTAGCTTACACTGTTTGGCTGCTGGGCTACCAGCGTCTTACGTACAGCTGCACAATGTGAAGCTGTCATTCAGTGTGCGAAGGGGCCAGGATGTATTGTTTTGCTCCCAACTCTCTGGTCATGTGACCGTCACATGATTATGGTGTTAGTGCACCAGGAGTGTGGGCTCTGTTCGCCAGCCCACCCACTGTATAGGCTTAAATGCACAGTAGCCTACCCAATAATCTACTTCGATTTGTAACCCACCTCAACTCTATTTGTAGCACACCTCAACTCTATAGCTCACCTCAACTCTATTTATAGCACACCGAACAAATCTGTTTATAGCTCACCTCAGCCACCCTCTCTCTCTCCTCATTTTTGTTAATACACCAAACCTTTGGGATACGTATTTTATCACCTAATCTTGCCCAACTACGTATTGTCTTTCAATTCATTTAAATTTAACTTATTTAATTTTCTATATTCATAAACTTCAGGCACTTACTACATACCTTCAGTTTACTATGCCCACTGTACATCATACACTATACATGTATGTCTGTCTGTCTGTCTGTCTGTCTGTATGTCTGTATGTCTGTATGTATGTACGTATGTATGTATGTATATGTTTTAGGGGAGCAATATTGTAGGATTACTTTTTGTGCAACCCTGCCCATATGTTAATATGGACAAAATTATTTCAAATTCAAATTCAAACCTCCTCCCCTGCACTATCCAGTTCCCCTGGGCTATTGACATGAGACCTTACACAGCTGAGGGCATTGGGGGCAGTGAGAGTGAGGACGACGCACCGCCCCGCCCCCTCCAGTACGAGCTGATGGGGGTTGTGGTCCACTCAGGACAAGCGTCCGCAGGGCACTACTACTCTTACATCAGAAAAAGGAGGTGTGTCTGTGGGCGGGGACGGCCTAGAGTAATAGGGACTCAACTGCCCATCTTGCACTCATGTGATGTTGGAGTGTTCCATGGATATGTTTAGTGTACTATGTTGTTCAGCATGCTCAATCCTCATCTTGTGATAGACCGAAGTATGCTACTGTATCCGAGGAGGACGAGAAAGTGGGCGGGGCAAGTGGCGGGATGTGGTACCGGTTCAATGACACTTTGGTGGAGGAGTTTGAGATGAGCGAGGAGAGCATGGAGGTGGAGTGCTTCGGTGGAGTGTACAAGTCTGGAGCACGTGAGTGCTCTGGTATGGGGCGTGTGTGTGTGTTGTGTGTGTGTGTGTGTGTGTGTGTGTGTGTGTGTGTGTGTGTGTGGTGTGGTGTGTGTGTGTGTGTGTGTGTGTGTGTGTGTGTGTGTGTGTGTGTGTGTGTGTGTGTGTGTGTGTGTGTGTGTGTGTGTGGCATGTGTGTGTTGTGTGTGTGTGGTGTGTGTGTGTGTGTGTGTGTGGTGTGTTGTGTGTGCGTGTGTGGTGTGTGTGTTGTGTGTGTGTGTGTGTGGTGTGTGTGTTGTGTGTGGTGTGTGTGTGTGTGTGTGTGTGTGTGTGTGTGTGTGTGTGTGTGTGTGTGTGTGTGTGTGTGTGTGTGTGTGTGTGTGTGTGTGTGGGTCTCAAAGAGAGACGTTAGGATACAAGACACAATGCAGATGTGGCTGAGACTGCATGTTTTGTCAGTAGCCACCTCAGTCACCATGACCGGGGCAAGGAATACAGACCACCACATCACCGTGGACCTCCCCACCGAGGAATACAGACCGCCACATCTCTTCTGCCCCACCAACCTCAAACCGGACCTGGTGATCTGGAACAATGCCAATCGTGCTGCTTATCTTATAGAACTGACCAGCCCTTTTGAGGAAAATTTGTTGATGTGACAATCAGGAAAGACACCAGGTGCCATCTGACCTTGCCAACACCGCCAGGTCAAATGGAGTTCAGTGCACAATCTGGTGACCGGTGTAGGTTGGGTCCCGAGGTATGATTGAGGAAGACAGTTTCATGAACCTGCTCCTTTTTCTCGGTCTTTCTGGGTCTGCTGTTGCAAGCCTGTACTATTTTCTGTCGGGCATCGCTCTCCGGCAGTCCTTTTCAGTATGGCGTTTCCACAACTGCCACAGTGACAGTTTGGGCACTTGAACTTGTGAACTTACCGATCCAGTTCTCCTCCCTGTAGAGCGGAGACTCTTCACCTCCTTATCTAATGAGTGTAATGTGATATTAGTAGTGCTGCTTAAACCTCTTTACTCTCACCCTTATGCCTCTTAAAGTGTTTATTGCGCCACACCATCTACTGCTTGTTTTGGCAATCATTTTAATTCGTGTGGCGCCTTTGTTATTGTAAGCTTGTAATGGTTGATGATAATGAAGTGGTAAAATAGAAAAACAGTGGTGTGTGTGTGTGTGTGTGTGTGTGTGTGTGTGTGTGTGTGTGTGTGTGTGTGTGTGTGTGTGTGTGTGTGTGTGTGTGTGTGTGTGTGTGTGTGTGTGTGTGTGTGTGTGTGTGTGTGTGTGTGTGGTATGTGTGTGTGTGTGTGTGTGTGTGAGAGAGAGAGAGAGAGAGAGAGAGAGAGAGAGAGAGAGAGAGAGAGAGTCCTTGTTCCTGCTTTTGGTTCAGATATGCGTCAAGACATGCGTACGAGGTTCTGGAGTGCCTACATGCTGTTCTATGAGGCAGTGGATCAAGTGCCAGCTGAGCCAGACAGTGGAGCCCACCACAAGCCAGCCACCACCACCACTAGGTATGTATGTATGTAAGGCCTCTCAACACAGCACTTCACTACCTTGTCAGAGTTAGTGCTTTGACACGTGTGTTTGTGTGTTTTCTTGTCTCTGTGTGTGATGCCGACACATGTGTGGTTCGTCCTCCAGTGCTGAGAGTCCCATGGTCACGGGTGACGGGGACCTGGGTGAGCTGACCGCTCTGGTGAGGAAGGGGGAGGAGCGTGTGGTCTTCCAGCACCCCAGCATGCCCTCGTCCATCCAGCGACACATCCACGATGAGAACCTGCAGTTCATGCAACACAAGGAGGTGTACACCCCAGGATACTTCAACTTCATCAAGGAACTGGTCGACACCAACCTGGTGCGGTTATGTGGCATTGGGAAGGAGGAGGGGAGACGGGGAAAGGGAGGGAGAGGGGAGATGGGGGAAAGGAGGGAGAGGGGAGAAGGGGTGGGAAGGGAGGGAGAGAGGAGAGAAGAGGAAGGGGAAAGGAGGAGGGGGAAGGAGTGTTGAGGGAAGAAGAAGGGAGGAGTGAGTGAGAATATCAGAGATTGACCTCCTCGGCGTTGTGTTGGTGACTCAATTATCCTCAATTCTTTCACTCCAGCCATGCCTGTTGGACCAGCACGTATGGGTCATGACCGATGAGGAGCGTAACATGTTGGGACTGGCTTCCTTCCAGCTGGCCATCCACTTCCTCCTTCACATGTACTGTCGGACCAGGAAGAAGCTGAGGTGAGCAAGGAGGCAGACAGCCACAGACCGCCTGCAGTCCTAGTTACACTGACCTCTCACCCTGCTCCCTCACACCACGCCCCAGGTCCTGTACCAGCAGAGAACAGTGGCTGACAACACTGCATCACCTCATGAGAGCCTGCCCCAGTGCGAGTGAGTGGCTGCTGCGTTACCTTGGCGACCCTCCAGGCTCTGCCCTCCTCAAGACAATCTTCCTGGACTGCCCTGTGGTTGAGCTAAGACTGTTCTTCTCCAGGCTCCTCTGCCTCACTCTCCAGACACATTTCGACCATGGTCGCAATGAGGAGGACCCTGTGGATAAGGTCATTAACGAGCTGCTGTCCTTGCTAGATCGAGACGTGGTGGACTGTTACAAACACGCCGCGCAGTACTTCGACTTCATGAGAGAGTACGGGGGAAATGTGAGTGGGGGGGGGGGGGGGGGGGGGATTGCAGCTATTTTCTTCGTAAGGATTCTTGAAAACTGCTGACTCAGCACTATAATACATCTGTGCAGTGCTGTATTCATGTTAAAGCATAATGACGGCTAATCTTTGTCTGCAGTGCATTGGAGGGCCCCATCTTATCAGGAAGGACACTTTAATGAGATTCATTACTTTCCTCCTGGGCCCGCCCAACACAAAACAGGTAAACCAACAGTTGCTCGGCAACAGCAGTGATGCTACTTACCCACTTGTTTTCCAGTTCAGTGACCAGAAACACCGTCACATGGTTTGAACTAGGTATGCTCTCTCTCCTCTCTCTCTCCTCTCTCTCTCCTCTCTCTCCTCTCTCTCCTCTCTCTCCTCTCTCTCTCCTCTCTCCTCTCTCTCCTCTCTCTCTCCTCTCTCTCTCCTCTCTCCTCTCTCTCCTCTCTCTCCTCTCTCTCCTCTCTCTCCTCTCTCTCTCCTCTCTCTCCTCTCTCTCCTCTCTCTCTCCTCTCTCTCTCCTCTCTCCTCTCTCTCCTCTCTCCTCTCTCTCCTCTCTCTCCTCTCTCTCCTCTCTCTCCTCTCTCTCCTCTCTCTGACTGTTGTCCAGAGGCCATGGCTACCGCAGCAGATTCGTGACTTCCGCCCTCTGTTTGCAGCCATCAGTAACCTGCTGAGGATGACAGATTTGAGCTTTGTTTTTGTCAAGAATGGTGAGGGGGTGGAGTCTGGTAGGGGCGTGGCACAGTCGAGTGTGGAGGGGGCGGGGTGTGCAGTGGGTGCTAGTGCATGAGGGGGAGGGGGAGGGGTGGTAATGTTTCGGACGATGGATTGATTCTGCATATATTTACGTACATAGTTGATGACCATAAATTCACAGTGCCCCTCCCACTACTCACAGTGCCCCTCCCACCACTCACAGTGCCCCTCCCTTCTGCTACAGTGCCAGATGCTCCACCCAACCCCTACTCCTACCAAGAACCACTACTTCCTGCTTCTGCTGAGTTCCAGGAATGGTTTACACGTCAGGACGAGTGC
Source organism: Ianthella basta (assembly GCA_964019415.1). Lineage (NCBI taxonomy): Eukaryota > Metazoa > Porifera > Demospongiae > Verongiida > Ianthellidae > Ianthella > Ianthella basta. Next base: position 6,455,615 of record OZ025886.1, read on the forward strand.
AGGAAGTTCATTAAGGAGGTAGGCACACACACACACACACACACACACACACACACACACACACACACACACACACACACACACACACACACACACACACACACACACACACACACACACACACACACACACACACACACATGCTCGCACACACACGCACACACACACACACACACACACACACACACACACACACACACACACACACACACACACACACACACACACACACACAGTGGACACTTCAAGTGGGAGGGAATTAATGAGCAGTTCACATAGCATGAAGTCAATAAACAGAACGTTTCAGCCCGGAAGGCCTTCTTCAGCTGTTAAACTCAAAGGCATTCTGGGCCAAATCATTCTGTTTATTGACTCTAACTATGTGAGCTGCTCATTGATTCCTCTTACTTGAAGCTCCACGATGTGACAGTGAGCCTCTATCGAAACATCCTGGACGTAGATTGATTTGTTTGTGATATCCAGTGGCTGCGCTATCGCTCAATAAACTACCCTCAGTACACTTTTACGCGGCAATGAGCTTTAACCTAATCAGCCTCTACATGATTATTACACAATGTGTGTAATAATATAGGCCGATATAAGTAATGGATGCACGGTGACACGTACGAACATCCCCACTCCCAGATAGGAGCCCTTCTCCACTCCTGTACCACTGTAGTGCCATGTCTTCCTCCTCTCCCTCCCCTCCCCTAGTGTGTGCTGGCTCTACGCGAGGCAGACACGATGACGACTGAGGCCCTGGCGTGCTCCATGTGCTGCTGCTGCTACTACAACGAGGCCTTCTCTGCTCTTGTCCTTGACGATCTCCTCCTTCAGACTGCCACACATGCTTCCAATGAGCTCAAGCCATCCTTCAAAGTGCTCACAGATGTCTTGGTGAGGAGAACATGTAGATTTATGGAGCATTGATGAGCATTCACGTAGCTGTAGGTCTGGTTCCAGTAAAACATTTTGACCACGAGAGTCTTTATCAGTTACAAAACTGATGAAGACCATGTCCCCTCAGCACATGTACAAGCAACTGGGGGTTGGGGGATGGGGGTGAAGTCCAAGCCTTTTGGGGATACAGGGGTGGAGTCCAAGCTTTTTGGGGATACGGGGGTGGAGTCCAAGCTTTTTGGGGATACGGGGGTGGAGTCCAAGCCTTTTGGGGATACGGGGGTGGAGTCCAAGCCTTTTGGGGGATGGGGGTGGAGTCCAAGCCTTTTGGGGATACAGGGGTGGAGTCTAAGCCTTTTGGGGATACGGGGGTGGAGTCTAAGCCTTTTGGGGATACGGGGGTGGAGTCCAAGCCTTTTGGGGATACGGGGGTGGAGTCCAAGCCTTTTGGGGATATGGGGGTGGAGTCCAAGTCTTTTGGGGGATGGGGGTGGAGTCCAAGTCTTTTGGGGGATGGGGGGTGGAGTCCAAACTTTTTGGGGATACAGGGGTGGAGTCCAAGCATTTTGGGGATACGGGAGTGGAGTCCAAGCCTTTTGGGGGATACGGGGGTGGAGTCCAAGCCTTTTGGGGGATGGGGGTGGAGTCCAAGTCTTTTGGGGGATGGGGGGTGGAGTCCAAGTCTTTTGGGGGATGGGGGGTGGAGTCCAGGGGTTTTGGGGATATGGGGAGTGGGTTGTAAGGGTTTCAGGAAACCCCTTTTCAAATTTATTCCAATATTGAAAATGGACTTGGTTGTTGCTTTCATGTAACAGAGAACTCAAGTACATTCAATTGTATACAGCTGTGAAAGTCGCTGTGAGCTACAGAGCTGTTTAGCAAGTGATGAAGACCCCTTTGGTGGAGATGTCTTACAAGTACCTACTGTACTGTATTGTTATTGTTATCGAAAACACACCAGTGAAGGTGCAAAAGAGCGGAGACAACACAAGTAAAGTTACATGGTGGAGGCTGAGGATACAATAGAGTCTAATTCTGACTGAGCAAAATGGGGAATTACAGAGCGAGCATCTCGGATCTCTCTAATTAGATGACCCACAGCAACATGATCGGTGGAATAAGATTTACAATGAGAATGACCAAGCATACAGTTGTACCCTATAAAGCCTGAATTACACAGTAAAGAACCTTCATGAAATACAGAACGAATGAAACTAGATGGATGAGATAATGCAATAGAAAGCAGTCATGTTCATTACTACTGTATAGTATGGGCCCTCTACCGCATCCGACAATGGAAAACCAATGACCTAGTGCTGTTTGGTTGTTGTGGAGGATGATCGAAGGCTGCCGTTGTCCCCTTATCCATTATTGCTGGATATTACAAAATTGGCACAGTTCACGTTTGCCCCAATTCCCTGTGATTTCAGCCGCCATGAATGGTTTTCTTTCCTGTTTGTGGTTGCCATTTTAATGATGTAATGTGATGATGTCATGATACATGCTGATATAAGTAACTGTACAGTACCTCTATGGAACCCCCCTGTGATTTCCTGGGTATGCCCCTGAATCAGGTAGTCCACTCCAGGCTATCTCTGGGTGCCCTGTAGTGCAGTATTGTGTAACTTCTAGTGCTGGTTATGCAACTTTAGTGCTGTATTGTGCAACATACACATTCTCTCAGTCCACTCAATAAGTTCGCTATTATTTGGTGCTACTGACTTCATTCAACAGTCAAGGTCTTGTCTGCAGGTATTTCCTGTAGTGCAGTGTTTGGTGTGTGACTGTGTGTGACTAGGGTAGTGCGATTGGATGCAGTCGTTCGTCCATGGCAAACTGGTCACATCTGAGTGGGCTTGGCAAGATATATGCCCGTGTGTGTGTGTGTGTGTGTGTGTGTGTGTGTGTGTGTGTGTGTGTGTGTGTGTGTGTGTGTGTGTGTGTGTGTGTGTGTGTGTGTGTGTGTGTGTGCCTGTGTGTGCCTGTGTGTGTGTCATAGCAGCACTGTGCCTTTTTCTTCTGTAGTTGGTGTCAGACTCACTTCAGGTGAAGAGGATTAAGTACGTAATGGAAGGATCCAAGGGCAAGCCTGACTATGGGCTGTACAGTGAGTGGGGGGTACTTGTGCGCCATCCAATAGGGGCGGAGTCACCCAGTAGGGGGTGGAGTCACCCAATAGGGGGCAGAGTCACTCAATAGGGGGCGGAGTCACCCAATAGGGGGCGGAGTCACCCTGTAGGTGGGTGGAGTCACCAAGTACTTTGTCTTCTCCCTCAGATGTTATGTCAGACAACAAGAACCACGATACCAAAAGGACATACTTGACTGTCAAGTTCATCGTGAACCTAGCTAACCAGTGAGTGACACAGCAACAGTGTGAGGAGTGAGGAGTGAGGGGTGAGGGGTGAGGAGTGAGTGGTGAGGAGTGAGGTGTGAGGTGTGAGTGGTAAGGAGTGAGGGGTGAGTAGTGAGGTGTGAGGAGTGAGGTGTGAGGGGTGAGTAGTGAGGTGTGAGGGGTGAGGGGTGAGGAATGAAGGGTGAGGAGTGAGGTGTGAGGAGTGAGGTGTGGGGTGAGGTGTGAGGAGTGAGGTGTGAGAAGTGAGGAGTGAGGTGTGAGGGAGGGTGGTTGAGGAGTGGGTGGAAGTGTATGGTTTATTGGCTCCACATGCAGTCTACAAACACAGTGAAGTGCCATGACTGTGTTTGTCTGTCTGTCTGTCTGTCTGTCTCCCAGTTGTGAGCCGGTTCGTGATGTTATCATGAAACAGACAGAGAAATGGCAGTGGTCGGTTGCCTGGCTCAAGAAAAAGGTGAAGAAAAAAATATGCACACACACACACACACACACACACACACACACACACACACACACACACACACACACACACACACACACACACACACACACACGCACACGCACACACACTGTGCTTGGTTTGCATCTGCCACAATCCCCACCCCACCCCGCCCCGCCCCACCCCACCACCTGTTTATTGTGTAGTTGTAATTGGATTACTCTACTAGGTATCATGGACATTGCTTTAATTACACAGTTGGAACTGACTTTGATCTAAACCCTTTGTGGAGTATTTGTTGCCAATTATGCATGCATGGGAACCAATGACTTGGTGCACACATTCAGGAGGACTGGGCATGCAACCTGCTGTTGGCTATAGTGTGGCACAGCTGAGATCCGGCCCTTATCTTGCTTCCATTTTATTCATAATGCCGTCGGCTATGTCAGACTAACAGTGGGCAGGCTGTAACAGTGGGAAGGATGGGGAGGGGAGGGGAAGGATGGGGAGGGGAGGGGAGGGGAGGGGAGGAGAAGGATGGGGAGGGGAGAGGAGGGGAGGGGAAGATGGGGAGGGGAAGGATGGGGAGGGGAGTGGAGGGGAGGGGAGGGGAGGGGAAAGATGGGGAGGGGAGAGGAGGGGAGGGGAAGGATGGAGAGGGGAGAGGAGGGGAGGGGAAGATGGGGAGGGGAAGGATGGGGAGGGGAGAGGAGAGGAGGGGAGGGGAAGGATGGGAGGGAGGAGAGAGAGCAGAAGAGAGGCACAAGAGTACTTACAGTGAAGCTGTTTTTGCTGCTTGTCCACCCGACATGCTGCGTGCAGTGAGTCTCACAGCAGTCAACACATGCAAGCACTGCAGTGAGGGAGAAGGAGTTTGGCCGCCTGTAGAGCAGGGGGCGAGGGGAGGGGAGGGGAAGCCCTGTGCACATCACGCTATCTATAGAAGAGCGGTTACCATCAATTCCACTGGTTACCGCTGGTTACCACTGGTTACCAAGCACCTTGGGCTGCTGTAGTAACCTGTTCTTCTGTTTCAATGAAAGTGGTGTTTTCAATTACTTACTATGTTGCCCTTTCACGTACGTACATGCTAACCACCTTGTGTTTACTACATGTGTATGCGTGTGTGTGTGTGTGTGTGTGTGTGTGTGTGTGTGTGTGTGTGTGTGTGTGTGTGTGTGTGTGTGTGTGTGGTGGCATTGTATATGAGTGCGCTGGTGGTCTTCCCGTGACACAGATGAAGGAGCACTATTCTTCACCGTCTCAGACAGCAACAATTGTGTCCAATGACAGCTCAGGGCAGCGGTCCACCTTTCAACGGACCATAAGTGCACAGGTAGGACTTGACTCTCGGGTGACATGGTAGGTGACGGGTGGAATGTGAATCTCGGGTGGCATGGTAGGTGACGGTTAGGATGTGACTCTCAGGTGGCATGTCACTGGAGAATGGAATTTTGTATTCCGCCTCTCATCCCTTCTCCCCTCCCCTCCCCTCCCCTCCCCTCTCCTCCCCTCCCCTCCCCTCCCCTCCCCTCCCCTTCCCCTCCCTTCTCCTCCCCTCCCCTCCCCTCCCCTCCCCTCCCCTCCCCTCCCCTCCTGCAGAACACATTAGAAGAAGCTACTGAACTGCTAAGTGAGATGGAGTCACATGAGAGGCCAAAGACTGTTGCTAGGCAACCATCAGGCCCCACCCCCTCAAACCAAGACCCCAGGGAGCCTAGTACACCCTCACATGAGAAACCAGACACTTTCGCAGGATAAACTGCATACAATTATAGTAATTAATAGTTTACTTTTTCACCAAAACACACATAATTGATATCTTTGGTACAACCATTATTATTGATAACTGTGAAACTGATCAGTGATGTTTGTTTGTATATAGCCAACAATTTCTCTTAATTAGCTGATGTCTATTGTGGTAATGATATTCATTGCATATAATAGTTACAGTCATGCTTAAAAGTATCACCATTAAATTTGATAAAGATCATATAGCACACATAATATAATTAAATGCATGAGTGTGATATTTTAATAGGTGCATGTCCACTTTTGCATGAATCCATGCAGTATATGCATTGGCCATAGCTATTTTATAGTTGGTTTTCAGTTTGAATTCTCTCAATTGGATGTCCTTGGTATTTATGTAATATTATGGATATTGACACTGTTTTATTAACCGGTTTTTATTTATCACAGGCAGTGTGCATGTGTGCCTTATTGTAATCACTGAATTGATGATGATGCTATCAAAAAATGTGTGTGCAGCTGTCTTGGCAGAGATGCCTGGGGACAAGCACATGATCTGCATGGGTCAGTTTGGGGGGGGCTCGATATTTCAGAGGTAGTTTGTCCACACCTCTATATTATGCATGTGGCTGGGACAGTAGGCACTGTCTTCATGATCTTTGGAAAGTCTGGAAGTCATGGTTATGGGGAGCATGAGGTTCTACTACATAGAGTATGGCTGTCCTCTGGCACAGTTCATAAACAGAATATACTGTGCATGTGTGTGCATACGTGCGCCTTATGAACCAGTGAGTCAGTGGAATTGATCACTGTGAGGAGGAATCAGAGTTGCTAAAGACTACAAGACACCAGCCAATCAAATTTGACAAGCAGAGAATATGAACTAGTTTAGCTCCTGCGTGTTCCATGTAGTTCCCATGATTGCATGTCTGTGGTAAGGTGTACGAGACAGGTCAGTGCCCGTTTCTAGGTTACCCTTTGGCCGCACTGAGTCGTCTGAAGAAGGCAAGGAGGAGTCAAGGAACAAGGGGGTACAATTGACCCGCTTCCGGTATTTGTACGAGGGCGTTTATGATAATGATATTCATTCGTTGCCACTGCTCACGCACTGTATAAACGCGCGGCTCCAAAGGAGGAGTGTTTGCCTGAGAGAGGAGGTGCTCCTCCGTGGCAGCCCTGGAAAGTGTTCCATCCTTGAGATGCACCACTGACGCCCATAATGGAACAACCAAATAGTATAATGAAGAAGAAGCTAGCTGTCAGCCCTCTGGTGGCCGGTCACCAGGCGCCCGAGTCAAAGGCTAGCGACCACGGGTCAGCCGACGAAGAAGAGCCGGCGCAACCACCACCACCAACCCAGGATATGGGCAGGAGACGCTCAATCACCATATCAACGCCGGCGGAGTCGGTAAGTAGTGTCTGCATGGTGTGTGTCTGCTCTGTGCAGGTGCGTTGGTGGTGGCCGTAGCTGGTGCGTGCGCGCGGGCAGTGAATGGCCTAACAAGGGGTGCAGTTCAGTGAACAGCGACTTCACATGGGCTTGTCCTTACAGGGCGGTAGGGGGAACATTTAGGGTCTTAACATATGGGATGGGGTGGTACTTGCTCCTATGGGCTTCACCACTATTAATGGTGTGTGTGTGTGTGTGTGTGTGTGTGTTGTACTGCAGTGACCCACTTGTAGTGCTCCAACTGTCATATATGCTATTCCACTTCAGGAGAAACTGGCTGTGCAACCTCGCCGCCGCTCAAACAGCCTCACAAAGAATGGTACTATCTCAGAAGGTGAGCTGAGTACGTTGAAAGAGAAGCTGCAATTGACCGATTCACAAGCCCTAGAGGACTTCCTTCAGAAGAAAAAAACATCCTTCAAGCAGAGAAATCGTGCCATGTCTGTGATGAAGCTACAGGTCTCCCGAGGCAAACTCCCTTCAATCATGTACGTTACCACTCCTTTCAGCTAAGGGACGGTGTGTGATTGAGTGGGTGTGCACGCTTGTGGGACCTGTTAGAACTTGTATAGCATCTTGTTATCTATGCAATAGCGACACTGCCTGAAGTGTTAGGGAAGTGTTGACACCTGCAACACTGTGGTGCGTGTGTCAGTGCGTGTAGCGCTGTGGTGTGTGACCACCCGGACACCAGCAGGAAAGGTATAAGGAAGTCATATTCAATTACAGCCATAGCCCTGTGTTTTGTATAGAAGCGCTCCTTGTGTAATAGGTATTGGTGTTCCATCCGGCTGGCACGCCTCCCTCTCCCTCCCCTCCCTCCCCCAGTCCACGCCAGAATGCCATGACCTCTGGTAGCCACACTGCCCCCGTGGTGCCATCCTTGTCATTGCCGTTCATGCACACAGAGGCATCCCTGCCTGAGGAGGAGGAAGTAACATCTCCTACGTCGTCCTGTGAGTGTGCTAAATGGGTGGTAAGGCGTGCGTGTGTGCGTGCGTGTGTGTGTGTGCGTGTGTGTGTGTGTGTGTGTGTGTCTGAGCAATAATTATATAGGTAGCATGTAATACAGTCGTTTCATCATCATTCCATGCCTTGTTTTGTTGATTGTAATAACAATCATGTTTTAACACTTCACCAGGAGGCCTGTCGCTTCCCTGTCGCTCCCCCCCCCCCCCCCCCCCGACACACCCCTGTCCCTCCCCTGTCCCACCCCTGTCCCTCCCCTGTCGCTCCCCTGTCCCTCTCCTGTCCCACCCCTGTCGCTCCCCTGTTTTGCTTGTGCCAACTTCCTTTCTTCAGTTACAGCTTCCTCTCCTGGCCTCCACACCTTGCACCTGCCCGTGTATCTTCCAACACCACTTTCATGTCAACTGGGTGTAATTCTCTAGGTTTTGTGTGCAGCTGGCGTAGACCTTTGTGGCTTAAATGCCCTGCCAACAGTTTTTGATTGTTCTGCTGCATCAATGCTCACAAACTATTTGCCTACTTTGGGTTTACTTCCTTTCCACATCTTCCTCCTCCTCACCCAATGACCATGGCTTGCATAAGGAGTGTACGTACTATTTTTCATGTGAAACAAATGATGTCATTCTGACAACGAGTAATGATTTAGCCCATTGTGTGGTGGATAGTCTCTGGGCCTTCACTTTCTTTCCTTCCCTTCCCTTGTCTTCACTTCGCTCCCTCCCCCCCCCCACTCCTCTGTCCACCTTTTGCTCTCTATTTCTCTTCACCCCCTCTGGTCCCTTCCCTCTCCCCCTCCTCCCCCTTTCCCCGTCCGTCCTCCTTTCCATGTCTTGCCTGTTTTCCTTTGAGGTAACCTTTCCTACAAGAGCCAGTGTGTTTGTTAACATGTTATTGCTATGCATGGTCAAGCACATGGACAGTATATAAACACCTGCCTTTTAACGGTTTACACAAAGCGCAGTTCAGTGTTAGTTCCAGTAGTGGAGAAGGGGTCAAGCACCAGTGCCATGTGCATAGTGCTCACTGGGCCAGAGCTGGTGGAGTGCTGGGATGAGGAAGCGGTGGCATCAGAACTCAACCATCAGGCTATCTGTGTCACGTGTGTGAACTGTGTGGGTGTGCTGTAGAGTGGCCTCTTGTAGCCTCTGCTGCTGTGTGTAAAGTGTATTCCTGGTCAGAAGGAGCATGTAGCCTCACTTGACCGGGTCCTCTCTCAAGTGCTATTGGTGTGAGCTGTGTGGAACTGTACTTGGTGTCAGGCCAGCCACCCACACTACCCTCCTCTCCCCCCCCCCCCCCCCCCACACACACACCAGATTCTGACCACAGTGAATCTCGATTCTCCCAGTTGCCACCCCTGTCTCTGCCGGCAGTGGCCAGGACAATCTCCCAGGACTCCAGTCTCCTGGACCCCAGTGACCTGTCCTACCAATCCAGTCGCAGAGGCTCATACCTGCATTTCAGTGAGCAACACCCAAGACGTCTCTCCAGGGCCTCTAGCCAATCAAGGTGGGTGAAGGGGCCGCTGGGCACCAGGCACTTTGCTGCTCACACAGTGAGTGAATGTGTTTGAGTGTGTCGCCTTCTCCCCTCCCCCCACTCAGCCATGTGGGAGATGATGTATACATCACACCCTTCGCTCAGGTAGGCACTCCTCTCCACATTCTTATCCCATATTGATGTGATTATGCAAAGTGTGTTGTGAAATGTGGTTAGTGGACACACACTTAGCACCAAACACACTACAAGCTAATTTGCATGTAATGCGTGGGACACTGTATGGCGGTGTAGCAGCATTGTGCAAACAAACCCATGGAATGGGAACTAAGAAATGTGTTGGTGGGGTTTTTGGAACTAACACCTTTGTACCTTAGCAGGTGGTCTTCATAGCAGTGGGCACTATATCGTCATCATGTTACAGGCTGCCATGGAGTTGCCATGGCAATGTATGCACGACTAGCATTGAAGTGCGTATTGGGCCCCTCCCCCTGCAGATTCTCGCCAACATGTACTTCGTCAGGTCCAACTTCATTGATCTGATGGGACTACCGCAGTCAATGTGAGTACTAGTGGGCCCAGTTCCTGTGTGGGGTTATCTATGCACCACCCACACTACCTCTATAGCTAGTAGTTTCACTTCCTCTCAATAAGGCAGCTGGCCTGCAGGGGACTGCGGTATTAGTTACAGTGTACATTGTAAAGTAATTGGTGGCAGATTGGAGTGGCAAGGTGCACCATATGCCCCAAGGAGACCCCTCCGAGTTATGGAATGGTCTCTGCTGGGACCTCTGGTAGGGCATGGTGTACTGTCTGTGGAGTGCGCACAAGCGAGCAATTGGTGCCTTCCCTTCTATAGGCTGCAATGATTTAGCAAACCTCTGGACCACACTGGCATGTGCCACTCACTGTCCCCCGCACTCCTTTACTCATGACACCCTAGCTCTCTCACTCCACTCCCTGTCACTCTGTCACTGTTGTACCCTCACCGTCACTGTCACTATCACTCTTCACTCCGCTCCCTGTCACTGTCGCACCCTCACTGTCACTGTCACTCCCTCACTGTGACTGTCACTCCCTCACTATGCTCCCTCACTTCACTCCCTAACTGTCACTGTCACTGTCACTCTGTCACTGGCACTCCCTCACTGTCACTCCGTCACTGACTGTCACTGTCACTCCCTCACTACGCTCCCTCACTATCACTCTGTCTCTGTCACTCCCTCACTCCACTCACTGTCACTCTCACACCCTCACAGGCAAAAGGGGCCCCTTGGAGTGAATGCAGAAGACCTCTCAGGTACCCCACCCACCACAGTATTTGGCCCCGCCCTCTGTGCATGTCACCACTCAGTGTGTCCCTTTTGCAGAGGAGAACAAGAAACATGTGGCAATGGAGACTGTGCGAGAGTTTGACTGGTGCCTTGAACAGCTTGAGACAATGCACTCGTCAAAGAGTGTGGGCGGGCTGGCGCAGGCCAAGGTGGGATGTGTCTCTTATCATTTGTGTTACATTATGTCACACGACCAGTGTCACCACAACCCAACACCCCTTCATATGGACCCACTCACTTGGGGCTGACCTGGTGGGGTAACCTGGTGGGGTAACCTGGTAGGGTAACCTGGTAGGGTACTGTGCATTCACTGAACTGCATGCAGGTGTTGTGAGAAACTTGCCAAGATGGCCTTGAGGTAGACATTTTACAGGTGTTCTTATTGTTGGTGAAGATGGACATCTGGGGAGGGAGGTTGACCTGTGTAGTGTGGTAAATGTCAACATACCTCAAGGCTCATAACAGGTGCCCCAAGATGATTTTCATACAGATTGCCTGGTTCTTCATCTTTCCCCGTCACATCTACAAACATGCGTCACACACTTTACACCTTGTAGCTTTTGTTATGACCCCACCCTCTGTGGGGTCAAACCCACTTTCCTAACCTTGTTCATTAGGTGCACACAAGCACTTTAACCCTGTTCAGTAGGGTATATGAAACACTTTAACCCTGTTCAGTAGGGTATATGAAACACTTTAACACTGGTCAATAGGTGCACGCAAACACTTTAACCCTGGTCAGTAGGTGTACGCAAGCACTTTAACACTGATCAGTAGGTGTACGCAAACACTTTAACCCTGGTCAATAGGTGCACGCAAACACTTTAACCCTGGTCAGTAGGTGTACGCAAGCACTTTAACATAGTCTCGTTCCCAGACCCACCTCCGCCGTTCCGCCAATTTTATTTAGATGGGGGGGCGGAGGAAGGGTCTGGTAACATTGCCATACCATTTCTGTACCGAGGAGGCGGAGTCACCGATGAATAAACGTAGTTAATCACGTGCATAAACGCATATGAAGTTGCGAAATACAATAACGTTCTGTGATCTGATTGGTCGCGCCAGGATTCAGGCGCAGGTACAGAAACGGTATGGCAATGTTACCAGACCCTTCCTCCGCCCCCTATCTAAATAAAATTGGCGGAACGGCGGAGGTGGGTCTGGGAACGAGACTAACTTTAACACTGGTCAGTACTGCATGCAAACACTTTAACCTTGGTCAGTAGGTGTATGCAAACACTTTAACCTTGGTCAGTACTGCATGCAAACACTTTAACCCTGGTCAGTAGGTGTATGCAAACACTTTAACCCTGGTCAGTAGGTGTATGCAAACACTTTAACCTTGGTCAGTACTGCATGCAAACACTTTAACCCTGGTCAGTAGGTGTATGCAAACACTTTAACCTTGGTCAGTACTGCATGCAAACACTTTTAACCCTGGTCAGTACTGCATGCAAACACTTTAACCTTGGTCAGTAGGTGTATGCAAACACTTTAACCCTGGTCAGTAGGTGCTCGCAAACACTTTAACCTTGGTCAGTACTGCATGCAAACACTTTAACCCTGGTCAGTAGGTGTATGCAAACACTTTAACCCTGGTCAGTACTGCATGCAAACACTTTAACCTTGGTCAGTACTGCATGCAAACACTTTAACCTTGGTCAGTAGGTGTATGCAAACACTTTAACCCTGGTCAGTATGTGCATGCAAACACTTTAACCCTGGTCAGTAGGTGTACACAAACACTTTAACCCTGGTCAGTAGGTGCTCGCAAACACTTTAACCCTGGTCAGTAGGTGTATGCAAACACTTTAACCCTGGTCAGTAGGTGCTCGCAAACACTTTAACCCTGGTCAGTAGGTGTATGCAAACACTTTAACCTTGGTCAGTATGTGCATGCAAACACTTTAACCCTGGTCAGTAGGTGTACGCAAACACTTTAACCCTGGTCAGTACTGCATGCAAACACTTTAACCTTGGTCAGTAGGTGTATGCAAACACTTTAACCTTGGTCAGTAGGTGCACGCAAACACTTTAACCCTGGTCAGTAGGTGCACGCAAACACTTAACCCTGGTCAGTAGGTGCACGCAAACACTTTAACCCTGGTAGACTGCTTACAGTGGGTCCATGTGAAGGGGCATACATTATGTACATCTTGTGCTTGGTGGCATTATCTGTGATGTCATATGGCATTACTCACTCACACTTTCTCTCCAGTTCAAGCAACTGCTCATTCGTGGGCTATCTTCACTATCCGAAAACAGCCGCTCTGGGTCGCAAGTGGCAGAATGGGTCTCCGCCACATACACAGGTGAGCCCTTGTCACACTAGCTAAGTGGGAGGGGCATCATGGGAGTAGTGTGGGTGTGTTGTGAGTGGGAGGGGCATCATGGGAGTAGTGTGGGTGTGCTGTGAGTGGGAGGGGCATCATGGGAGTAGTGTGGGTGTGCTGTGAGTGGGAGGGGCATCATGGGAGTAGTGTGGGTGTGCTGTGAGTGGGAGTGCAGTGTGGGTGTGCTGTGAGTGGGAGTGCAGTGTGGGTGTGCTGTGAGTGGGAGTGCAGTGTGGGTGTGCAGTGTGGGTGTGCTGTGAGTGGGAGTGCAGTGTGGGTGTGCATTGTGAGTGTGCTGTGAGTGGGAGTGCAGTGTGGGTGTGCAGTGTGAGTGTGCTGTGAGTGGGAGTGCAATGTGGGTGTGCATTGTGAGTGTGCTGTGAGTGGGAGTGCAGTGTGGGTGTGCAGTGTGGGTGTGCAGTGTGAGTGTGCTGTGAGTGGGAGTGCAGTGTGGATGTGCAGTGTGAGTGTGCTGTGAGTGGGAGTGCAATGTGGGTGTGCATTGTGAGTGTGCTGTGAGTGGGAGTGCAGTGTGGGTGTGCAGTGTGGGTGTGCAGTGTGAGTGTGCTGTGAGTGGGAGTGCAGTGTGGGTGTGCAGTGTGAGTGCATTGTGGGTGTGCTGAGTGGGTGTGCAGGGTGGGTGTGCTGTGAGTGGGAGTGCTGAGTGGGTGTGCAGGGTGGGTGTGCTGTGAGTGGGAGTGCAGTGTGAGTGTGCTGTGTGGGTGTGCTGTGTGGGAGTGCTGGTGGTGAGGATGTCTGTAGTTTGTGTTGCCGTTACTTTGTACATGACCAGCTGTGCCAGCCTCTGGCATGCACAGTCATTCTGCTGCCTCCTATTCATAGTTTTGATGATTGAATGTAGAGAATGTGACATCATTCTGTGTACTGCGTTACTCACACATGTGTCCTCTTGTCTTGTGCGCACACACTGCAGACGGCGCTGAGATGGTGGACAGAGTTCTGAATCATGTCCCTGTACGAGTCCACACAGGAAGTGTAGCCAATGCGTATGAGGAGCTCCCCCGGTGAGGGCACACAAACACACACTTGGCCACCTGTCCTCCCCACAACAGTTCTCACATCCATGAGGGCACGCCCTCAGCTGTGACAGTAGCTGTCACATCTTACGTATGCACACAACGAGTTACTCATTGCTGCTGACAAGCTATTAGGAAAGCAAGTATTCTGTGTAAAGTGGTGTGGGTGAGCATGTTGAACCTTCTCCAAGTAGGTGGGTTGTCAGTCTGCTGTTGCTTCACCAGGCTGGGTGAGGTGCTGGTGCATACCGTTTGGGACAGGCCAGCCTAACAGCAGGGTCATGTGGGTGTGTTGGCCATGTGGGTGTGGCAGTCATGTGGGTGTGTTGGCCATGTGGGCGTGGCAGTCATGTGGGTGTGGTGGCCACGTGGGTGTGGTGGTCATATGGGTGTGGCGGTCATAAGGGTGTGGTTGTCATGGGTGTGGTGGTCATGTGGGTGTGTTGGCCCTGTGGGTGTGGCAGTCATATGGGTGTGGCAGTCATATGGGTGTGGTTGTCATATGGGTGTGGCAGTCATGTGGGTGTGGCAGTCATGTGGGTGTGTTGGTCATGTGGGGATGTCCTTCTATTGCAGGTTTGGGGTCTATGGAGCAGGGGTCAATGAAAGCAGGATTGCAAAGGTATGGGCTGATGGGTGCACTGTCTGGTTTAGAGCATGCCACATTGACGTGTGGTAGGGGTGGTGTTTGCGGCAGTGTGTCTCTAGGAAGCAGTGCAGTTGAGACTGCTGCCTCAGTCTGCAATGGCCCCCACTGCTGCTGTGGAATGGGTCCCCTGCCTCCCTCCAGATCTTGGATGATGGCATTGACAAGTGGACCCTGGATGTCTTTGAGCTGGGCAAAGCTGCAGGGGGACGGCCAATAGTACCTTTAGCTTACTACATATTTAAGGTAAAAAGCACACCACCCTCACACAGCACACCACCCTCACACAGCACTCCACCCTCACACAGCACTCCACCCTCACACAGCGCACCACCCTCACACAGCGCACCACCCTCACACAGCACACCACCCTCACACAGCACACCACCCTCACACAGCACACCACCCTCACACAGCACACCACCCTCACACAGCGCACCACCCTCACACAGCACACCACCCTCACAGCACACCACCCTCACACAGCACACCACCCTCACAGCACACCACCCTCACACAGTGCACCACCCTCACACAGCGCACCACCCTCACACAGCACACCACCCTCACACAGCGCACCATCCTCACAGCACACCACCCTCACACAGCACACTACCCTCACACAGCACACCACCCTCACACAGCACACCACCCTCACACAGCGCACCATCCTCACACAGCACACCACCCTCACACAGCACACTACCCTCACACAGCACACCACCCTCACACAGCACACTACCCTCACACAGCACACCACCCTCACACAGCACTCCACCCTCACACAGCACCCTGTGCAAGTCACCCTCACACATACATAGAGCACGCTTCCTGCAACCCTCCACCTTGCACCCTCTTCTCACCCTTCTCCATCTGCAGCAACGTAAACTTTTCAAGGCGTTCAAGATACCCCCCAACTTATTTATTGCTTTTGTAACAGAAGTAGAAGTGAGTGTCCCGTGACCCCTCCACCCACACCCCCACCCCCACACCATGTAATTGCACATTATCACCAAACCAGCTGTCAGTGTCATTGCAACACTTGTGACTTCTCTCCTCTGCCACTCCCCCCCGCCCCCGCCCCTTCCCAGACCCACTACTGGTCCACTAACCCCTATCACAATGCCTACCACGGAGCAGATGTCCTCCACACAGCCAATAACATGCTTAACTCACCTGCACTACAAGTGAGACCTCTCCTTTGGCACCTTGTGGTGGTCTGCTGTCTGCTGTTCACCCTCGCTCCCTCCCTCAACCTTCATAGACCATTTTCACAGACTTGGAGATAATGGCTACTCTCTTTGCTGCCATTGTCCACGATGTGGGTCACCCAGGGAGGAACAACAACTTCCTGATTGCCACAGGTACCGGGTGGGCGGGAGTGGGAGGTGGAGTGGGGGAGGGATGTGCAAAGAAATATGTTTGTCTGTATACACTTAGTTGTCCTGCCCACCCCCTCTCTGGTCTGGGGGTAGATGATCTGACTGGTGTGAAAGTGGCAAGCTTGTGTGCTAACAACATGATCTTACCCTAGTCTTGTTGAGATGTATTGTGAAAACAGCAGTCAGTGGGGGCCACAGCCTGAGGCATTGACCTCTTGGCTGGGCTGTGTGTGTGCTGCTGCACTTCAGAGCGCTGCTTCTTCCACTGCTCAGGGCATGAGTTGGCCATACTGTACAATGACGAGTCCATCCTGGAGAACCACCACTTGGCAATCGTGTTCAAGATACTGAATGTGAGTCCCCTGCCCCACCCCCTGTGTGTAGGTGTGGCAGCACTCTTGTGGCCCCTCCTTCCATTAGGAGCCTGCCTTCGACTTCCTGATTAATGTGGATGCACAGCAGAGAAAGGCCTTTAGGAAGATGGTCATCGATATGGTGAGTGGTTGTGAGAGGTGTGGGTAGGTGTGTGTGGTGTGTGTGTGTGTGTGTGTGTGTGTGTGCGTGTGTGTGTGTGTGTGTGTGTGTGTGAGATGTGTTGTGTCCCTGCAGGTGCTTGCCACAGACATGGCCAAACACCTCCATCACCTTGGTGAGCTCAAGACCATGGTGGAGACACAGAAGGTGTCCAGTGCTGGCTTGCTGGTCCTTGACAAGTACACTGATAGATCAGAGGTGGGCACACATTCAGTATCATTTTGTCTACCAATATGTGTTACCATGGCAACACCCCCCCTTAACAGGTGCTGCAAAGTCTGGTCCACTGCTCGGACCTTAGCAACCCGAGCAAGGATGTAGGGATAGCTGCTGTTTGGGCCAAACGTGTGCTTGACGAGTTCTTCTTGCAGGTGAGGGTGAGGGAGAGGGAGGAGTGCTTTGCACCTGTCTTGCACTGTTTGGGAGCTGTCTGCAGTCTTGTTTGATTACTGACTGTGTCTTCCCTCACTCCCTCTCCCTTTCTCTCTGTGTGTGTGTCTGTGTCTGTGTGTATTTAGGGAGATGAGGAGAAGAACCGCGGGCTGCCAGTGAGTCCACTCATGGACCGAGATACTGTCGTCATGGAGAAGTGTCAGGTAGCTGGACACACACTTGCATTCACCATTCAACAGAGGATTCATTACCCCCTCCATGTCCATCCTCTTACCCCTGTGTGTGTGTGTGTGTGTACCTGCAGGCGTCCTTCATTGACTTCGTGGTGTACCCGCTGTGGGAGGTGTGGGCGGAGCTTGTCTTCCCTCATGCCCAATTTGTCCTGGACCGTCTGCACGCAATGCAGGAGTACTGGACAGACATGATCCCCACTTCCCCCAACCACCTCGCATGTGGTGCTGAGGACAGTGCTGAGGTGAACCTCAGCCCTCCCGATACACCTCTTATGGACAGCAGTGAACCGGAAAGGTACCTGTTCAGCGTGTGCTGGTGTGTGTGTGCTAGTGTGTGTGTGCTGGTGTGTGTGTGCTAGTGTGTGTGTGCTGGTGTGTGTGTGCTGGTGTGTGTGTGCTAGTGTGTGTGTGCTGGTGTGTGTGCTGGTGTGTGTGTGCTGGTGTGTGCGCTGGCTCAATGTACGTACCATATGCATAGTGGTAAGGGCCGTAGCTGGTGGTGTGTGTGTGGTTGAGGGGGCTCTGCAGGCGGTGCCTGATACAAGCCTACAACCAACTTGGGATGGTTTCAATGGTCAGTGACCATGTACAGAGCACCAATTACTGGAACACACAATGTAGATGTGTACAACTGAATGTCCACCTGTCTTGTTGCGACATAGGTAATTAACCATGCTTGTGAAGTGGTGGTGGTAGTGACTCAGGTTGTCCTCCCTCCCCTGCAGGTTGGCTGACTAGTGCAACTATTGTATGGACAATATTATGTACATTTTTACTTTGTAAACTAACTGACTGCCAGTTCAAGTGCTGCTCCCTACCTACCTACCCCTGTTGCCCATACCGTCACTCACTTTCTATGGATGTAGCTTACTGTCACAGTTTTGTTACCACAGCCAGTGCTCCTTGCATCCAGTCCTGTTCACTGTAACATGCCTTGTGAGTGTGGTCATATTCCTATTATGGAACAAGTGTTCTGTGCTTAGAGTGCACTAAGCCGTGCGTGTAAGGCTTGCCTCCCCCCCCCCTTGGTATACACTGCACATCCGCACACTGCATAGTGCATGCTGCATGGAGGGGACCACTGCTGTGTATGTGACTGTGAGTAGCTACATAGGATACTGGTGTAGTCAGTAGCAATATATACTGAGCATTCACATAGCAAACATGCATGAAGTGAGGGCTTCTCGGCTGGCTCAGGCATCAGAAAGGGGTTGGTTCTCTAATACCAGCTTCACAACAGGGTTGAAAACCTTGCTGACGTTTCGACCAGATGCTCTGGTCTTCTTCAGGGTTTTCAACCCTGTTGTGAAGCTGGTATTGGAGAACCAACCCCTTTCTAGCAAACATGCAGTAACTGCAATAGTACGATGTTTCAACCGTGCATGATGCTCTCTCCATGCTGTCGGCTACAATAATATAATTGTACTGGTCTGGCGGGCAAAGACCCTTTGTGGTCAAACGTTGCATTGCTGCAATTGTTGCACATGTTTGCTGTGTGACTGCTCACTGTTATATTGCTATTGGCTACGGCATCAGTGTCTCATCAATGTCACTGCTGACTGTATGAAGCCATAGCTCTGTGTAACTGGTATAGCAGTGTCAGCTGCTAGCATCGGATGATGTGGACGGACTGTGTTTAGAGCTGTAGGCACAAAATGTGTGTCAATGTCACTACATGCAGACCAGAAGACATGCCATCACACATGCCATCACACGGCCAGCTGGTGCACCTCTCCCACTTGGCATGAATGTGGCTTTGTTGTCTGCCGTGCAGTCAGTTGCAAATGCCATTCTGCCAAAGGAATGCAGCTGCTCTGGTAAGTAGACGGTCTTGACTACCTTGGGCCACTGTATGTAGTTAGTGTACGCATCATGCAGTGGTCCCTCGCCGCACAGTTTGAGCATGCAGTCACCTTAGTCCTTCCAGATGCCCCCTGTACACCCCACCCCCGCATGCACGTGACAATAATACTGCGGTTGCCATTGCAGGGAACAGGTTGTAACCCGTATAAATGTACCCTGCGCAATAGGAATGCGGTGGATAGCCAAGTCCCACTAGATGGCGAGCGTGGAGGACCCGCAGGCGTTGGTGGGGCAGATTGAGCAGGTGAGGCGACGAGGGACAGAGCCAACAACGAGACCTATCCCCCTCTTCAGTTGAGACAAGCGCGCATTGGCACACAGGTCTTTCTCCTGGATTTGGTGCATATGCGCAATGCACACATTATAATATTGAAATGGTGCGCGTTTGATATAAAGGTAGTGAAGGCTGTCCGGCACTATTGAATGGTTTAATTAACTGGTCCGTTCGCTCTGCAGTGTGGCAGGCTGCCATGGCAACGTGCCATGTGCGTGCTAACTTCCTCTCTTACCTCTCTCAGTTGCTTCAGCAGTTGTACACAGACCCTAACTCTCAAGTAAAAGATGTTGCACAGAAGAGCCTCATTGCCTTCCAGAACTCGCTCCAGGCATGGAGCATAGCATGGCACCTCCTCAATCATCAGGTGTGTACATGTGTATGTGTGTACGTGTGTATGTGTGTACGTATGTGTGTACGTGTGTACGTATGTGTGTACGTGTGTATGTGTGTACGTATGTGTGTACGTGTGTATGTGTGTACGTATGTGTGTATGTGTGTACGTATGTACGTATGTGTGTACGTGTGTATGTGTGTACGTATGTGTGTACGTATGTGTGTACGTGTGTATGTGTGTACGTATGTGTGTACATGTGTACACGTCTCGCTGCTATGGACTACAGGTCAGCACAGTACAGTTCTTTGGAGCTAATATTCTTCACCACAAGATAACACATGCCTGGTGAGAGCACTGACACACACACACACACACGCCCACACACACACACGCACACACACACACACACACACACACACACACAATTTGCACACTCCTGACTGTTGTGCAGGGATGAACTGCCACAGGAGCAACATGAACTGCTGCGAGTGCAGATCTTCCAAGCTTTGTTAAAGTTTGCAGATGGAGCACGAGTTGTACGGACACGACTGTGTCTTGCTGTTAGTGATTGTGCAACATGATGTCACATGCCTTGAGGGTCACATACAATGAGCTAATGGGAATCACTTTATTGCGTTACGTGTTCCTTCCCCCTCCCCCTCCCCTCCCCTGACCACCCCCTCCCTCCTCCCCTCCCCCTCCCCTCCCCTGACCACCCCCTCACTCCTCCCCTCCCTTTTCCCTCCCCTGACCATCCCCTCCCTCCTCCCCCTCCCCTCCCCCTCCCCTCCCCTGACATCCCCTCCCCCCTCCCCTCCCTTTTCCTCCTCTGACATCCCCTCCCTCCTCCACCTCCCTGCCCTTCCCCTCACCTCCCCCTCCCTCCCCAGCTTGCTGTGTTTGTGTTGCGTATGACACCTCACGAGTGGCCAAATTGCATTAGCAGTATCATTCAGACCATTCGCTCCTCTCGACAGCTGGTGAGTGGGTGGACACTCCACACCACTGGAGTGTGTTTATCTCTCTCTCTCTGTGTGTGTGTGTGCGCGCGCGCACGTGTGTGTGTGTGTGTGCATGTGTGTGTGTGTGTGTGCTCGCGCATGTGTGTGCGTGTGTGTGTGTGTGTGTGTGTGCGTGTGTGTGTGTGTGTGTGTCCCTCTGTCCCAGGGCTCATCCAGCACAGGGCTTCTTTTAGACATCTTGACAGTACTCCCTGAAGAGGTGGGCTGCTGCTTGGAATACAGAATTTGTCGTCTCTGTAACTAATGCATGTCCATGTTCTTTATTCCTCCTCCCTCTCTCTCCCCCTCCCTCTTCCCTTCCTCCTCCCTCCCTCCTTCCCTCCCTCTTCCCTCCCTCCTTCCTCCCTCCCTCCCTCCCTCCCTCCCTCCTCCTTCCTCCCTCCTTCCCTCCTCCCTCCATCCCTCCCTCCTCCCTCCATCCCTCCCTCCTCCCTCCCTCCCTCCTTACATCCCTCCTCCCTCCCTCCCTCCATCCTCTTCCCTCCTCCTTTCCAACTATCCTCCCTCTCTAGTTTGAGTCCAACCCCGCTGCCCATCTCCATGCCCGCCGGGGGGTGATCAAGGGTGAGTTGAAGCAGGGGGCACCAACTGTACTTGCCTTGCTCTCTGAAGTGATGGACTCAGCAGAACTGGCAGAGGACAAGATTAGAGTGAGTCACCACAGCAGACCCTCCTCCACTCCTACCTCCCACCTCCCCCACCCCCCCTCCCCCACCCCTCCCCCACCCCCTCCCCCACCCCTCCCCCACCCCCTCTCCTTCCCCCTCCCCCACCCCCTTCAAGGCCATGAAATGCTTTGATGGCTGGATCCAGTTTGGCCTTCCAGTGCCGGACATCTTCCCCCTCATCACCCACCTCTTTGCTGCCCTGGAGGACAGTGATGTATGCGAGCAGGCTGTGGAGACACTGGTAGAAATCGCTATGCACCCTGACAGCGAAAAGTGAGTGTGGGCGGGGCCTGTTTGACCCGCCCACTGAGCAGTGTTGCCTGTCCTTCACTGTGTGTAGTGGATATTTAAGTCTTTATTCTCTCTCTGTTTGTGGCCCTCTGTCCGTCTGTCCGTCTGTCTGTCTGTCTATCCCCTGAAGGTATCCTGAGCACATGCAACAGATCATGCACAAGATCCTCCAGTTGTATCCCCTGATCCAGTCCAAATTGAAGGAGGGTATGGAAATGGGTCTGGGAATGTGCAAGGTAGTGGTAGAGTTTGCTACAGTGAACAGGAATCTTCTGCTTCAAGGAGGGGAGGAGGGGGGTGGGGCGGGGGAGGGGGAGGGGCAGGACCCAGCACAGCTGCAGAGTCAGGAGGAGGCCTTGGAGATGATGCAGCTTGTGCTGGTGAGGGAAAGGGAGGGGAGGGGAGGGGAGGGGAGGAGATAGAAACGTTGAACAGCACAGTTGTGGCTAAAGTTAGCGTGTCAGTGAGTGAAATGTACTTGTGTTGGAACTCTGAATGATTTGAACTGAGGCTTGAGCGTCTGGTTTCCTAGCAACCTTTGTGCATGGCCTTGTCAGCTAAAGATGGTGGTAGAGTGAAGTGCAGTGGATCCTACACTCAGACCACTGCTTCTAGTAACATGATGATTATCTACAGTTACTACTCTGATCACATCCACTCCTGACTGTAGGAGTTCACCTCTCTCCCTGGGTGCTACCTCGTGAATGAGATGTGCTCTGAGACAACACTGAGGTTCTGGACGGACATCTTAGTGAGTTCCTCCCTCTCCAGTGGTGATGTGTGGCACACCTTTATCTGATGCTCTTAACTCTCCCTGTGTGTGTGCATGTACGTTTAGGAGAGCATGGAAGTACTGGATGTCCCAGATCAGCAGAGACTCTGCGAGTTTTACCAGTCCATTCTCACTGGGCTTGTTGAGGTGTGTCAGTGGGTGTGTCAGTGGGTGTGTCAGTGGGTGTGTCAGTGGGTGTGTCAGCACACATGTACACATGCTATCTCCCTCCACATAGGCTCTCCTGTGCAAGGCCATGTACCCAGCCGAGGATGTGTGGCATGACATGACAGAAGGTGCTTACTTGTATGTGATAGTGTGAGTGTGAGGTGAGGGTGAGGGTGAGTGTGAGTGTGAGTGTGAAGGCATGAGTAGCGGGTGTGAGGGTAAGGAATGGTTGTGAGGGTGAGTACACAGCATGTGTGTGTTGTGATAGTGAGTGTGTGAGGTGAGGGTGAAGGTGAGGGTGTGGAGTGTGAGGACAGAAGATACATAAGATCTGCTAACGCAGTGTGTTTCAAGTGGCCTGGTCCCCCTCCTCCCCATCTGTGCAGATGACAGGGTTAACTTCAAGGTGTACAGGGAGGACATCAGTGATGTTGCTGTAGGTGTGACCGCTCTTCAGGTGGTATACATGTTCCCATTCCCAACTGTACCTAAGACCCACTTCCATTCCCTTCTTTTGATTCCCATCCCCTTTCCAGACTCTCTTGCAGACTTTTGTCCATATTGAGTTTCTGGACCACTTGTCAAAGGCACTAGGCTCTGCCCTAGCCAGCCCCTCCCCCTCGTGGCAGCACCTGGAGGCCATCTTGTTCCTCCTCCAGGCTGCCTCCCAGTCTGTCCATGATGGCAGCTACCCCTACTTGCAGCTGGTGTTTGCCCAGTTCCCTCGCCTGCCACCCCACTCCACCCTATCCAAGACCCTTCTCACCTTCCTCGGCTCCTTCAGTTCATGGCTCAGTCATCAGCCAGCGCTCCTTCCCTCAGTAGTGCAGTCAGTGTTCAGTGCACTCGCAGATCCAGACCTTGCCCTGCTGGCGGCGATTGCCTTCCGAGACATTTGTGAGGAGTGTGCAGAGCAGCTTCTCTCTTACATCAACCAGCTCTTACCAGCATGTGAGGTAAGTGTACTCATGGGGTGGTTACCGTGGTAACTACTACATGATTGCAGTTGTAACTGGTAGTGACCTGTTGTTGGGTCTCTGTAGAGTTCTCTGAATACTCTTAGCAGCCGTGAGTCTGTCAGGATAGTAGCTGCCTTGGGGCGTATTCTCTCGGTTGTCTCTCCTCCGGAGATCAGTCAGTTGCTGCAAGGAATGCTGACCAAACAGAGCAGTAAACTCAAGGAGCTCTCAAGCATGGAGGTGTGTGTGTATGGTGTGAGGTGTGGTGGGGGATGGAGGTGTGTGTGTGTGTGTGTGTGTGTGTGTGTGTGTGTGTGTGTGTGTGTGTGTGTGAGGTGTGGTGGGGGATGAAGGTGTGAGGTGTGGTGGTCATGTGGGACAGTGTAGTAATCCATGTATTGTGTGTGGTGCAGTGTGCCCAGAAGAACAAGGCTGTGGTGGACCGAGAGGTGCAGCTTGTTGGAGCACTCTGCACACACGTTGCACCGCAACTGGCAGAGGAGGAGCAGCACCCAGTGAGCCACGCCCCCTCTGTGGCACACATGCACCCAGTGTGTGTGCACCACCAACCACACACAGTTCACCCCGTCCTGCCCCTCCCTCCTAGCTCCTCCCATTTGTGATGGAGGTGTGGCCATACCTCAAACTGCTCATGGTCAACTGGGTGGATGATGAGGAGATAGTCGATGTGAGTTCCTCACCTGCCCCACTCTGTGGCTAACTCACTCAGCACACGCGTGCCTTGACTGCAGGCAATCTGTGTATGTTTGATACGAGAGGTGCGGAGCTTTGACCGTCAGTTCAGTCCCCTGTTGGGGGAGACTGCGGATGTGTTGGCACAGTACGTCAGGGCAGTGCGCCATCCTAGGGTGGTCGACGTGGCAACTCAGGTATGATGTAATGGGGCAGTGTTGTCACCACCATATCACAGATCATGTCTGCAGTATCAGACCCTTTCTCTGCCATTGAGAGGGAGGGAATACTAATGCAGTCAGCATCTCAGTATTGCTTCTGTACGTGTGTGTGTGTGTGTGTGTGTGTGTGTGTGTGTGTGTGTGTGTGTGTGTGTGTGTGTGTGTGTGTGTGTGTGTGTGTGTGTGTGTGTGTGTGTGTGTGTGTGTGTGTGTGTGTGTGTGTGTGTAGCTGGTGCAGGTGTTTGGAGAAGATGAGGTACAGCAGGAAGTGGTCCAGGCTCTGATCCACCGACTGACAGACCTCTGCATGGAGCTATACCGTGATGGTGGGTGGGGCAGGGTGGGACACACCCACTCACAACTGGGATAGCTTCAGCATGTACGTAGTGTGTTCCTGTTGTTGGCTGTCCACGCCCCTTCCCTTGTCAACTCAACACATCCGCTAGTTGATACATAGCTAACACGGTATGGATGTATTGTATAATTTCTAATATAGGCGCCGCCCCAATTTAAGCACCCCCTAAGGCAACTGTATTTTTCCCGTTCCAATTATAAGCGCCCTTGGGCATTGGGAATAATGTCAGGCTGAGCCTAAATTATTGGAGCGGAATATATTGTTCTGCACTATACTGCATGTGCTGAACGTGAGACATCGAAATGGCGGCCCTGATGGAATACTTTAATTGCGTCGCTGCTTCATTTACATCCACAGAACGTGGGAAGAAGATGGTTAAGCGGGTCAAGCAACCAGTGGGGAGACCAAGGAAGTGCCCACTGGAACTGATTTGCGCAGGCTGACAAAGAAGACGTCCAGGTGGCACCTGTATTTGATGATAGCGAGGAACACACAAGTGCCAAGTCAAGTCGATGCTAGTCCCCCGCGAAACAAAAGCAGCGCGCTGTTCTGTACGCAGGCGCTCAAAAGTACTATTCCGCTCTAATACACGTGCTAGGCACCCTTCTAATTGAAGTGCCCCTTGGTCATCGCATATTTTTGGCCATTCTAACAAGAAGCGCCTTTCAGCACTGGAATTATTTTTAAGGGGCTCCTATATTAGAAACTATACGGTAGGTCTCGCTCTGACCTCTCCCTCCCAGGAACCTTGAAACGGCACCCTGACATGCTCCAGGCCTTCCTAGGCCTGCTAGTCCGCACACTCACCCTGTGCCCGCAGCACATCCTGTCCAGGGAGGAAGCTGGTGTGAATGTGTTTGAACTAGGTGAAGAGAACATGAGCAGTCCCCTCACACACAGACACACGAGCACACAGCCACACGTATAACATCCACTCTACTTCATTTGATTCCCTCCCACACTACCTTCCCGCTATGTGTGCCCACACACTATCGTGTAGGTTTGGAGGCACTGCAGTCTGCGGAATCCAACAGTGTGTCCGGAGCTGGCAACCTATTGGTGAGGAGGACCTTGTCTATCAAACTGCCACTGGATTACCCACCCCCCACCCCCTCCCCCTCCCCCTCCCCCTCCCTCAGGCATCCTATATCTCCATAATGGGAAGGCACTTGCTAGCAGCACAGGTTGTCGCTAAGTTGGGAAAGGAACTAGTTCTCAGGATACTACAGGTGACTGAAAGGGGAAATCCCCTTTTAGCCCATTAGGGGCTCTTAGAAACCGATACACGCTGCATCTAGTATTATTGATTCCTTTCTGTTTCTGTGCGATAGGGGGTTGGTGGGGCTGCCCCTCGCTCACACCTAGACCCTTATTTGGAAGTACTCCTATCACTCAGTCGGCATTGTACCGAGCCCCTATCACAATGGCTGCAGGTTAGTACTCACTAGGGCGGCTCACTAGGGCTCACTAGGGCGGCTCACTGTGCTCAGTATAGAGTGTGGTATGGTGTGTGGTGTGGTGTGGTGTGGTGTGGTGTGGTGTGGTGTGGTGTAGTGTCTAGGGAAGATGCTGTGTGTTCATGCTGCTGTGTTATGTTCATACTCATGTACAGGAGCTTCTCTCTCAAGATGGCTTCCCCACTGAGAAAGTGACAAACCTAGAAAAGAGCCATTTCATATCGGCCATTCTGCGGTGCGTTGAGTGTTGAGCAGACCCATGAGTGCTAACTGCAGTGCTTACTGTCCACTCTGCTGTGTTTGGTGTTCTTTCTGCAGGGAGGTGCACAACAAGCGAGTATTACGGAACAGGATTAGTGAATTCTCATTGCACTGTAGAGGGTATCACGGAATTGTGTCATAATTTTGTTCTCACGTATTTTTGTTGTACAAAATTTAAATGTAAATTTCCCGCCGCGAGGGGAAGTCCAGTCGGTGCGCAACAAAATGGCCGCAGATCAGAAGCTCAAGTTGAATATCAAGGAAGCAAACGAGCATCTCCAGGCGCTGCACAAGCGCGTCTTCGAACTGGAGAATCAGCTACAAACACACGTCATCCACATCTCCGAACTAGAGAAGGTGAATGCAGATATCCAACGGGGACTAACGGAAAAAGAGAGAGAGGCGGACCGCCTGACTAGCGACTTGGCCTCCGCCCGTGAGGAGCTGGCGCGATTGCAGTCGAGCGGGGGAGAAGTGGAGTCGTGGAAGAGAAAGGCGAACGCGTTTGATCGGATTATGGAGCACAGACAGTCCATCGAGGCAATTTTACATCACCTTAACTTCTCCATCCCTGACACACTGCAGTAGAGCTGTTTTTATTCTGTACACATTCACATACAATGAAAACACCGCATGCACAAGAGGGGATTCGAATTTAGATAATAGCCATACCAAAATAATGTTTGTTGGAAATGAAAACAATATAAAAGTGGTGGCATGAATGTACCAATGGGTTGCCCATCAAGTCTTCTCCTTGAAGTGGCCATTGGGCTGCACTGCGGCTTTCCCGACACGATAGCCCACAATGGTGCAGTGGTCTAGTTTTCCTGGGAGCTGCTTAACCTCCAAACGAATGATGCGGTCCATTTCACGACGCTCTTTACCTGTCAGGTCCTTCGTCCGCTCACCAATCTTCTCAAGGTAGGCTCGCTTTGCATCCGTCAACGCCACTGCATCTTGCAACAGCCTCACAATCACATCTGCCACTCTCCGTACGCTCCCGCCACGCTGAATTACTGCTGCCATTATCGCAAGGGACTGCTCCTCGCGATCCGAAGGGGTCAGAATAGGTAAGCCATCGCCTGAAGGAAAGTGAGTCCCGCTGGCATTCAGCTGGTCATCAGGAGCAGCAAGGCGCCGAACCACTGGGTCAAAGTTGTCGCTCAGTCCATCAGTGGAAAGGAACACAATGTCACCCAACTCAACAGGACAGAAGGTGCAGTAAAGGTTACGCAGATCTGGCTCATCTCCGATACACATGCCAAGACAGCCTCCGCTATCTCGCATCTCCCTCCTCTCCCCTCTGTGCACTCCGCGTGTGATCTCGTGGACAGTCTTGTCCTGGACCTTGTACACATAGCCTTGACTGTCCCCCACACTGACAACACACACACACCACTCTAGATGGTCCTCATTAGGCGCCAGTGGGCACACCACGGCAGCTGTGAGGGTGGTGGTCGTTCCACCATGTCTTACTATGCTCTTGTGTGCCTCATCAAAGGAGCGAAGGAGGTAGTTGAACAGCTCACGCGTGGTGTGACTGCTCTGTGCCTCCTTCCCGTACAGTTTGCTGCTGAGGTGTTTTACACACTCTTGAACTGCACACTTGCCCGCCAGGCGGGGCTTCTCCCCCCAGTTGCACCCATCAGCGACCACCAGTACCCCGTGATTGGAGCGGTCCATGACAGCGTACACGTCGGCTATGGGGTCACCCACTCGGTCAGAACCACCACTTTTCTCATACAGCGACACAGACTGGCCCTCGGCCTCGGTTGTGGCTGTGAACCACGTCTTGACACCAGCTACTTCTGTGTCTGGGGTAGAAGGGGAAAGACACAGCAATTGTGCACCCTCACCCTCCGCCAACAAGCCCTAGTCTTTGGTAAACCATAGGTGGAGGAAGCTTACAAGCCTTTGGGGGGGGGGGGGACTGTACTGATTCAGCTAGTATGTATGCTATGTGCATTGTGTTAGGGCTCTAAAACATTGGGGAGGGGGCTTCAGCCCTATAGGTTCCGCCGCATATATAAGCATAAACAAATGAAACCCGAATACCCCATGGCCACAGCAAGCACACGCTTTAAGCGCCTCCCCGCGCCTACCTAATTCAACGGGTTCCTCCGATGACTTCTCCAGGCTGACTAGGCCGGTACCCGGCCCAGTCGCAGCGCCCAAAACTGCAGTTTCCAGCTCTGCTATTTGGTATAAAGGCATGTGCGAGGCGGTCTTGCCTGCCACTATGCGACCCTCCACTGAATTGCTGTCAAAGGAAAAGGATCGCCTACACAAGAAAGTAATGGAGAGCAATTTCAAGTGTCATAAGCATGCGTCCAAAACACGATCCAATCTCAAAGCGCTCACATGATCGCCTTCGTGAGCTTCTTGAACAGTCCCGGCTCGCTGCTCTGAGCCATTTTTAGAGCCGTCACGTGGACGTCATGTGATCATCGACCCCACCCTTTCAGCGTCCCATTCCCATTTGAAGTGAGCGCGAGTACGTTTTTGAGGTCGATAAATCTGTCGTCCTCCTCCTGTATCTAGTTTGCATCCTATTTTATTTACTGGATCAAAGGTAATATCCCGCGTGTAGCTTAAAGAAGTCTGTTATTTTTCTGACCCTTTGCGAGCAAGCTAGAACAGAGAAATTTAATTATTGGTTGAATTAATTTTGTTCCAGATGGAAGAAGCTGACGGGGGAAAGCTGTCTGACGCGAGTCTAGGTGAGGCCCACGCAGTGACGAGTGTGCTTGCGCGTGACTGAAGTTCACACCGTGGCCGTGCGTGTTCACAAGCTATAGCAATCTTGCGCGAAAGTCACTGGAAGCTTGTTCAGTTGCCATGCTTGTAGTGTGGTGTAGTGTAGTGTAGTGTAGTGAGTGTAGTGTAGTGAGTGTAGTGTGATGTGGTGTGGTGTAGCGTATACACTGTAGTTGTCTTGTCACATTGTGCAGCAGTACTAGTCAGATCACTGGAGTCTATGATTTGATTGTATTACGACATGCTATGTACCTTGCCATGTATAGTCCTTTGGAGAATGCGCAGCTGCCACTTCTTCCCTCCCTCCCTCTCCTTCTCTCTCCCTCCCTCCCTCCCTCCTTCTCCTCCTCCCTTCTCCCTCCCTCCCTCCCTCCCTCCCTCCCTCCCTCTGTTCATGTGTCTGTCTGTGTGTCTGTGTGTGCAGATGATGACAGTGAGTTTGTCCCTACTGCCGAGATGTACATTCATGATGATATTGACGATGAGCGAACTATTGATGAGGAAGAGCTCTTGCAAGACGAAGGCCAACCAGAAGAGGAGATTGATGACCTGATGAAGGTGCGTGTGCTCGTGTGTGCATGTGTGTGCATATGTGTGTGTGTGTGTATGTGTGATGTGTGGTGTTCGTGTGCTGGTGCTGGTGCTGTCCTTCAGGAGAAAGACATGCCTTTAGAGCAGCTGCTGGCCATGTACGGTTACCAGGTGCCCAAAGGGAATTCCCCTGCTGAAGGGGAAGGTATCTCCTCCCCCCAAGAGGTGGAGCCAACAGGGCAGGCTGTGTTGG
>OZ025886.1:6490751-6505751 GCA_964019415.1 Ianthella basta
GACTGTCAGCACATGTACGGCTTCTGTGTACCTCACCTTTGACTTCACCTTTGACCTCTGCTTTTGTCACTCCTTTGACCTCTGCTTTTGTCACTCCTTTGACCTCTGCTTTCGTCACTCCTTTGACCTCTGCTTTCGTCACTCCTTTGACATCTGCTTTTGTCATTCCTTTGACAGCTATAGTGGTGTATAAGAGATGTGTGCTCCTGAACATTGTGTGTGTGTGTGTCAGTTTATGTTGGATTACACTCACCACTGTACCCATAGCCCGTCTCTCCCTTGACACCTTCTGTCCCTGTAGTCACATAAGGTAGAAGAGAAGCTCACACTCACAGATATTTGTAACCCAGAACACCCTTGAGCCCTGTAACACAGACAGACAGACAGACAGACAGACAGACAGACAGACAGACAAAGCATTATTGGAGTTGTGGACACACTGGTGCACCAAATGCGCCTACCCTTTGTCTTATAGCTGTTGACTTCTTTGACATCAGATTCTGTAGAGACAAGGAAGGCAGAACAGCCACATTAATGTACTCTAGCTCAGAACACTCTCCAACCCTCACCCCTCCCCACTGGCGCAGAACGCTCTCCAACCCTCACCCCTCCCCACTGGCGCAGAACGCTCTCCAACCCTCACCCCTCCCCACTGGCGCAGAACGCTCTCCAACCCTCACCCCTCCCCACTGGCGCAGAACGCTCTCCAACCCTCACCCCTCCCCACTGGCGCAGAACGCTCTCCAACCCTCACCCCTCCCCACTGGCGCAGAACGCTCTCCAACCCTCACCCCTCCCCACTGGCGCAGAACGCTCTCCAACCCTCACCCCTCCCCACTGGCGCAGAACGCTCTCCAACCCTCACCCCTCCCCACTGGCGCAGAACGCTCTCCAACCCTCACCCCTCCCCACTGGCGCAGAACGCTCTCCAACCCTCACCCCTCCCCACTGGCGCAGAACACTGTCCAACCCTCACCCCTCCCCACTGGCGCAGAACGCTCTCCAACCCTCACCCCTCCCCACTAGCTCAGAACGCTCTCCAACCCTCACCCCTCCCAACTAGCGCAGAACGCTCTCCAACCCTCACCCCTCCCCACTAGCTCAGAACGCTCTCCAACCCTCACCCCTCCCAACTAGCGCAGAACACTCTCCAACCCTCACACCTCCCCACTAGCTCAGAACGCTCTCCAACCCTCACACCTCCCCACTAGCTCAGAACACTCTCCAACCCTCACACCTCCCCACTAGCTCAGAACACTCTCCAACCCTCACCCCTCCCCACATACTAGCTTATACAACTGACCAGTTTCCTCCAACATTCCTTTCAGTTCTTGCTCAAGAACAAGCAGCTCTTCCTTCTTCCTCTCCAGTGATTCACCAAATCGGGAGGGGTAGGCCAGAGCCATACTCACCACACACACCAGCACACTCAGACACACAGAGAGCTTCATGCCGTCCTGCTTCTTGACCCTTGATAAAACCAGATGACACAGTGCCACATGCAATGGAGGACAGAGGCTGACTCCTTTATATACTGTGAAGTGTGTAGGGGGTGGGACTCAGACACAAGTAGCAGGTGTAAGTGAACGGAAACAAGAACAACATTCAACAGATCCATCTCACATCATACAACACATGAAAGCATCCAGTGACACCATGTCACGTCATACAACACATAACATCCAGTGACGCTTTGTACAACACATGACGGCATCCAATGACACCATGTCACGTCATACAACACATAACATCCAGTGACGCTTTGTACAACACATGACGGCATCCAGTGACACCATGTCACGTCATACAACACATAACATCCAGTGACGCTTTGTACAACACATGAAAGCATCCAATGACACCATGTCACGTCATACAACACATAACATCCAGTGACGCTTTGTACAACACATGACGGCATCCAATGACACCATGTCACGTCATACAAACCATAACATCCAGTGACGCTTTGTACAACACATGACGACATCCAGTGACACCATGTCACGTCATACAACACATAACATCCAGTGACGCTTTGTACAACACATGACGGCATCCAGTGACACCATGTCACGTCATACAAACCATAACATCCAGTGACGCTTTGTACAACACATGACGGCATCCAATGACACCATGTCACGCCATACAACACATGATATTGTGTTGCTCTCGTCTCTCTCCCCCTCCTGTAGTAGTCACAATGGTACTATGCTGTTTCCTGTTAGCTATGACACAGACATCCAAAGTCACCCATCAACTGGCTATATCTACATGTTCCTTATGTTTGTGTGTGCTACATTGGACCACAGTGAGTCCTAGTGCCACCATGTGGAGTGGTGGACGTTAATACTATGTAATTGAATTGAACTGAATTGAATTGTACCGTGACATGTCACAACCCATGACAACACCAGTGACAATATGTAAACTGTGTTATACAAAACAAAACAAATAAAAGCAGTTTGATGTCTGCAGCCAGCCTGGGTCATAAAAGTGCTCTCTTCCCTTTCCCCTTTCCCTTCTTCTTGGTCCGTTTGAAGGGAGCTTTACTGGATGAGCTGCTCTGCACAGAGGTAAGGGGCACAGCCTGCTCTTCTGTGGTCTCCATGGCAACATCACCCTTGTCCGGGATACACAGAAGAAAATAAATTCACTTAACCAAATTTGAACCTACAATGTACCCAACAGCTGACACTCTGTGTATGTAACCACACACGCACGCACGCACGCATGCACACACGCACACCTCCACATCCTCCACCTGTCCCGTTCCCTCACGGGATGACATAGGTTGAACAAGTGTACGGCCTTTGAAATGTTCTCGGACTACAAAGGAGAAAGCACCTTCACAAACACACAGGGGGTCTACTCCGCAAGAAGGACTGTCAGCGTGTTACGTAGCTGTCATTAGCTGTCACACCCACTGTCAGTGTGTTAGCTGTCATTAGCTGTCACACCCACTGTCAGTGTGTTAGCTGTCATTAATTGTCACACCCACCGTCAGCGACCTTCTCCAGATTGATCAGTCTCAGTCCATCCTTCTCCCCACCGACTGCCAGCAGGAGGGGACTGTCAGGGCAAGACTTAGCTGTGAATATGGCACCCTACACAGGGCCGTGGGAGGGGAGGGGAGGGGAGGGGAGGGGGAGGGGAGGGGAGGGGGAGGGGAGGGGGAAAGGGAGAGGGAAGGGGAGGGGAAGAGGAGGGGAGGGGGAAAGGAGGGGGAGGGGAGGGGAGGGGGAGGGGAGGGGGAAAGGGAGAGGGAAGGAGAGGGGAAGAGGAGGGGAGGGGGAAAGGAGGGGGAGGGGAGAGGGAAGGGAGGGGAGGGGAGGGGGAGGGGAGGGGGAAAGGGAGAGGAGAAGGGAGGGGAGGGGAAGGGGAGGGGAGGAGGGAGAGAGGGGAGTGAGGAGAGGGAAGGAGAAGGGAAGTGCCTTATGAAGAACCCTACAGCAGTGCTGGATTCACATCTCCACAGACAGACACACACACCATTTTGAGGTCCTTGGCCCAGAGGAAGGCAGGTTTGTTGTCGTGAATGTCCCACACCTTCATGCTCTTGTCAGCCGACACTGTCATCAGCAGGCCAGGGATGTAGCAGCTCAAACACAGGTCTGCATGGAGGGCGGGGCAGGTGGGAGGGGGGGTAGTGGGGAACATGACACGCATGGAGGGTGGGGCAGGTGGGAGGGGGGGTAGTGGGGAGCATGACACACATGGAGGGTGGGGGAGGGGGGGAGGGGAGAGCATGACACATGGAGGGTGGGGCAGGTGGGAGGGGAGAGCATGACACCCATGGAGGGTGGGGCAGGTGGGAGGGGGGTAGTGGGGAGCATGACACACATGGAAGGTGGGGGAGGGGGGGAGGGGAGAGCATGACACACATGGAGGGTGGGGGGGGGCACAGACAGCGGTATGTATGCATGTATGTGTGCACACTCCAGCACTACTCCCCACTGGCTGCATACTGGTCTCCAGTGGCGAGTGGTGAGAGTGCAGCTGCACATGGAGTATAGGCTGGAGGCACGGAAAATGATCAAATGGGGGATAGGAGGGGGGAGGGAGGTACTCTGGGACATATGAAGGAGGGGGGGAGGTACTCTGGGACATATGAAGGGGGGGGGGGGAGGTACTCTGGGACATATGAAGGGGGGGGGGGGGGGGGAGGTACTCTGGGACATATGAAGGGGGGGGGGGGGAGGTACTCTGGGACATATGAAGGGGGGAGGGAGGTACTCTGGGACATATGAAGGGGGGGGGGGGGGAGGTACTCTGGGACATATGAAGGGGGGGGGGAGGTACTCTGGAACATATGAAGGGGGGGGGGGGGGGAGGTACTCTGGGACATATGAAGGGGGGAGGGAGGTACTCTGGGACATATGAAGGGGGGGGGGGGGAGGTACTCTGGGACATATGAAGGGGGGAGGGAGGTACTCTGGGACATATGAAGGGGGGGAGGTACTCTGGGACATATGAAGGGGGGGGGGGGGGAGGTACTTTGGGACATATGAAGGGGGGGGGAGGTACTCTGGGACATATGAAGGGGGGGGAGGTACTCTGGCACATATGAAGGGGGAAGGGAGGTACTCTGGGACATATGAAGGGGGGGGGGGGGGGGGGAGGTACTTTGGGACATAGGAAGGGGGGGAGGTACTTTGGGACATAGGAAGGGGAGGAGGTACTCTGGGACATATGAAGGGGGGGGGAGGTACTTTGGGACATAGGAAGGGGGGGAGGTACTCTGGGACATATGAAGGGGGTGCTCCTATACATAGCAATAGGAAACTAACAGCCAAATCACGTCACTACAGAACTAGCGCACAATCCTCATCCCTTAGGGGAACTCAGTATTGTGCAAGGCATTGGTGGCCTCAACCACTCTACAGCTACAGAGAGGTTGACTACAAGCTGAAGTACAGAGCCTGTTCCATGTCTTGTTCGCACATACAAGTTGTGGGGAAGGTGCCACTAACACAGTTGGCTCCCCACTCACACAGTCTGTTGTCTGGTTAGCTATAGGAACATAATTTCTGGTAGCATTTCCCTCCCAGTTTCCTCCTCAACACACAACATGACATGACACAACATGACATGACATGACATGACATGACATGACAGTACACAGCACAAGTGTTGCTACATACGGTTCATGCTCTCGCACACCACACCTCAATGTTCTGGCACCTCAGTTCTAATACCCAACACTGCATTGGGGCATCTTGGTTCAAATACCTCCACCACTGCAGTAACCACAGTGTACTCGCAAGCACCAGCAGTGGAGGGTACTCAGGGTCTGGCTTAAGTGGACATGACACCCATGTGACACAGCTTTGGTGACATGACACCCACCTGACACAGCTTGGTGACATGACACCACCTGACACAGTTTGGTGACATGACACCACTTGACACAGCTTGGTGACATGATACCACCTGACACAGCTTGGTGACATGACACCACTTGACACAGTTTGGTGACATGACGCCTACCTGACACAGCTTGGTGACATGACACCACTTGACACAGCTTGGTGACATGACACCCACTTGACACAGCTTGGTGACATGACACCACCTGACACAGCTTGGTGACATGCGCCCACCTGACACAGCTTGGTGACATGCGCCCACCCGACACAGCTTGGTGACATGACACCCACCTGACACAGCTTGGTGACATGGCACCCACCTGACACAGCTTGGTGACATGACACCCACTTGACACAGTTTGGTGACATGACACCCACTTGACACAGTTTGGTGACATGACACCCACTTGACACAGTTTGGTGACATGACACCCACCTGACACAGCTTGGTGACATGACACCCACTTGACACAGTTTGGTGACATGACACCCACCTGACACAGCTTGGTGACATGACACCCACCTGACAGCTTGGTGACACGACATCCACCTGACGCAGCTTGGTGACACGACACCCACATGACACAGCTCGGTGACATGACACCCACATGACACAGCTTGGTGACACGACACCCACATGACACAGCTCGGTGACATGACACCCACATGACACAGCTTGGTGACATGACACCCACATGACACAGTTTGGTGACATGACACCTACATGACACAGTTTGGTGACATGACACCCACCTGACACAGCTTGGTCATGTGCTTTGATTGTGAAGAGCACAGCTGCACTGTCTCTCGCCAACCCAACCACCACCCCGTCCTCCGTGCTCGCCTGAAGGGATGGATGCAGGACAAAGCGGACACACCGGTCACTGCACACTAAATGACAAAGGTTGAGAGGAGCTGGCACAGGAACCAGGCCAAGGAAGCTAGCTCACAAAAAGCTTTCTACCACAAAACAAGACACGCATGCACTTCAGAGGGGAGGGCTAGCATCCACTGCAGGGACAAGTGGCCCACCAGGAAGGTCTCTGGCTGGAGATGGTTCCACACGACCTTTTCAACCTCTCCCGACAGCCTCCACACTTGAGGGTCGCTTGGCGTCTGGCAGTCGAACAAGCGAACACACCTGCACCAACACCCAGACTGCAGCCATCTCTCCATACACGTACAGCAGCATGTATAAATAAGTCAGTCGTTGACTACATTCATGCATGCTACGGATGAGTGTTGCCATGGAAACAATAGACAGCATAGTAGACTCTGTGGTTTCAATGGCAACTCTCCCTACAGTGGCCGCAGCAAGGCATCGGCCTGCTCTGCTGTTGAGTGCACGAGTAACTAGTACGTGACTTGTGGAGTGCAGTGAGCGTGTTTCAATACTCGCCTGTCGTAGCAACCTGTTAACAGTGTTTGCGGTTGGTATGGGTGCCACTCTAGACACTGCACCTGGTGTCATGGGGGAGAGGGGAGGGACCAGTGTACACTGTGGGATGATTGGGACACGATAGCGCTACAAGTAACACTCAAAGAGCGTCAACAGCTGAACATGGCCACAACACATGTAGTACAAGGCAGCAGCCCTTGAACTGCCAGAGGGGAGGGCTAGTCATGTGCTGTTGGATTAGGTCTGGTTGGACTGGGTACAGGGGAAGGGCGGTACCTTATCTGGATGGGGGAGTAATAGCAGGGTTTTCCTCTCCTGTAGGTTCCACACACGCACTGAGCAGTCAGCACTGGCACTGGCCATTACATTCCTATGGCAACATGGAGTTCAAACGGAAGAAAGGAGTCTCACACCATCCTCACACCACCCTCACACCACCCTCACACCATCCTCACACCATCCTCACACCATCCTCACACCACTCTCACACTATCCTCACACCATCCTCACACCACCCTCACATCATCCTCACACCATCCTCACACCATCCTCACACCATCCTCACACCACTCTC
The DNA here is from genome assembly GCA_964019415.1 of Ianthella basta. Lineage (NCBI taxonomy): Eukaryota > Metazoa > Porifera > Demospongiae > Verongiida > Ianthellidae > Ianthella > Ianthella basta. The sequence goes on from OZ025886.1 coordinate 6,498,097, forward strand.
ACACTATCCTCACACCATCCTCACACCATCCTCACACCACCCTCACACAATCCTCACACCATCCTCACACCACCCTCACACCACTCTCACACTCCTCACACCATCCTCACACCACCCTCACATCACGATCACACCATCCTCATTCCACCCTCACACCTCATCAGCTTGTTCCACGACAGCCCCAACACTGCATCGCTGTGACCCTCTACTCCCTAAAGTGGGTGGGGTGTGGGTGTGTCAGGAGGCAGTCCTGCTATGCCACAGACAGCAGACGCACTGCCGCTCCACCTGCTGCTCACCTCATCCTGGAGCTTCCTTTCCTCTTTCTTCCCCTGTTTCTTGCTGGCTTTCTTGCTCTTCTTCTTCCCCTTCCCTTTCACTGCCTCTCCCTTCCCCAGGACAAACGCTGGCTCCAACCCGTCCACCAGGTCCAGGTCCCACACCTCAATGACGGGCCCCATTGAGCCAATAGCAAGGAGGTTGCCTGTGGGTACACAAGGAGGAGAAGGGACAACATCTTGTCTTATCCAGAGTGTGTGCAAAGACCGGTACGTAGGATCTCACACGGCAGACTCATGCAACCAACAGCCAATACACAACCCTTGGGACCCCAGGGGGCGGGGCCAAGGGTGGGGGGAGGGGGCAGGGGAATAGGAGGTTACTCTAATCAATGCTCACCTCTCTGTTCAGAGTCGTCAGGGTCAAAGTCTAGCCACTCTAGCGTTAGTGGGAACGCACTAAGGAGCACCTCGTGGTGGCAGTAGGAGTGGTCATCCCTCTCGCTGTACACTAAGGGGTGGGGCAGGGGTGGGACAGGTGGAAGGGGTGATGACATCATTAGGGGGCAGCCCCCCAAGGTGACACACCATGCACTTCCACACTGCTGTAGTCCTGGTCTGCTTTGCCAACACAGATCAAGTTGTCCGTGGGGTAAACCCTGAAGTCTTCCTCCTCGTCAGAGGACTCCACCTCCTTCAAGCTAATGTATGGGTCATCTTCATTAGAGGCAAAAACTGTCAATCCTGCAAATCCACATCCCAAACCTGAAGCACAAGAAAGGCTGTTACATCACCACACACACACACACACACACACACACACACACACACACACACACACACACACACAGACACACACAGACACACACACACAGACACACACACACACACACACACACACACACACACACACACACACACACACACACACACACACACAGACACACATACCTAGGGTGGGACAGGAATTGGTGAACAGGACATGAGTTACAGTGGACAGTGGGACAGATGTCATGCTACAGGAGCAAACGCACAGACTCCTCCTCCATCACCATAGCGATGGTATACCATAGCAACCAAAAAACATGTAGCTCAAAAAGGCACATAACAACTAGTGAAGCCCCTCAAGTGCAAGATGGACATTTGTATGAATTTGTAAAAATGTAAATAATTAATGACATTCATAACCACCCCAGTAATACAATTTTAATACACCAGTGTCACGGTATCTGGTACCCCGGCCCCCTGGTACCCCCGTGTTTCATGCCCCAGTGTAAATGTTCCCCAGTGAATACTCTTCCATGTACACTACTTCCACACTCTACTACACTTTGCAGCAGACTCTACTGTGATCACCATAAGTGGCTGTGCATGCAACAGTCGCTGCACACTCACTCTCAACATGTCCCTCTTCCTCCTCTTCCCCCTCCTCTTGGCCGTCATAGCTGGCCAGGTCGTACAACTCCTCCACATCCTCCATCTCACCCCCACCTCCCTTTCCTGGAACAGCACTAGTGCTGCCACCTTCTACTTGCTTCTCCTTTCTGAGCTGTCTCGTTGCCTTCTTCTTAAGTTGTAAAGGGTTAACATCCTCCTCCTCCTCAGTGGAGTCCTTGCAGTCTCTATAAGGTGCAAGGCACATGCAGTAGCAGTGTCGCTGCACGGGATGCGAGCCGCAGCTATGTACGCTAGCAAAGGCACTGCTATAAGGACTCACTTCAGATGCTGCCTCGTCCCGAGCAGCAATTCCTCAATCTCCTCCTTCGTCAGTTGCACCTGCAAAGCGACAGCAGAAACGGTCGATGGCGTTAAGATTACAGTAACACCTTGTGCGAGTTCCACATCTCACAGTCGCCCAGCGGGGCGCGCACTACCTTATCTGGGACCTCCTTCGCAATGCCTTTTCCGACCCAACACAAGCACGGCACAAAGGAGGCCATTTTGTTTCATCCACGTGGGGTTAACGGACATAAACGAAAATTGAACGGCACGAGAACGCCGCCTACGTATTATGTTGGCCCCTACACATTCTGAAAGCTCCACGGGCGTATGGCGCTAGGTGTGACAGTTGAAGCATTAATGCACAACAATTGGACTTAATTTTACTATGCTAATTAGCATGACCAATACTGTCAGCAACAATACCGAGTTTCCGCTCTACCATGAAATGAAGCATTTACCCAGGCAACCGCACACACACTTCAGACAAGCAAAATAAACCATACCATATTAGGAGCTACAGTTAGTATATACAACAACAACACATTAAAACAAAAAACAAACACCTTGGCCTCCTCGGCTCTCATACACTGAAAACACCGCAGTACAAACTATTGTTATCACAAAAATCAACGCTCCATGCTTGTGACAAGGAGGGTCACAGTCCAAGAAGGGATGGTCCTATGGTGGAACCCCAATGGGGTACTTTAGCGAAGTGTTGAGTTTTGCGTTGTGTTTGGACAGGTCATTCTTTGTGTAGTGCAGGACCAGCTCCTCTAGCGTGGGGAAGTCCAGTGACTTCATGCTGAAACCACAAACACCACCCTCTTCGTATATTTGCATGTGGCGAACGCCATTAAACCTGCAGAGAAGCACCACAAACACACAGAGGGCGGTTGTTAATAGCCCCACCCACTAGCCCCTCCCCCTCCTGTCACAAACGATGAGGTGCTCACTTCATATCTAGAGTATACATGTGTAGCTTGTTGCCGCCCGCTGGGCGGATGAGGAAGGTTCCCTCCTCGCGGCTCTGGAGGACCAGTTCTGCTTCCTGACGGCTCACGTCCCTGAACCACATGGACCGCTCGCTCAAAGGGTTTCGAGGGGCGGGGGGCGGGACCGGATGGTGTGGCTTAGACTGCAGGGACGCATGCACATGCAATACCATCACTTCACAGTTGATAGAATGAGTGCATAACAATCACTCACTGCTCGCCGTGGTATTGGAACAGGAGGTACCACAGGGCCATCAGGTGTATTTGGGGCAGGTGATACATCACGCTGACGTGATGGGACAGCAGGTGGATGGAGGACAGTGTCTATTCCACCAGCCGGCAGTGGGGGGAGGACAGGCGATATTGGCATGCTCCCACTGGTAGTTCTCCTATGGTCTGGTGGGCGAGGGGGGACTGACGGGATGGGTGGGGTCTCAGGCAGGGGGGCTGGTGCCCTTTCCTCTAGTCGGCTCGCAGTTGGGGAGGGAGTTTCAGGTGGAGGGGATGGGAAGCTAAACTTGGCATAAGTGTCTTCCCTGCATGGAGGGGCCGTCGAGTCAGAGGTTAGACTGTGCTGTGCCACTACACTCAACAGTGACAGTCTGTATCACTTACGCATCTAGAAATCCATAAATTGACCCATAAATGTCCTCGGCCTCATTCTCTGCGTGCTCCTGAATACGCCGAGTCACCTCCTGTTTGCTGTGTCCCTTCTGAACCAACAGTCTGTGTGGGGAGGAAGTAACACCACACCCTCACACCTTACTCCTCACCCCTCACTCCTCACACAACCAAATCTACCAGTACATCGGATGCAATTGCCATCACCATGGGCAGTGGTTACCTAGGATACGGGCTGTGTGCCACAATGTAGCACAGTGCACAGTTCATACCCACATGTACTCATGTTTGGATAGGAGTGAAAGAGATACATGTGTTGCTAGGTGTTGCTATGTGTTGCTAGGTGTTGCTATGTGTTGCTAGGTGTTGCTGTGTGTTGCTAGGAGTTGCCCACAGGTGCTCATGTTTGGATAGGAGTGAAAGAGATACATGTGTTGCTAGGTGTTGCAATGTGTTGCTAGGAGTTGCTATGGTGTGGTCCTCACGTTATGAGTTGGTTCTTTTCTCGCTGCAGTTTCATCAGCTCCGGCCGCACACTGTTCAGCTCTCTGTCAATGTTCCTGTAGCGTATCTTTTCGTCATGGTTCTCCTTCTGGTACTGGAGGCAGAGCTGCTGGCAGGCTGCGATGCGTCCCAACAGGACGCTCTCATTGCTCTGGACCCTAAAGGCACATAGACCAAGAAAGCAGAAGTCAATTCAGACAGCGTACCTAGCATGCGCTGGATGCCTGTGGCATACATTCATGGTGGCTTATTGTACGTATGAGTCAACGTACCCTGACATCCTGTTAAACTGTCTCTAGCCCTTTAAAGTGTGTGATGGTTTGTAGCAGCGGGTTAGCTATTAAGCATTCCCAGAGTTTGGCTACTGATTTGGTTGAGGCTCATGCGTTGGTAATTTCAACCAAGTATTACTGCCAGCATCTCCCCTGTTCTGAGCTGCTGTACTGCTCGCTTGAATTTTCTGTTAGAGTTTGGTTATCGTTTGCCATACAACATCTCTAATAATGCAAAAGTTTTGAGTAGTTACAAAATCTTAGCTATGAACCATTCTCTGTTGCCATTTTGGGGATGGTTCCTTCACTAAAATGGCCGCCACAAGACCTTCCTTATACTTCATGCATCCATGTTTCACAGATGTCTGGGTCACTGAGTGTGAAGAATCACTTCTTCACTAGCTACACATACAACCATGATATGTGAGCTATAGCTGTCACAATTACAGGCTCTACCCCAAACAGTAGACTCAAGCAGAGATTGAATATTTCAAGGCAAGATCAAAGGGACTTGGTGAGAATTAAGATTCCAGAGGAAGTATGTTATGCAGGGGTTGAGGGCTAACCAGGCGCCCCGCACGCCCCACACCAGGCGCCCCGCACGCCCCACACCAGGCGCCCCGCACGCCCCACACCAGGTGCCCCGCACACCCCACATTAGATGCCCTGCACGCCCCACACCAGGTGTCCTGCACGCCCCACACCAGGCGCCCCGCACGCCCCACACCAGGCGCCCCGCACGCCCCACACCAGGCGCCCCGCACACCCCACACCAGGCGCCCCGCACGCCCCACACCAGGTGCCCCGCACACCCCACACCAGGCGCCCCGCACACCCCACATCAGGCGCCCCGCACACCCCACATCAGGCGCCCCGCACACCCCACACCAGGCGCCCCACACACCCCACACACCCCACACCAGGTGCCCCGCACACCCCACACCAGGCGCCCCACACACCCCACACCAGGCACCCCGCACGCCCCACACCAGGCACCCCGCACGCCCCACACCAGGCACCCCGCACGCCCCACACCAGGCACCCCGCACGCCCCACACCAGGCACCCCGCACGCCCCACACCAGGCACCCCGCACGCCCCACACCAGGCACCCCGCACGCCCCACACCAGGCACCCCGCACGCCCCACACCAGGCACCCCGCACGCCCCACACCAGGCACCCCGCACGCCCCACACCAGGCACCCCGCACGCCCCACACCAGGCACCCCGCACGCTCCACACCAGGCACCCCGCACGCCCCATCCTCACTTGTGCCGGTCACCAGGAGTGAGCCCACTGGCATTCACTGCATGGCTTTCAAACATCTTCTTTTGTTCTGTGAGCAACTTTAATACCTCATCCTGTGCTTGGAGGCGTGTGGTGGTGACATCAACCAGCTACAGGAGACACGAGGAAAGAATGGACACAATGTGGTCTTGTTCCACAAAATTGTGCTGTCATGGCAACAACCCACATCTTTGATCACGACCTCGTCCCTCTCCAACTCAGTGTAACGGTCATTGGCAATCATGAACTTCTGAGACACCTCCTCCAGGTGGTCCCACAGGATGCTCTCCTCCTCGTCTTCCTCCTCCTCCTCAGACTCATCCTAAGACACAGACAGACACTTCATCTACATACACGTCACCTCACACCACAGTATTCCTCACAACCCCGCCCACTTGAGAAGGGGGCTGTTAACCCACCCACCATGCAGTGGGCTGACAGCCCCGCCCACCATGCAGTGGACTGACAGCCCCACCCACCATGCAGTGGACTGACAGCCCCGCCCACCATGCAGTGGACTGACAGCCCCGCCCACCATGCAGTGTGTGAGCTCACCACTATTCGGGAGATGGGGTTGCTCAAGGTGATGTCCAGCTTCTTGTTGTACGTGACAAGAGAGCGGCTCTCAAAGTGCTCCACCAGCTCCACCACTGACTCAAAGATGGCAGGAGGAGCAAAGCCGTACCTGTTGTCCTGGTGGATGATTCGCACCAGCCGGTTCTGCCCACCCTTCCGTACTGTAAGGGTGTACTCCCCAGGGTTGTTGTTGGAGTCCCTGACAAGGAAGGTGCCGTCTGGCATGTCACGCATCTTACTCTGCACTTCCTCTCTGCAGGAAAGGGGAGGCCCCTGTCATTACACCAAGCGTATCCTAGCCAGAGGTTAGTCTCGTACCCAGCCCACTTTTTCCGCTAACAAAATGGCTGCGGAAAAGGTGGTCTGGTATCTTTGGGCCCATTCCTTGGCTCGCCTCGACGTAACTCGAATACTTTTGGCCAATCAGATCGCCGCTTGATCACGTGCTTACGAAACCACGCGTGAGCCTCGTACGTGAAGATATGGAAGATGACTCTCAAACGTTCTTTTATGGATCCTGGATATGCCCCAGAACTGGATCCCAATCGTGGACTATTCATAATCCAAGAAAGAACGCTTACACTTTGAGACTCCTCCCTATTCAGCTTCACGTACGAGATTCGTGCGTGGGTTTCAGCAGACACGTGACCAAGCAGCGATCTGATTGGCCAGAATTATTTGGGATGGCGAGAACCAAGGAATCGGCCCAAAGATACCAGACCACCTTTTCCGCAGCTATTTTGTTAGCGGAAGTGGTGGGCTGGGAACGAGACTAGCCAGAGGTCAGCCTCAGAGCTTTACATGCACTGGTTCTAGTGCCGTGTGCTCATGAAACAAAATGTCACCCTCCACTGCACTCCATGAAACACTGCCACACATTGTTACCCACTACACACACCCCATGCCACGGTACCTTCTGTGATGTTAGACACAGTGGATGGTGCCCATAACGAGTAGAGCTGAATACAGTAAGAATGACGGTAGGCACTTCCCACATGGGCAAGTATGTACTGGCTCTTACTATGAGCTCTTGAACAAGAGAATAATGCATTCTGCTCACTTCCCACAACCTACTACTGTGTGACTGTAGGAACTCACACACACACACACACACACACACACACACACACACACACACACACACACACACACACACACACACACACACACACACACACACACATGCACACACACACACACACATGCACACACACACACAGCATACCGTGATATGTCCCCCCAGTACCATCCCTGTTCTTCCAACCTGCGACCACGCGACTTTTTGGAGCCATTGGACACTGGGGGGAAGGGAGGTAGGGGGAGGAGAGTGAGCTATCCGTGACCCACCCACCTACACTCCACTGTGGCTATTGAGAGAGGGAGGCACACCTTTAGCTGTGAAG
>OZ025886.1:6510751-6535751 GCA_964019415.1 Ianthella basta
GAGACTGGGCTGGGCCACAACTATGGAACTAATTCAGCCCCCACCTCTGGTTGGGGCTGCATGCAGTAAGTGAACACAACACACAATGTACTCGCATCACTGGGACCCACTGCCACTCACAGAAGGAGCATTTGAAGGGAACTTTGAACACGTCCTTGACCCATGAGTGTTTGTCCTTAGGTAAAGAGATGGGGACAGGGGCAGGAGAGGTAGGATGAGGATGAATGGGGGCAGGAGGCTGGGTGGGGGCAGGAGGCTGGGTGGGGGCAGGAGGCTGGATGGGGGCAGGGCTGAGACGTGAAGCACTCTTAATGGCACTCCTCCTCCTAACAGGGACAGGTGGCTCCAGGGTGGGTGGCTGGTCGTGGTCAACGCCGCTCCGTGGGCGTGTCTTAACCCGCGGGGGAGGGGTCGGAGGGATCTCCTCTTCCTCAACAAACTCAGTATAATTCCCTGGAAACTCTCCGCTCTGCCCAGTGCGTATGTTAGTTCCCTTCATCCACCTCTCAGCATTGGGCCACATCCCATCTGCCTTGGGATGCACCATAACCAAGTCTCCTTCCCTGATGGTCAGCTCACTGCTCTCCGTCGCGGCATAGCCATACAGAGTTCTGTACTTCCGAACAAACTTACTCGTCATGGCTGTCGTTTATGGAGTGATCAGCTGAACCCAGAGGTGCTAACAACCTTTCTCACCAATCTCGCGTGGGCTAGCTAACGCGGTCTTCGGAAGTGATCCTTCCGGGTGTTCTCGCACCACTGAGCAAAGCGATGGGGCTGACTTCACGGAGACAAGATAAAATGTCTCCCCTTCTTTCTTCCTTATGACGTCATTGATAACGTGATGCTGAAACAAAATGGTGGACGTGACCGCCAAGAACTTTGTGGAGGTTTACAAAAAGTTCCAGGAGGAGCTGTTAAAATGCGACTTTGTTGCTCTTGACACGGAATTTACTGGTCTCTTGGAGGATGGGAAGAGAGACAGCCTGCTCGATTTTCCTGCCGAGCGTTTCGAGCGGCACCGACAATTCGGCGGGCGTTTCATGGTGAACCAAGTGGGGATATGCTTGGCGGAGCAGACTGAAGAGGGGAAGTTTCTGATGCGTCCGTACAACTTTTATGTATTTCCTGTGGAAAGCTGGAAGATCAACCGCAAGGAAGACTGCTTCTTCTCCTGCCAGGCCAGCAGTTTGAAGCTACTGGCGGAGTCAAAGTTTGACTTCAACAAATGGATAGGGGAGGGCATCCGGTATGTGTCAGAGCACAAGGATAAGCCACGCGACAACAGAGCTTCTGTTGGTGGGCCATCCTCAGCGCAGTCTGTGTTGGCACCTGCTATATTCACACCCAGTGTAGGTAGAGGCACGCCCACTGCACCTACTTCGGCAGCAGCCACGCCCACTTCAGCAGCTGCCACACCTACATTGGTAGCAACCACACCTACTGCACCCACTTCAGCGGCGACCACGCCCACATCTGCAACTACTGCAGCAACCACACCCCCTTCATCAACAGCCACATCCCCTTCATCAGCAGCCACACCCAACCAATCCAGCAGCCCAGCACGGAAGCAGCTTGCCCTCATTGCTCGCAATGGAGAAGAGGAGAGGTTCATCTACCACACTCGCATGGACCTGCTCACCTTCCTCCATAGCCCGGGCAGGTCAGAACTGAAGGTGGCAACCACCAGCCGCTTTCAACGCAAGGTGGTGTACACACTGGTGGAGTCAGACGAGGCTATCTCGAAGACACCCATGGTAGTGGAGAAGTTGATGGACGAAGGTAGGGAAGTGACGCTGCAGGTGAAGAAGGCCAGTGCGGAGGAGGTGGAGAGCAAACACAAGGAGAGGGAAGAGGCTCTCAAGGTTAAGGACGACTTTCGCCTCGGCTTCACCAAGGTCATACAGCTGTTAGCAGAGAGTGGCAAGCCTCTGGTGTTCCACAACGCCCTGTGTGATGTTATGAAGATCTATGGGCAGTTCATCAGCCCTCTTGCCGACACGTACGAGGGCTTCAAGGAGGCAGTGTCTTCGCGTTTTCGGTGCATACTAGACACCAAACTCATTGCCAGCAACCCACCCTTCAAAGAACACATCCTAAGAACAACCCTCAGTGATGTATTTCATTCCTTTGTGGGTAAGAATGCCAGTGCATTTGAGAAAGTTACAGTTGAGCTTCCCGAGGGCTATGGTAGCTATAGCGACCAGTCAAAGTGTCACGAGGCAGGCTATGATGCGTACATGACAGCTGTCTCCTTTGCTCACATGGTCCACCACATGGGGAAGCTGGTGGGGGCTGGTGAGGAGAGCGTAGATGGGGAGAGTACAGACTTCCTGGAGCCCATTCGACCGCTGAAGAACCGCATTGCTATGGGTTACTGCGATGTGGAGTACATTGACTTCACTGGACAGACTGACCCCGTCCCTGAGCGGACCAATGTCTTACACCTCACCTTTCCTGCAGCCACCAAGACCATGGACCTTGTCAACCTCTTTGCACCTTTTGGCATCGGCATTGACTGGATAGACGACACCAGCGCCAACGTGCGACTAAGGGAGGCTGTGGATGTGAGCCAGGTCATTGCACATGTCAACCAGAATGCAGTACAGGGAGGCATCACTGTGCAGAGATACACTGACTTTCGCTCAGATGTGTATGGAGGGGTGGCTAGCAATGGAGAGGGTTCTACTGCTGGTGTTGAGGTTATAGAAGACCCACTTGGTGGTCTGGATGGTGAAAGAGGTGGCAGGAAGAGGCCGCTTGGGACACGGGACCCTCCTCTTTCCTCTGCAGGCAAGGAAGAAGGAGAAGCTGTTAGTGATAGCAAACGTAAGCTGTTTGAAGAGAACAGTGACTGGAAGTCATAGTAACTAGCGACTACACTTCCACTTAGCATGGACCGACTGTTAAGTGTTGTTACAACATAGTGCATGTTCATGGTGATACACTGTGAATAACTCTTATCACATGACCGTTTAGTTGGCGTGATGAGTTTGATTAACAGACATTTCAGTATACTGTATGGCCAGAAATTTTGACGAATTGTGCAAATTTTACTTTGGTGGTTGGGCAAGCCTTATGCTATAAAGGTATCATGTAAATAATATGGCGGTTGGAATGTTATTGGCGGATTGATCTCTGAGCCCCAAGCCGCCAAAAATTTCCTCTCCGAAAAGTGCCCGCCTTGCCATTGACGGGGATTTTTATATCAATCACGTGACGTGAGCTTATTAAACTGAAACATGGCCACCACCAGCAGTAGTGCTGCAGGTGTGGACCCAAATACGCAAAGACGGCACCACAAGAAAGTAGAAGAGTATGAAGAGCGTCCAAAGTATAGACAAGGAAGGAGAGAGAAAGCTGTGAAGGTTAGGCAATGTCTGTGAAGGTTGGGCGATGTCTGTGAAGGTTAGGCGATGTCTGTGAAGGTTAGGCGATGTCTGTGAAGGTTGGGCGATGTCTGTGAAGATTAGGCGATGTCTGTGAAGGTTAGGCGATGTCTGTGAAAGTTGGGCGATGTCTGTGCTGCGTCTATGTACCTTTGACTTGGCTACAAAGTATGGCCGTTGTTTGACACAGGTTTACACTGTCAATATGGAGAGCAGATATCTTCTCGTTATGGACGTCCCCGCCTTGGGTGTTACTAAGAGTCTCCTTGAGCAAATGGCTCTCTATGGAGAGATAGAAGAGTGAGTAAGCGACCTTGCCCCAGCCATGTCTCTCCTCTGGTGCACTGTTAATGTTGTTCTACTGCACACACACATACACAGGTACCGTATCCTGTACGAGTATCCCTGTGAGGAGTTCACAGAGGTGTACTGGGTTAAGTACCGAGCCCTCGACGCTGCTCGCTCTGCCAGAAGGAAGATGGACGGGCGGCCCTTCTTCAGCAACTGCCTGCACGTGTGCTATGCCCCCGAGTTTGAGAGTGTAGAAGAGACAAGGGAGAAACTTGAGCAGAGGCGGCAAGCTCTGGCCAGGAGAGCAAGACGTGAGTTGGCATGTGCATTTGTGCATTGGGTGCCTGTATGCTCGTGTGTGTGTGTTCACATGCATGCATTCAGTGTGTGCTACCTGACACAGACAGTGTGTGTGTGTGCGTGTGTGTGTGTGGGTGTGTGTGTGTGTGTGCATGTGTGTGTGTGTGTGTGTGTGTGTGTGTGTGTGTGTGCATGTGTGTGTGCATGTGTGTGTGTGTGTGTGTGTGTGTGTGTGTGTGTGTGTGTGTGTGTGTGTGTGTGTGTTATTCACATGCATGCATTCAGTGTGTGCTACCTGACAGTGTGTGTGTGTGTGTGTGCAATGCCTTCTAGACATGTGTTCCAAGCATACAAAAGCAGCCAGACCAGCCATGACTCATTCCTCTGCAAGCAGTGAGACAGAGACCAAAGATAGCTACTCTTCCAATCAACAGTGTACACGAAGTTCACCAGTTGGAGTTGATCATGGCTCACCCACTGTGACTCTCAGTTTACTCCCACTGCCACATCCTCCTGGTAGTGCCCCACCCCCATTGCCACACACCCCTGGTCGTACCCCACACCCACCGCCACACCCCCCTGGTAGTGCCCCACCCCAACCCCATCCTCCCGCCAACAACCAAACGCCATACCCCTCCATGGTGCCGAGGGACATGACAGCACCCCATCATTATACCACCACTGCACCGGTGAGACCAGCATATGGGGGAATTTCCCTTGAGGAGAGGCTTTCCCTTCACCAAGCCTACCTTGGTGGTCCCAAGGTTCATGAGAAGGAGGAAAGTGCTAAGGACGTGCCAGCGCATCATTCAGGTACAAGCCAGCAACGTGGAGCTGGGGAGGGTGGGGCAAGGTGGAAGGGAGGGCTGGGCCAGGGGGGAGGATTGAAGCAGGAAGGAGGGGCAGGGCAGATCTATTTCTCCTATTACGAGCCACCAGTTCCTGAGGAAGGGGCGGGGCAGCAGCCACAAAAAAGCCAGAGTGACCAGCTATTGGTGAGTGTCAAGCAAGTATCGCTAGTCACTCCTGCAGCAAGTCAGTGCTACTTCTCACCTCCTCTCCAGAGTGGAAGCTCTTCTGTTGAGAGGAGTGTGCTCCGCGTCCGCCAGCAGATGAGAAAGGCAAGTGCTTGTGGGTATCGTCACTTCTTGTGGTTGATGTGTGTGACCCGCTGTGCTGCTATGCACATGTAGGTGATGGAGCACTCGGGGGGAGTGGCCTCCAGTGTTGGACCACAGAAGAAGAGAAAGAGGATATGACAGCAATCAGTAGACGTCCTGCCCACAGGCCTCTCCTCTGAACCAGGGTGTCCAGCAGAGCCAACAGGATGGGCTGACAGACCAGCACACCAATGTGCACCACACTGAGTGGTCCACGAGGCAGGGGGGCAGCTAATGCTGGTTGCATGGCTCGTTGTAACAGACATCAATACAATTAATTTCATAAGGCTGTGTATGACATTGTGTGTACATGTACCGGCAGCTCTGTAGAGTCCTCTCTTGAGAGAGAGAGAGAGACTGAATACACAGGGCAAAGTAATAATGAGTCATACATTTAAATAAGTGCTTCTTTAATTCAAAAATACAGAAACCTTTCCCTTCATACTGTTGCTCCTAGGTGGTCAATAGAAGGTTACACTTTGATACAGTGATTCAAAATATAGAAACCTATTAGTTCATAATGTAGAAAGAAGCCTTACAGTTAGTACCAGAAATATTTGGCAAATAGTACGTAACAATTGTGCTCCAGAAGCCATAAGAACGTTCCAACTTCAGGAGTCTCAGACTTGTCTACACAATGGTAGGTGGCACCCCAAGGGGGATGCCCCTGATGGGCTCATAGGGCGTGGTCCGTGGTGTCATCTTGATGCAATCAATGATGGGGCAGACGCTGAGGCAGAGGGTACAGCCAGTGCAGTCCGAAGTGACACGGGGGAGGTGGGTGAGGGGGTCAAACGCGATGGACTGATAGCCGCTGTCGTTGCAAGTCATGTAGCACTTGCCACAGTTGATGCACATGTCCTCATCAATCACCGCCACCACCTGCTGCTGGTTGTCAAGGTCACCATAGGTACCGATCATGGAGATGGCACGGGCAATCACATCCTACAACATGATTGAAGTGAATGGCATCACACACACAGACACCGCACACACGGACACTGAGATGCACACACAAAACCTACGGACCTTGACAGCTGGGATGGGCTTGCTTGGTTTGAGGGCCGGTCTATGCACCTCAGCAGGGAATGCCTCAATCGGTGCGATGGAGCGCTTGTGCTCAGCAATGACTTTCCTCCTCTTTGTCAGGTAGGGGCCAAACGCAGGCAGACTCTCTCCCAAAACCTCCTTCACCTTGGGTGCGATCACCTGCCCCTTCTGGTGGCTGGGGGTGGGTGGAGACTGGCCATCCCAGTCAGCTAGCTCATCCACAGCCTGTGTGTGTGGGGGGGGGGAGGAGGGGAAGAGATTGGTTATGTCACATTTTAGTGCAACTGGTTGTGGGCAGTACCTTCAGGTAGAGTAGGGTCTTGAGGGATGTGATGTAGTCATCCACCAGAGTGAAGTCCTGGTTGTGGATGGCACTGCACACCTGAAGGTGAGGAGCACACATGACTAGGCTGCATCCACACAAAGCACAGTGCATCCCTGCTGCACCATCCACTCCCTCCTACTGCCCCACCATCCCTCCCCCTCCCACTTCCCCGCCCTCCCCACCCCTCCTACTGCCCCACCATCCCTCCCCCTCCCACTTCCCCGCCCTCCCCACCCCTCCTACTGCCCCACCCTCCCCTCCCCTCCCACTGCCCCGCCCACCTGCAGCACAGTGGCCCCAGCTTGTAGGAACTGCAGTCCCACCTCCCCACTGTCGATCCCACCAGCTGCCATGATGGGGAAGCCAGGTAGTTTCCTTGCAATGTCAGAGACGGCTCTCAGGGCAATCGGCCGGATGGTGTTGCCGGACACACCACCGTAGGTGGTCCTCTTCTGCTGTCCCACAGACGGCCAAGCAGAGCCATCTGCCCTCAGCCCCATCAACCCCGACACAGTGTTGGTGGCTGTGCAGCCATCAGCGCCTCCTACGGGGGGGGGGGAGGGGCAGGGTGACACACCCACAGATGCCTCACACCCTGCTGGCTCAGAAGCAGCACCAACCGCTCTCCCTTGCCCCCTCAGCATTACCTTCTTGTGATGCGCGGGCTATCTCAACAATGTCCGTGACATTGGGTGTGAGTTTGGCGAAGAAAGGGATGTCCACAGCAGCCCTCACCCAGCGGCAGATGTTCCGCACCAACTCAGGATCCTGTCCACAGGCCAGCCCCATCCCCCTCTCCCCCATCCCATGAGGACAGGACAGGTTGAGCTCAAGGCCATCAGCACCAGCATCCTGCAGGAGGGGGGGAGGAGGGGAGGGGGGAGGGGGGAGGGGAATCACAATGATTGCTGCACTGGGTGACCTGTGCTGTGCCTAACTCTGACACCCACACACCACCCACCACCCACACACACACCACACACCCACACACACACACCACACACCACCCACACACACACCACCCACCCCACACACACACCCACACACCACCCACCACCCACACACACACCACACACCACCCACACACACACCACACACCACCCACACACACACCACACACACCCCACACACACCACACACACACTGTAGGCAGATGCCAGTTATCAGTGCAGTGTGTGTCCCTCACAGCGGCCATCTTGCAGAGCACAGTCCAGTCTTCCTTGGAATAGCCACACATGACGCTGGCAATGATGATGTGGTCGGGAAAGTCCCTCTTGAGCTCGCTCACAGCCTGGCACCAGTAGGCAGCAGTCTTCTCACTGATGAGCTCAATGTTGAGGAAGGCGCCCTGCCCAGGGCCGTAGGAGTAGCCTGACGTGGTCCCACGGACAATGCGAGGGGACACGTTGACCACTATGTCCTGCACGGCAGCACACACAGAGGAACACAGTGTATCAGAGAAGAGCACCCAAGCCCCTTAGTACCCATTGCTTCAATAAAACAGCACATCCTGCATACGAGGCTGCCTCCTCACCTTGTCCAGTGAAAACGTCTTGGTGACTGCGTACGCCCAGCCAGCCTCAAAGGAGCGGCGTATCATGGCAGCGCTGGTAGCCGGAGTGGCTGAGGCCAGCCCAAATGGGTTCTTGAACTTGAGTCCACACATCTCCACCGACACATCCACCATGTCCACTGGGGTGAAGAAGTTGGGCAGCTGAGGGGCGTCTGGAACAAACAGCCCATGGAGGGACTGAGAGGGGGGGGGGGGAGGAGAGGGTAGGGGAGGACTTGACGTACCAAGTAGTGTGAGTGTACACTGTGTGCTGCTTGTGAGTTGTGAGTGAGTGCTGACCTGGAGGTACTTGTGCATGGCCCAGGCAGCCTGCTTGCCGTCATTGACTGACTCGACAGTGGTGTTGGCCAATCCAGCCAGATCCCCGCCACAGAACACGCCAGGCTCACTGGTGGACATGGTCTCCGGGTCCACCTCCGGGATTCCCCAGGTGTTGAGCTTCACTGGGGACAGGGCAGCCACCACTGGAGAGGGAGGGCCCAAAGTGTGCTTCAACAATGGTGCCATGTGCCCCACCCCTCCCACTGCCCCTCCCACTCACCATTCTTGTCGTGTAGTTCAGACCCAAATGCTGAGATGACAAAGTCTGCCTTCAGCCTCACTGTCTGCTCCTCATCCAACACCCACTTGCCGTCTTCAGTCTGAATTAGAATATCAAAGTGGGGACAGTTAACACATGTTCACTCAAGTGTACTACCCCTCCCCCTCCCCTCCCCCTCCCCCTCCCCTGCTTGCTCACTTGCTCAGTTCTGCAGAACTCCATAGCGGTGATCTTGCCATCCTTGGTGACCACCTTCTTGGGGGACATGAAGGGAAGGAACTCACACTTCTCTTCTTTGGCAACTTCCATCTGCAAGTCAGACAGCAAACACATCAGTGTTCTCCCTTCACAGTCCAGTGCACCACATGTCAGTCCATCCTACAAATATAGTATCATTGCCCCTCCCCCTCTCATCCCCTCCCCCTCCCCTCCCCTCCCCCCTCAACACACTTCTTCTGGCACAGCCCTGATGTTGGTGAAGCCTTTCCGGAACACAACGAAGACCTTGCGTGCCCCACAGCGCAGTGCAGAAGTGGCACAGTCAAAGGCAGTGTCCCCGGCACCGAGCACAATCACATTGCCATGGAGGGAGGGAAGAGCGGTCTTACACGCACACATACCTTCAAGGAGGGGGAGGGGAGAGGGAGGGAGGGGAGGAGAGGGAGAGGGAGGGGAGGGAAGGGGAGGGGGGATGAGAGGTGAGGGAGAGAAGGGCTCACACCACCAATATCAGACTTATACCCTCTGCAGTTGGCCTCACTGCCACTACCCACCTGGCTTGCTTGCCCTGGCCACATCCGGGAGGTACTTCTTGGAGGTGAAGAATCCATTCTCCTCAGAGAGGCCCTTGAAGATTGGGTCTGTCTTTGGATTGGGCAGTCCGAATCCCAAGAAGACTCCCTCACAGCCATCCTGCAACAACCCCTCCACCGTCAGACTTCCTGTCTCCAGTCCCTTACCCAGGACAACCTAACAACAGGGGGGGGGGGGGGGGGGGAGAGGTGGGGAGTAGTCTCAAGAGCAACCTCCCTATGGATGTCTTGGTCTACTGGATCAGTTGTGGTGCACGGCTCACTTTGACTCCCAGGTCCTTCATAAGTTCCACTTCAAATGACACCACGTCATATGGGAGTCGGAATTGGGGTATCTCAGAGGAGCTGAGTCCTCCGATGTAGTCCTCCTTCTCGTAGATGGTGAGGTCTTGGTAGCCCAGGCGGGCCAGGAAGGTGGCACAACTGATGGAGGCTGGACCACAGCCAATAAGGGCCACCTTGGCTTTGTAGCTCTCAGGCAGCTCCTCCAAGGGAGGGAGACTGGGGTCACGAACCTGGGGGATCTTCATCTGCTTAAACATCTACACACATGTGCACATGCACACGTCCATACACACAGAGGGAGAGAGGGAGAGAGAGAAAGCAAACACAACAGTACCTCACAGCACTCGCCGCATTGCCCCCCTAGTGCTCCCCGACACCCTCACGGACAGACCTCTGTAGCAAACTGCTGCAGTCCCCCAATGTTAATGGGTCCCTCCTCTGAGGCATAAAGGTTACAGCCACCCACACACAGGTCGCTGGTGGGGCAGACCATCCCACATGTGAGGCCAAGGGGGTTGTCGGAGAAGATGGCCTTGGAGGCACCATAGTAGTTCTAGGAGGATGGGAGGAGGGGAGAGGAAGTGGAGGGGAGCAGAGGGGAGGAGGGGGAGGAAGAGTGAGGAGAACGGCGCAGAGGGGAGGGGAGGGGAGGGGAGGGGAGGGAGAGGTAGGGGAAGGTAAGAGAGAAGAAGTGAGGAGAGGGGAGGAGTTGAATCACATAAGATTGTGGAGTCCAGAGAGACCACATTCAGCAATGGCAGGGAGATGCCTACCTTGTTAGCAATACTGGTAATGAAGGTCTTGATGTCGAGCTGTGTGGGGCAGCTCTTCTGGCAGGGAGCATCTGCACACTTGAGGCAGCGAGCAGCCTCCTTCAGCGCTCCACGCTCACTCAGTGTGGTGTGCTTGACATCGTCAAAGTTACTTTCCAGGCCTTCGCATGTCTTGAATGGAACGTGAGGGGGGAGGGGAGGAGGGAGAGGGGGAGGGAGAGGAGAGGGGGAGGAGGGGGAGGGGAGGAGGAGGGGAGGGGGGGAGGGAGGAGATGAATGAGGTGAGGTGACACAGGGCTGCAGTCTACACAGCCATTAGAGTTCATTATGGCACTCAAACATGGCCCTTTTATAATGTTTGCTGTTCATGTTTGTGATAATTGGAGCTGTACCTCACAGGAGAGTCTTTTGATAGGCCTTTTATTAGCTTCACTCTATCAACACAAGCTTATGAACATATTTGGTTGGAGGTGGTGTGGGCTTACCGAGCAGGACTTGTCTTGGTTCCTCTTCCAGTGCTTCTTCTCTTTCTTTGTGCTGGCGGTGGACTTGAGACTGGCGTGTGCCTTCAAACGGGGGTTGAGGGCCAGGAGGTTCTGCAGCCGGAGGTACAAGAGACACACTCATCAATGTGTGGAAGCACATTGAGCGGACAAGTTCACTGCACTACACTGCAGGTGAAGCTGACGTCTATGTTGGCATTGGCCATTGCACTCTGTGTCCTGTCCACACACACCACTGAAACCACACTACACACGTGTTCGGGCGCCCCAAATGATCTTACACTGAACGTCTTTGAGACTTTATGAGTGCAGCATTCTAATGAACAAGTGACTACGACTTGTTTCTGTGCGCGCCGTCTGACCTACAGACTATGCTGTTAAAGGTTGTGCGTCTCTGACGCATCCTAGCACACTCCTCACTACTGACACAAGCAGACGAGCCTAACTCGTTAGACGCACGCTTCGCCAGGGACTGAGAGGCCGCGACAGGGGGTCAGGTGCATTATTCGGACCAAGGTGAATATCACAACAGCTTAGCCTTGGGCACTCGCTACAACAACTTAGCCTTGGGCGCTCGCTACAGCAACTTAGCCTTGGGTGCTCGCTACAGTTAGCGTTAGGGTTAGGGTTAGGGTTGGGGCTATGGTCCGGATAATGCACCTGATCCGCGACAGGTACAACTGCGAGTCGCTGTGGTCGGGGGCTGCTACTCACCTCGATGTCTGGAGTGTCCTTTGAAACAGTTCTGTCCATCTTGCTGGTCGCGGAGGTCAGCTGTAACGTCATTGGTTGGAGAGTAGATGATGGGTGTGCCCAAGTGGGCGTGCACTCATAGGGGGGGGCAATGAATAACATCGTATTAAATGGATCCATGGAGCAGTAAAATGCGTCGAGGGTCACAGTCGAGCGAGGAGATGGAGCCCTCGCACGGGCCTGCAGACAAGCTCAAAGACAGAGGGGTAAAGGCGGGGAAGAAGGGCGACAGACTGTCAACCGCGGACCAAATGACCTTCCCTATCCGCTCCGGCCCCCAAAGCAGAAAGTGGTGGGACCCAATTGCAGACGTCATATTCCCTCATCGCAGGGTGGCTCGAAGACAACAGCTGCGCAGGAATAACTCGCTAGACCCGCGTTCCCGCGCGAGGTACGTGCACGGCTACCCCGTGCCCCCCATGTCAGGCCCTCACATGTACCCCGCCTACCCACCCCCTACCCACCCCTTCCCCTACTACGGCATGCCTCCACACCCAGTGCACTTCCCTCCCCCACCGATGCCCATGCCTGGCCTCCCGGCTGGCTACCCCCCACCTGGCTTCTATCCATCTCCACTGCAAGACGACGGGGATGACCTACAAAGTGAGGTCTCCATCATGGACCCCAGCTTCTACACTAGCCCCGCCCATGAAAACTACCGACGGGGGAGTGCTCCACCCAATGTACCCCGTAGTGGACGCAAGAACCGAGTGGTGTCCCCGCCCCCTGTTGCCACACCCCCAAGCTCCTTCATGGAGGAGAAGTCAAACTTGATGGAATATGACTCAGAGCGGGAGGGCCAAGGCAAGCAGGCCATGTCTGATGGACCTCCACCCTCAGAAAACGACATTAAAGGATTTGACTCTTTCATGATGTATTAATAAATATTGTTTACTTGTTTGTTTTAGTGCATTTAAGTATGTTGTTGTCCCCATCACACAGTGGCAGTTCACCTTCACATCTCACTGGTCCCCTCAGATCTTAAATTGTAAACGCAGGGTGTAATTATTGCCCGGCCGGAGCCCTCACTTGGTTGCATACAGCAAACAGCAAGATAAGTTTAATATCATTCTGCACCAATTATAAGCCGGGTGCGAATAATGTACGTGGTGGGCGTTTGCGTGCCGTTATATCCCATTGCCTTAGTCCGAAGGGTTATTCCCAATTTCCCCGCCTTGCCTGTTAAAAAGTGATCGGAACTGGCAGCTTTGCATTGCAGGGAACAAGGAGTGATGTGGCTGTACAGCGCCAGAGGCGCCTCAGAGAAGGAGCTAGATTCCACGCGGGTTGGAAAGAGTACTCGATGGAGGCGCCTTACCGCCGCTTTGGCGGGCGGCAACGGCACTGGTTTCTTTCGCAGAACATCAACCACCACTCGTCCAAAGCGCTCTCAGTGCTAGAGTGGTGGTCGGTGTTTTGTGGACGAACCTAGTGGAGAGCGACCCAGGTCGTCCAGCAGGCGGAGAAAGGACGGGCAGTGCCGTAGGGGCGGCGAGGAGCGGAATACCCTGACAGTGGTGCAGGAAAGTGATTGGCGGAGGTGACAGGAGCTTATTGGTATGTCTGTGTGGAGATGATAGACAGTGCAATCCGTGCACCTCAGTGGGCAGCCCTTGGACTTGGTCCCTCATGTGCAGACGGCTATTTACAGGGTGAGCGAGGTGGGTGGTGGGCTCTGTGGTCCGGAAAGATGGGTAGCAATGACGGACTTAGTGTAACGAGGCAAAGACGTAGGCTACTCGGCCGGCATGGCCAACCGCATGGTGGGTGGCGCGCTGGTTTGTATCATGAGTGTGTGTGTTGTTCTGTGATGACCAGAATCCCGATAGCAGTAGCCTATGGCTATACCTAAAATGGGATGATCTCTAGAAATTTGACGGTATTCTGCATGCAGTTGCCTTGCGGTTGGACTATATAGGGTAACACTTCTGTAGCTACTTGTACTGTAGTGTACATTTGGAGTTATTTATACTCGCATATTGTTTGTGTAACACTGTACTTAGCACTTCAAAGAATAGTGATGTTGCAATCACATGGTCATGCACGTGTTTGGTTGCTAGGCGATGTAGGAAGGCGGGACTTGAGGGCTGCGTCATAGCTAGCATGCATAATAATATTCTGATCTGTATTAGGTCATGCATGTTTATTGGAACTAATTAAGGCAGTTAGTGATGTTTGTTTATTCGATCAGTCCTAGTGACATATTCGCTTAGCAAACTGGCTGGGTGGCTGGTGTCTAGACGCCACAGTGACTGACATAGCGCGCACACGGAGGGGGCACTGCCCTGTCTGTGCTGGACTTTTGGCAACCAACTGAGTGGTAATTGTTTGAATTGTGCCAGCAGTTCTCCAAGCCTGCTGTCTGGTAAGGAGTGTTGTGAGTGAAGTGAGGCATTGCTGTCTTAGTGGTACACGATTGTGTGCTCCTGGCCCTGGTTTGGTGACAGGTTGCAGCACATTGACCGCTGGGCATGGTGTCTGCTCACTGAACCAGGTGTGAATCACCCACCTCCCTTCAGCACTCAAGGAGTAAACATCATCCTAACTGTTAGTGGGTACAGCTATGAAAGGAATTATTCCAATCCCTGACGTGCAAGAGGAGACACACTGTACAGCTCTCCATTCTGTGGACTTTGTTGGGACAGGCCCAATTGAGTGCCCTCATTGGAGAGGTGTCCTTGTTTCAGAGGTAGTTCACATATCCATGCATACAGCTGGGACAGTGGGCACTGCCCTAAAGACTTAGATGTGTCTGAATTCCGCCTGTCTTTAACTTGAAATAAGGTGGTTATAGTGTTCCACCATACACATTGAAGCGCATGTGCAGTGTATGCGATGCATGTTCTGCAGGAGGTGGAGGCTGAGTGGCTTCAGACAACCTCCGTGCCTAGTATATACCATTTCGGTGATCTCTGCGAATGGAGCTGGCGATGTGTGTAAGCAAGTGGTGGGACCCCCACCTATGTGCAGTCAGTGGACAGATGCAGAGAAAGAGGTACTTAGGGTGTGGGAGGTTCGGGATGGTTGGCAATGTAGCAAGGGCTAAGGGGTGTGGTCAAACTGGACATGCTCACAAGTGGTCAATATAGACCCATGTTCAATATAATTATTACAGCATCTGACCATGCGTGGAAGACAATGCAGGTTGCACATGGAAGACAATGCAGGTTGCACATGGAAGACAATGCAGGTTGCACATGGAAGACAATGCAGGTTGCACAATCATACAAAATATAATAATTAAGTTGTTGGAGCTGTTAGGGTCACGTTTCTCCACTGAACTGAGGCACAAGGTCACTGCAGAATGACTGCAGCTTTGGCTGCCATCTAAAGTTGGGTGAGAGGAGAGGAGGGAGTATCATAAGACCCTGCACTGGAGACAATACCCTCCACATCCACCCAGCCACAGTGGAGGTGACATTAGCACCCCCCATTGGGTGATAGCAATGTCCCACTCTTGGGGGGGGGAAGGAGGCTGGTAACCTACGGTTAGAGTACCAGAAGTGGCCTATGCGGGAGTACAGGGTTCCCACCGAGTGCTGTGGCGCCAGCATGCGTCCCTAGTTTTGACATGCCATGCCGATCCCCCCCCTCCCCCATCACAACACACTTTAGTATAGGAACACAAAGTGCCATCTCATCCCATAGTTGCCTCAGCCCATCCCATAAAATACCACAAATGCAATATTATTAGGCATAGCAGGTATGAATAACATTAATAGAATGACACAGTTTGCAGCACCCGCCCTTTGCTCAGCCCCTGATAATGAACTCTGACCTGCAGTTCAGCCTGTGTGTCTGCCCAGTCCTCAGCTGCTATCCGAGGGATGAGTGCCAAGAGCAGCTCCGTTGCTTTGCGTGCATTGCCTTTAAATGTCTTCATCACCAACTCCACACTAACCTAGGAACAGTGGGGAGGGGAAGGGAGCGAAGGAGGGAGGGGAAGGGAGCAAAGGAGGGAGGGGAAGGGAGCGAAGGAGGGAGGGGAAGGGAGCGAAGGAGGAACAGTGTGCATGTGTGCGACTGCTGGTGACTGTGTCACAAATGCAAGTGTGTGCGCACATGGCATGTATAAACCATCCTGCATCACATTTGAGAGGGTACAGGGCCACACGGCTGTGCAGGTGTTCGTTACTTGGCAGTTAATAGGATGATGGGATAAGGGAGTCCACAGCCAAAAAAGGGAGGGAGGTTGAGTATGTGCATGCTCAGTCTGCCAGATGTCAGTAGACTGCAACGGTAAGATTCCACACACCTATATCAGTGGGGCAGGTTGGAAGTGTGGCCTGCACTATCACTGTGTCACATGGCAACGGATGAGCTATGTACACATCAGGACCAGGTAGGGGCATGCAAGTGCAAGAGGAAACAGTAGCAGCAGAGTGGTTGTTGGGGATCGGGCAGCATGGCGCACCGATGTCTGTGTTGATACAGCAGAGCCTGGGTAGAACTTTGGGAGAGCGATGCATGATTTGCGGTGTTAATACTAAACAAACTTCCCATTGGCTATTAGAAATTAGAATATCAACTGGACTGGAGCTAGCTGGAACCTCCACACTACAATATATCAAGTTTCATATGCTACATAACCCCTTAGTGGCCACGTCAGTGACGTCACATGGCAAGCTGCTTACGTGACATGGCCAGCTACTAACGTCACAGAATCTTGGACAGGCTTTAAAACAAAGGCAGTCTCGTTTATTTAAAAAGGAGTTACCATGGTAACCATAAAATGTAATTAACCCAACTGGCAAAGTTTGGATAAGAGTACACAGAATCTTAGACCCAATATCAAGTATATAGCACAGGGCTTACTGTCTCTACCTACCACCTCAGCGACCTCTTGGCTATACGTGACCTCTCGGCTATACGTGACCTCTCGGCTATACGTGACCTCTTGGCTATACGTGACCTCTCGGCTATACGTCACCTCTCGGCTATATCACTATCCCTCACTCCACTCACAGATTCCTTGCTTTGGTGCCAGCTGTCATAGTCTGTTGGCAGTGCAATGGCTGCATAGCACATGCCCAGCTCCTTGGCAAGACAGACCTCTGGGACGGTTGTCATGTTGACCACGTGAGCTCCCCACTGCCTCCACAAGATGCTCTCGGCCTTTGAGGAGAACCTTGGGCCCTCGATAGTGAGCACGGTACCATGGCGATGAACGTTACTGAAGGACCCAAGTTCAGTAGCAGCTCGAATGATTAGGTCTCGTGTGCGCTCACAAAAGGGTGTCTCCATTGAAATATGACACACACCCTGCAGAGATCCTGGCTGGCCATCATAAAAGGTGCTGACTCGCTTAGTTGTTCGGTCAATGAACTGGTCCAGGATGACACAGTCCCCCGGGTGTACCTCCTCCTGCAGTGAGCCACAGGCAGTGGTGACAACCACATGAGAGCAACCCTCTTCCTTCAGTGCCCAGAGGTTGGCTCGGTAGTTGACATTGGACGGCATCACTGTGTGCTTCCGCCCATGCCTGGGGGTGACAGACAGATGGATGCTGGCAAACACTGTCACACAATATATCACATATACACACACGTCACACATACACAATGTCACACACGTCACACATACAATGTCACACACACATCACACACGTCACACATACAATGTCAAACATGTCACACATACAATTTCACACACGTCACACATACAATGTCACACATGTCACACATACAATTTCACACACATCACACATACAATGTCACACACACACGTCACACACAATGTCACACACACGTCACACATACAATGTCACACACACACACGTCACACACCTTGCCAGGAGCACACAAGGGACACCTTCTATTGTGCCTGTCACCAACACATCAGAGGGCTGCAGACAGAGGGACAACGGGACTGCCAGTGAACCACCCCCCACACAACACATCCGGCACACGCCCACTCAATTGCATGTACTCCCTACCTTGCAATGTAATTAAGTCATATAAAAGTTGTCTGGTATGTAAATCAACAAACCCATTTCTGCCCTAGTTCATATGATTCCCTCTAAACAGTCAAGTTTGAATCAGGTGAGTGCATATACAGCACATTCCAAGCATGCACTAGGGCAGATGGGATTGCTCTGTAGGTTCCAATACGCCCTTTATCCTAACCTCTCAGCCCCAATTGACCTCATGACCTTAGGTGTGAGACATTATGTCATAATGAGAGCTATGCAGGTGATTGAGACCACTTCAATTGTTCAACAAAGCACATCCAGCTAGCCCCCCTGAGCACAAGAGGATTGGACTTTCTTCAGGTCCTCAATGTGTCTTGCTTGAGGAACCCCATTTTCATGCTGTTCCGCACTTTGCCCTAGCCATGTCACACTGCTGAGTGACCAGGACACAGTGAAAGGGAGTTGAAACAAGTTGGAATGGGTCTCCTATACTTATTGCAAAGCATGGGTGCCGTGCTGAGTTTTGCCTACTGGGAGCTCAACACTTACAGGGCAATAGACTATCACAAGAGGCCAACAGCTCACAGCAAATACGATTGACGTGGGTCACCTTGATACAATCGCAGACAGCTGGCAAGCTGTTCACAGCAGTAACTGCATGCAGGCGGTTGGCAGAGAGAATGTACAAACACATCTGATCAAGGTGCAAGTTCCATAGCCTTCAAGTGACATTAACTGTGTCCACAGCACCCCCTTGTACACCAGTTCTCTGACAGTCTCCCTCATGCATCTTTGGACCTTACACCCATCATGCAATAATGGAGGTGCACATCAAGGCACAGCTAATATTCACTTCCTCATGACTTGGCTCCATCTTGTACCAATCACCTTCCTACCAAGTAGTGACATCCTTGCACAAGGTGGTAGTTTAGGCGGTCTATGCCGTGTCAGACAAGGCCAGTGCATGCCAGTCCACTGAGAATGGGTCATAATCGTGAGCACACACTTGCTGATGCTGATGATGCATCGTAACACACCACCCCAACACATTGGTGATCCCCAGTGATCAATGGCACACCTTCCCAAAGGGAGTTTCCACCTCTTTCTCCTCCCTGTCCTTCAGGATGTCGGGGGCACCCAGCCCAGACCCACCAATAATGCCAATCTACACACAAATCGCAAGTTAGAAAGCACAACATTAACTGCAAGATTATGCATGTGTCTAACAGTGTCCGTGTTTAGTCTCCTGTAGCTAGCTCGCGTTGTTTCAGCTCGCCATGCTGGCTACAGGAGACTAGAAAGGACGCACCTTGACAGGTACTCTGGCCATCTCTGCATTGATCCTCACTCCCATATGCATAATAATTGGAAGTGGAAACAAGGAGAGCGCGCCAACCATGTTTTTCCTGTTTTACGGCTTCCTGTCCATATATGGGTGTGGTTGAATTCCGTTCGCACCCAAGCCATCACCTCGTGCAACAGGACCTGCAGCGTGTGCCCGATCAAGCTCCCTCAAATCATCTCCCCCGTCCTATAAGCTACAGCACTCGATCAGGAAGCATGAGTATTGAACAGCTGCGCGCCAAGTGTCTCGAACGCGGGTCCCATGGCATCAAAGGGCTGGGAAGGTGAGCTGAAATGCCGGGCAGTGTTTGCTGGTTGCGTTGTTATTTATGGGTGCACGAGAGATTCCCTGAGGGGACATGGTCACCCTACTGCCGCATTCGTGTCTGTGTAGTCAGAAAACAATAGTTTCCTTGTTTTCATGAGTGCCACTAACCATAGGTACACGTATGCCCGACGCGTGTGTATGTGTGTGTATGCACAACTAATGTGCGTGGGTGACTGGGTAATGGACTGGGGGTATCGTTGGGGTTAGGTGACAGTTTCAAGTAGACCAAATCGCAAATCTTCCATAATGGCCCGAGTAGTGGACTAATGTGGCATTTCACTGTAATTGACAACTGCCAAGGAGCACTACAATAAGTCCAACATTTGGCAACTTATCGACAAAGAACACAGGTGTGGCGGATCACTCGGCCTAGCAGGCAGTGGGTGTGTGGTGTGGTGAACACTGTTTGTCAGAGGTCAGTTGGTCCATGTGGCCAAGTATTGGGCAGTGTTGTGTGTGAAGGCTCCATTCAGAGGAGGCTCAAATTCCAGCATTGCATGTCTACAACAAAGGGAGTGTGCATTGGTGCTAATGATTGTCACATGAGCTGATGATGTGTGAGGTGAGGGGAGCTAATTCCCTTGTATGACATTGTGTGTTTGCTGTTGTCACAGAGTGTTCCGGATAATTGATGATGATGGCAGTAAATCTCTCGACTTTTCTGAGTTCAAGAAAGGCCTCAAGGACTACGGTCTTAGTGTCTCTGATGCCGTGAGTGCCTGCCATGTTGAGCTGAGTGAGATGGGGCCGAGCTCAGTTCTCAGTGTATGCACACTGCCTCTCTGCTTCACAGGATGCTCAGGCCATGTTTAAACAGTTTGATAAGGACGGTAATGGGACCATTTCATTTGATGAGTTCTTAATTGCCTTGAGGGTGAGTGTGCATGCAACTATTAAATGGCTAAGGTTGGTGTGCTTGCCAGACTGTGCCACTGCTGGTGCGATGTTACTGCCTGCAGCCACCAATGAGTCAGTCAAGGTGTGACATTGTGGAGAAGGCTTTCCAGAAACTGGACAAAACTGGAGATGGTGTCATCACAGTGGATGATCTTAAAGGGTAGGCACAACATTCCCATTCACCTGCTAAGGGTGTTGCATGGCAGGTTGGTGTTGTGAGGTGTTTGATGTGCTGTGCTTCTGTCTGTTCAGAGTGTACAATGCCAGGAAACACCCCAAGTATGAGAATGGTGAATGGACAGAGAAACAGGTGTTTCTAGACTTCCTCAAGAAGTTTGACAGCCCCAACGACCCAGATGGTGTTGTAAGTTCACATCCAACACACATCCAGCCCAAGTTTCTCATTCTATATTTCATCCACCACTGCATGCCACCCCACCACCCCCCCCCTCCCCCCACCCACTAGATCACTAAGGAGGAGTTCCTCAACTATTACAGTGGTGTGAGTGCATCCGTTGACAACGATGTGTACTTCGACCTCATGATGAGGAATGCCTGGAAACTCTAAATCACGCTGGTACAGAGACTTAGGAAGCTTCTTGAGATAGTTTAGTTTCTACCAACAACGCAGCATTGTATTTCAGCTGTTACATTTTCACCTTTTGCATGTTTAGACCCTTCCCTGCGTTTTCATCACCACCCTGCAGTCATTTCTATACTTTGTCGCAGTGTGCATAGTCTGTTGATGATAATTGCAAAGAACTCTGCATGCATGTGTATTTACAGTAATTTGAGGTTACCAGTTAGGTCCTCCAGGACCTCGTCGCTCCCAAACAGTGCTAGCACTGTCAGAGAACCCTCCTGGACCTGCGTCAGCCCAGCATCCATAACACTGTAGCACGGTATGCGATTCTCACTGGCCAACATCTGCAGTGCAACCAAATGGTCTGCGTTTTTGCCCTGAAGGACCACTTTTCTCCCTCCGTTAACCTCCCAAGTGGCAGTGTCTGCGATGAGCTGGACGGTGCCACTCTGCATTGCTAGGTACAACCCGAGGACAGCATGGCCAACTTGTGCTGCAATCTTCCCCACGCCCATCTGGAGCTCGGTGTTTACCACAAACACCATTTTAAAGTGTTCCTCAATGTCCTCAATATCTTCCTCGTCCGCTACTGCCCCAACACTGCTGCCACTGAAAGATGGCACCAGAGTGTGACTTGGCATGAGAGGCACAAAAGGAGCATTCAGTTCTGGTATGTCTGCATTCACTTCAAGCCATTCTATGGCCTCCTCGACTCCAGATTCACGAGTATAGTACAATGCTCTCTTTGAGGCATTCTCGCTAAATCCCATGTCTGTGAGGGCCTGCAGTTTGTCTAAGCTAAAGGATGGAGTAGATTCAATGTTAACCGATCTCAAGGCGTCTTTCAGCGCATCCTCAGACACGACTTGAGTAGTGCTGTCCGCAGCAGGGTCCGCAGTTTTCTTATCGCTCCCTTCGGCCATTTTGAGGGAATTCCTTTCATTTCTTGCATTCTGTTTTGATACGCAAAGAATTGGTCCAAGGCTTTGGTAAGCCGGAAGGAATCGTCTTCCTTCAAAGACAAGGGCTCTAGAAGCCTCTGGCTGATTCCTCCACTTTATTATTTCTCCTTTTATTTTGTGTTCTTTTGAGCGTCGTTATGGCCCAGGGCCAACCGGTGCCTGTTTTGGGGACAACTGTCCCGGCCCCCAAATTGGAACCTGTTGAAGACTCCAAGAGCCGAACCAACCTCATCATTAACTACATCCCGCCCAGCGCCACTGACGATGATCTCAAGGATTTTTTCTCCAAGATAGGACCAGTCCAGAGCGTCAAGATTGTCCGAGACAAAGCTACGCGAGCCAGTCTCGGCTATGCTTTCGTCAACTACATCAGTCCGAATGATGCTGCCCGCGCCGTGCAGTCGCTGGATGGCGTCAAGGCCAATGGGAAGACGCTGAAAGTGAGCTTCGCGCGCCCTTCTAGCCAGACCATCAAGAATGCTAACCTTTATATCGCGCACATCCCGAAGCATTGGGACACTGAGGCGCTCAAGACCTTCTTCAGCCCTTATGGCAGCATCATCCAGTCTAAGGTCCTTCTGGATCAGATGGGGCAGAGCCGAGGCTGTGGCTTTGTAAGGTTTGACCAGAATGGACAAGCTGAGAGCGCTATTGCTGCCCTCAATGGCACCACCCCTCCTGGAAGCACGGTGCCACTGGTTGTGAAGTATGCCAACACACAGTCTTCCTCCCAGTCCCCAGCTCCCACCTCAGGAGCCATCCCTACCCTCACCACCCTCCCCACTGTGTCAGCCATTCGCCCCAAGCTGGGTGCAGGTGGACCCATTCGTTCAGCAGTTCAATCAAGCTCACGATTTAACCCCATTGCTTTGGCGCCAGGTCCGTCAACGCCGGCTGCTGTCACCCCAAACCCACCCGCCTTCCAGCACACAGCCGTCCCAGGACTTGTACAGAACCAGTTTGGCACTCAGACGTGGTGCGTGTTTGTCTACAACCTTCCTCCAGAGGCCGAGGACACCACCCTCTATCAACTCTTCTCTCCCTTTGGAGCCATTTCCAGTGTGAAGGTGATCAAAGATCCAACCAACACCAAGCCAAAAGGGTACGGCTTTGTCAACATGATGAATTACGAGGAAGCCTTCCAGGCCATCCTGCAGCTGAATGGGACAATGCTGGAGGGGAAGTTGTTGCAGGTTTCCTTCAAGACTGCCAAGAAGACTTTGTGAATATTTCAGAGCAGTGACCTGGAGTTATATATGTGTGTCATCTTAGTCAACCTGTTAGTTGCTGTGAGCCCTTACCGTTAGTTGGTAGCACTCGGTGGTGCTTGCTTGTTGTCATTTTCTTGTCCTCAATATTTTCTCAGAATTTTGTGCATGCTACAACTGCCTGGTGTCGATTACTGTTTGGACTGCTGGTCAATTTAGTATATTTCGTTATTCAGTTTTTAGCAGTTGCAGTTTTAGTTAGCTTCGTTGGTTACTTTCCAGCATTGGCTCTTTTTAATCCTGGTCAATTTCGTTAATTAGTTTTGAACAATATTTTAACACCGTTTCTACTTTGTCTGGAGCCTTCACTGATTACTTTTCCATTACACAGGTTTGTATGACATGTACACGTGAAATGTGTACTAAATTTTCTCCAATCTCTATATTTTCGTTACTTTTAGATGACCTGTTTGTAATTATGACAATAACAAAACAAATTAGTTGCTAATGAACTTTTCTTTACATTTTATACTATTACATGGGAATTCGAATTCACAGTTGGTATATTGTACGCGTAACAAGCAATGCGCGGGGTGCATGTGGAGGATGAATGGTGTGCAGAACGATGCCGCGTGTGGAACAGCCATTTTGTTACTATGGAGACCGAGCAAAATATGGCTTCAAAGAGCCAGCTGCTGTAGTCGATTTGCAGTATTCCTTGCTACTAAGAACTCACTTTACTAGCAATTGTAACTGTTCGATGCGACACTGATTCACATTTGGCTGTTGTCTATTAGTACGAAGAAGATAGGATGAGCCGAAGCCGAGTCAACGTGCAGGCGGATCCCAGTTCGCTTGCTCGACAGTCTAGTCTCTTTGATGCGACGGCAAGTTACCAGGAGCTGATGCGCAAGAAGAGGGAGGGATCT
This sequence comes from Ianthella basta, assembly GCA_964019415.1. NCBI lineage: Eukaryota > Metazoa > Porifera > Demospongiae > Verongiida > Ianthellidae > Ianthella > Ianthella basta. Next base: position 6,534,669 of record OZ025886.1, read on the forward strand.
ACCAGCTTCGTCTCCCTCGCACAGGACCCCCAGCAAAGCATGGTCAGGACCTCGAAGCCGAAGATCCTCTACGAGAACACGTATAAACTGGAGCCCGATCGCCTCGTGGAGGCGTGGCGCATACGCGAGATCATCGATGACGTGCTAGCGTCCAAGCTGAAGGATGAGGAGTATGGGGAGAAGTCCTCTCGACAGCTCTGTCAGACCCTGACGGAGGTCATCAAGCAGCGGGTGAAGGAGCTCAACTATGCTCGGTTCAGAGTGGTGGTGAATGTGAGCATTGGACAGCTCAACGGTCAGGGGTTCCGGATGGGGAGCCGCTGCCTGTGGGAGCCAAAGTTTGACACGTTTGCTGAAGGGAGTTTCCAGAACAAGTCCCTGTTTGCCGTTGGCACTGTGTACATGGTATACTATGAGTGACAGTGGAGCGGACGTGTGCTAGGAGTGGGCGTGTGCTAGAGGGTGCCCTGCTGTGTACTCCTAAACACTGTACAAGTCATTTATATGCTTTGTATTCACATACGTACCTACCATGTGTGTATCTGTCTATATATGAAATGACACAATGTCGGTCAATGTTCTCATTACTGCTACTTGCATGATTAATCGTTAAATAAGAATAAATTAATTGCTTATTAAATATAAAATAAGTTAGTGTGCCAGCTGCAGTCAGCAGAGAGGGACTCTGGGCAGGAAACGACTGCTGGCGGGTGAGATGGTCCTGTTTAAGGGGGAAAAGCCTGAGGACTTTCCCTTGGGAGCAGGTTTGTTGACAGTAGGACTGGAGATGGTCATGGGAGGAGAATGTTGTCTGTAATTGTATTGCAAGCCCACCACCACGAGGGCCGCAAGCCCACCACATACCAGTGTGGGATAGTACAAGACATTCAGACTCACTTGTTCTTTGATCCCAGTTGGCAAGGGCTGCTGAAGTAGTAGTGAGCAAGAACTGTATCCTGGCAGAGCCGTACAGCGTGCCGACAACACTCAAACTCACTCTGCACACACACACACACACACACAAACAGATCAGCTTATATTAGTCAGCTGTGCCAGGTGATTCAAGAAAGCACTCACTATTGA
>OZ025886.1:6540751-6765751 GCA_964019415.1 Ianthella basta
GACGGTGCCGATTTGCAAGAGGCTATCTTGCTGCTCTTGGACGTTCGAGGTACTCTTGATTCGTGGGAATACTCAGTAGAATGTTCCAAGGACCATCAGGTGGTGGTGGGAGCCATCAAGAGCTTAGAGTCGCTAGGAGAAGTAAGAATGTAGCGGGCGCAGCATGATTGAGCTAAAGTGCAACTGTGTATCTCAGGCCGCGCTAGCGACGCACCAGTGGTCGGTGTGCTGTGTGCTTGCATAAAGGGTGTGTGTGCGTGCATGTGTGTGTGTGTGTGTGTGTGCATGCGTGCGTGTGTTTGCTGTGCATGCATGGCCATGTGCACATGTGCTTATGGTGCGTGTACCATTACCGGCATCAGGTGATAAAGTCAGAGCAGCGTCAGTTCACAACATGGGTGTTGACTGACGAGGGGAAACAGGTTGCCAGGGAAGGGAGTCACGAGGTGCATGTGTTCCTAGTGGTCCACCCCACAGACGGCACTCCTCAGGCGGAGGTCATGGTGAGGATTGAGTAACGTGTGCTATACGCCTCCGTCTCTGTCCCAACCACACTACATGCTTGTATCACAGTGCACGTTCTTGTGGGCTGGTACTCCAACTGACACAGTGCCCCTCCCCCTCCCAACCCCTCCTCCTCCCTCTCCAGAAGTCCATCCCCAATGCCAAGGTTGGCTTCAGCAAGGCCATGTCGGCTGGTTGGCTGAGGGTGGACAAGATGGCTGAGGGCGGCCCCAGACTGTTTAGGAAGGTGGACTCTGTGGTGGACGAGGTCCAGGAGGCACTGCGGCAAGTAGAGCAAGGACTGACACTGTCTGAGAGTGACCTCAAGGAGTTTAAGAAGCGGAAGCTTGTCAGCAGTGTGTGAGTGAGGTGTGAGTGAGGTGTGTGAGTGAGGTGTGAGTGAGGTGTGTGAGTGAGGTGTGAGTGAGGTGTGTGAGTCAGGTGTGAGTGAGGTGTAAGTGAGGTGTGTGAGTAAGGTGAGTGTGAGGTGTGGTGTGTGATAATGAATGTGTAAACATGTCCAATTGCAGCTTTGTTGTTTAATTAAATTTGTTGCAGTTTAACAAAGGCATTTGTGGTTACCAAGGGCAAGCAGTTCACAACTACTGTTGAGAAACCCGAAACTGAACTTACACCAGAAATGATACAGACGTGAGTCACACCAGCTGCTATTGTGTGCGCACGTGTGTGTGTGTGTGTGTGTGCTGTGTGGTGTGGTGTGTGGGGTATGAACCCCTCCTTCCCCCTATCTGTTTAGTGGAAGTTGGAAGGGCAAGTCCTTTAAGCCGTACAACTTCCAAGCACTGGGGATTCCCCCTGCCTCGGGCCACCTGCACCCTCTTATGAAGGTGCGAGCTGAGTACCGCAACATCTTCCTGGAGATGGGGTTCCAGGAGATGCCCACCAACAACTTTGTGGAGAGCTCCTTTTGGAACTTTGATGCCCTTTTCCAGCCCCAGCAACACCCAGCGAGGGACGCCCACGACACCTTCTTTGTCAAGAGTAGGTACCACTGACTGTTGTCTGCCTGCACTCACACATGATGATGTAGGCATGTGTGTGTGTGTGTGTGTGTGTGTGTGTGTGTGTGTGTGTGTGTGTGTGTGTGTGTGTGTGTGTGTGTGTGTGTGTCTCCCTAAATGTGTCCTGGCAGAGCCTGAGAAGTCCTACCAGTTCCCACAAGACTACCTGCAGCGGGTCAAGACCATGCACGAGAGTGGGGGGAACGGCTCTCAAGGGTGAGTGCACAGGAGTAGAACCTGTTCTCATCTGTGACCCCGCCCCTTCCTCCCTGACCCCGCCCCTTCCTCCCTGACCCCACCCCTTCCTCCCTGACCCCGCTCCTCCCTCTCCTCTCCCTAGGTACAAGTATGACTGGAAGTTGGAGGAAGCTCAGAGCAACATAATGCGCACACACACAACGGCTGTCAGCGCACGCATGCTGTACAAACTTGCCCAAGATGGCTTTACACCTGCCAAGTACTTCTCCATTGACCGTGTGTTCCGCAATGAGACGCTGGACGCCACCCACCTGGCTGAGTTCCACCAGATCGAGGGCATGGTGGCAGACCGCAACCTCAACCTGGGCCACCTCATTGGCATGCTTTACGAGTTCTTTAGCCGACTGGGTGAGGGGGGTGTGGGTGAGGGTGTGGGAGGAGTGTGGGTGTGGGTGTGGGAGGGTGTGTGTGTGGGTGTGGGAGGGTGAGGGTGAGGGGGAATGTGGGTGTGGGTGTGGGTGTGGGAGGGTGAGGGGAGTGTGGGTATGGGTGTGGGAGGGGAAGGGGAGTGTGGGTGTGGGAGGGGGAGGGTGAGGGGAGTGTGGGTGTGGGAGGGTGAGGGAGTGTGGATGTGGGAGGGTGAGGGGAGTGTGGGTATGGGTGTGGGAGGGGGAGGGGAGTGTGGGTGTGGGTGTGGGAGGGGGAGGGAGAGGGGAGTGTGGGTGTGGGAGGGTGAGGGAGTGTGGATGTGGGAGGGTGAGGGGGAGTATGTGTGGGTGTGGGAGGGTGAGGGTGAGGGGGAATGTGGGTGTGGGAGGGTGTGAAGGGAATGTGGGTGTGGGTGTGGGTGTGGGAGGGTGTGGGGAGTGTGGGTGTGTGGTGAAGCCACTGGAGTGCACATGCAGTCCAGCTAAGTGACAGTCCCCATCTAGCACACCTTCCCTACGGAATTGGGTGTGAATGCTGATTCAACTCTGCAGAAGGGATTCCTCTGGGTGGAGTGCGGAGAAGGCATAACTGAGGACATTCTTCACAGCTACCAGAGTCTATCCCATACGCCAGGCTTGCAATCAACCCTCTTGGGGTCTGTTAGCAGATGTATGGCTGCGTGTGCTGAGGCGTCAATGTATTAAGGCACAAGGAGCACAAACTATGCACCCGAATTGGGCACGTAATAATTAACTCATTTTGAAACATTTCTCTTGTATGGAAATATGTGGTGAATGAGTCCAGGTGTGGTTATGTGTAGGGAGGGGCTGTGAGAAATGGAAATGGCATGCGGAGTAGGTAAAGGGTGTGTCTCAGCGGATGCCCCTCCCCCTCTTATACACGTGCAGGTATTGAGAAGTTGCGTTTCAAGCCAGCCTACAATCCTTACACAGAGCCAAGTATGGAGGTGTTCAGTTACCATGACGGTGAGGGTCGCGTTGTATGGGTGGGGCGGGTAGCAGTCCGACTGCAGCGGGCGGTGGTGGTGTGTGAGCGGATGTGCCAATTTGGGTGAGGATTGAGTGCAAATGTAGTCAGTGACTGGGGGTGTGTCATGCCCTGGGCTGGGGGTGTGTCATGCCCTGGGCTGGGGGTGTGTCATGCCCTGGGCTGGGGGTGTGTCATGCCCTGGGCTGGGGGTGTGTCATGCCCTGGGCTGGGGGGCGTGTCATGCCCTGGGCTAGGGTGTGTGTCATGCCCTGGGCTGGGGGTGTGTCATGCCCTGGGCTGGGGGTGTGTCATGCCCTGGGCTGGGGGTGTGTCATGCCCTGGGCTGGGGGGCGTGTCATGCCCTGGGCTAGGGTGTGTGTCATGCCCTGGGCTGGGGGGCGTGTCATGCCCTGGGCTGGGGGGCGTGTCATGCCCTGGGCTGGGGGTGTGTCATGCCCTGGGCTGGGGGTGTGTCATGCCCTGGGCTGGGGGTGTGTCATGCCCTGGGCTGAGGGGTGTGTCATGCCCTGGGCTGGGGGGGTGTCATGCCCTGGGCTGGGGGGTGTGTCATGCCCTGGGCTGGGGGGTGTGTCATGCCCTGGGCTGGGGGTGTGTCATGCCCTGGGCTGGGGGTGTGTCATGCCCTGGGCTGGGGGTGTGTCATGCTCTGGGCTGAATGGAGATATCCAGCATTGCTCCTTCCAGGGTCTGTCGAGCCCTGTCTCTTGCACATGTCATACCACGCTCATAGCCAGCTATCAATGGATGGGTCTTAGCACTTGAGGAATTGAACATTCCTGGGCTATTGATGAAGCAGATCTGGTCACTCTCCAACTCTCCAGCCTCCCCTTGTGTGTGTGCATTCCACTGCACTCAGCTTAGCCTGCATATGCCCATGTGTGGTCTAGGAGCCCAGCATGGTGCATTCCTCAAGACCCTGTGTGTGATAAGTGTTATCTCACACACTGCACTAATGTCTGGGGAAGGAGTGAATGCCTCCGCATGGCAGACAGACAGACAGCAGTGCAGCAGGCTAGGGTGGTCTCTTGACGTCAGTTGATGTAGTTTGTATTGTCTGTTTGCTAGCTAATTTGGGCAGGAATTCAACTCCTCCTTTTATCACCCAGCCGAGACGTTTAGGTTATCAAAATTGTGTCCTCCTCCATGTGTGTGTGTGTGTGTGTGTGTGTGTGTCTGTGTGTGTGTGTGAGAGAGAGAGAGAGAGAGAGAGAGTCCTTGTTCCTGCTTTTGGTTCAGAAGAAGAAGTGTGTGTGTATGTGTGTCTGTGTGTGCAGGGCTGAAGAAATGGGTCGAGGTGGGAAACTCAGGTGTGTTCCGGCCGGAGATGTTACTGCCCATGGGATTGCCTCAAGATGTTTCAGTAATTGCTTGGGGCCTTTCCCTGGAGAGGTGAGACATACTCCACTACACCACACACCTCACCACACCTCCCCACACCTCACCTCCCTTCACCTCACCTCCCCACACCTCCCCACACCACACCTCACCACACCTCTCCTCACCTCACCACACCACACCTCCCCTCACCTCACCACACCACACCTCCCCACACCTCACCACACCACACCTCCCCACACCTCACCTCCCCACACCACACCACACTCCCCATACCTCCCCTCACCTCCCCTCACCTCCCCATACACCTCCCCATACACCTCCCCACACTACACCACACCTCCCCTCACCACACCTCCCCACACCTCACCTCCCCACACCACACCACACTCCCCATACCTCCCCTCACCTCCCCTCACCTCCCCATACACCTCCCCATACACCTCCCCATACACCTCCCCACACTACACCACACCTCCCCTCACCTCCCCTCACCTCACCACACCTCCCCTCACCTCCCCACACCACACCACACCTCCCCTCACCTCACCACACACCTCACTACACACTATGCAGGCAAGTGCCTGCCTGCCTATTACCTTTTGCTGCAACTGCCGGCACCTGGCCCCTCCCTCCCCCGCCCCCACACTTTAGACCAACCATGATCAAATATGGCATCTCCAATATTCGTGAGCTGGTGGGCCACAAAGTGAATCTCGAGATGGTCTACAATAACTCCATCTGCAGACTGTAATGGCCCTGGGCCCATAGAAGGGGCTACTATTTGGTGGGGTCTTATAAATTTTTGGAGAGTATTGTATGTATATTAGGACTGAAAATGTGTCAACATTGGCAGAATGTTCTATTTGCCCTCATTGATGAAAGTTTGATAAAGATTTGACTGTTTCTACAAGTCCTGTGTGCAGTGATTGATCCAGTGTCAGTTGCCTGGGTTGGCATGCATGTAATGTGCGAGGCCTATGTTGGATGTGTCAGTACTCGCAGTCTGTTCTGTGGGCCTCTGGAGGTCTGTTCTGTGGGCCTCTGGAGGGCTGTTCTGTGGGCCTCTGGAGGGCTGTTCTGTGGGCCTCTGGAGGTCTGTTCTGTGGGCCTCTGGAGGTCTGTTCTGTGGGCCTCTGGAGGTTTGTTCTGTGGGCCTCTGGAGGGCTGTTCTGTGGGCCTCTGGAGGGCTGTTCTGTGGGCCTCTGGAGGTCTGTTCTGTGGGCCTCTGGAGGTCTGTTCTGTGGGCCTCTGGAGGGCTGTTCTGTGGGCCTCTGGAGGGCTGTTCTGTGGGCCTCTGGAGGTCTGTTCTGTGGGCCTCTGGAGGGCTGTTCTGTGGGCCTCTGGAGGTCTGTTCTGTGGGCCTCTGGAGGGCTGTTCTGTGGGCCTCTGGAGGTCTGTGTTGAGTGTGTCTCCTGCTACACACGAGGGAGTGCATGCTTTGCTCGTCTGCAAATGTCACTGCTGTCCTCGTGATGTGATCTGGCACGAGACAGGCCTTCACACAGAGGAACAGGCTAGCCACTGCATGGACTGACGCGTGTCTGTCTGTGAATGGGCAGATGGCAGTGCTGGCAGCGAATGACGTGATTGCATGGGGCTGCTGGCTATATTAACCAGGTGTGCACTCCCCTCCCCCTCCCTCAACCCGAAGGTGATCACTGTCCAGGTGAACCCCCATGGTGGGGGAGACATGATAGGTTGTATAAGGGAACATGTTTTAATATTTAGCACACCCAACAGTACTAAACCACACCTTGTAGGATTACAGTTTGGTGACCCCCCCTCGATTGAGGTTGATCATGGAATAGATCAAATTGCATGATTCACCACAAGCTGATGGCGGTGTACTGAGATGGGTACTTCCTGCTGGTGGGCTGCTGGAGGAGGCCATATATGGTTTGGCCACTTCCTGTGTCCACCAGTGACTAGTCCCCACTCATCTCATGTAACCACACCAAATACATATTCAATGAAGGCTGTCCCATCTTTTGTCGAATGCATGAGTGGGGCAGCAATCACTGACTGCTGCAAACAGGACTGCTCTCCTCTGACCTTGGCTCGATCAGTGTCATTGTTAACATTAGGGTTGATGTAATGCCCATTGATTACAGAACATTGTCGGCTGTGACAGGTTAGAACCTTATTTGGCAGCTGCTGGCTAAACTGAGGGCAACGCCCAGCTGTTCACTACAACTTGTGCATACTGGGAGGGGGAGGGGGAGGGGAGGGGGAGGGGAGGGGGAGGGGAGTCCATACTGGTGTCTGTGCCTGTTTCCTGTTCTATTGAACACAAACAGCTCCAGAGACCCAAAGTTGTGACAGCTACAAGATAGGAGCACATAACGCCAGACTACCCAACTGTACATTAGATATTAATTGTAATAATTCTACTGAATATCTTTATTATTCCCATGTGTGCACAGCAATGGATTCTTGTGGTATTTTAGTTTGTGAGTTTTGTTTAGTTTGTGAATAGTTTACAACTCTTGCGAACCAATGTGAATATATTGAGAAAGCACAACAAGCTAGATTGGTTTGTCAGCCGAGGGGACGCTGGTCTGGGGAGGGTTGTGGAAAGGGAGGGAGGGGGGTCATATTGACCAATTACAACCAAGAGTATATAAGAGATGTTACAACCTATTCACCCTTCCCACCTCATCACCAGTGATTGGCACCTGCAGAACTCACCATTAACACACTCAGTCAGTGGTCAGGGGTGTGAACAAGTGTTATGTGTAAAGAGCCCCAGGGGAGGTAAGTGGGGGAGGACAGGCTACCAGTGGATGAGGCAGTTATGGGGTGCTTCTGTAACAAAGGGATCTAGTTACGCATCAATGCCTCCATATGCATGCCCCCCCATGCTGTCTGCGCCATGTCTAGGGGGTCCTGGCTGTAATTACATGACATTCCATATTTGGTGCCCGTCCAGCGGTGCTTGTAAGGCTTGCTGTCAGCGGGACGCTTATAATAGCCCCCGAGACGTGGACGAATCCAGCAATCTTGAGCCGTATCAACACGTCAGGAGCTGCTAATACGACCTCAAAACAACTGCTGCGGAGCACTGTGCATCGTTCGAAGGCTGCGGACGAACTGATATGGAGTCGCGCGTTAACTGCCTGCTTCTGCTCTTGCTGTGCTCGGCGGCTCTCGCAGTCGCGACTGCAGAACCCCTCAACTGCTCCAGGAACTCCGTGAGTGCCTCCTCTAGCTCTAGCTAGTAGCCGCGGACACTTCCCAGCCAGATTGCTAGCTGTCGTATCCAGACAGCGCGTTGCTATATAGCAGCACGCCCTGAGCGGCCTGCTCGAGCTTGCTAGCAGCACGCCCTGAGCGGCCTGCTCGAGCTAGCTAGCAGCACGCCCTGAGCGGCCTGCTCGAGCTTGCTAGCAGCACGCCCTGAGCGGCCTGCTCGAGCTTGCTAGCAGCACGCCCTGAGCGGCCTGCTCGAGCTAGCTAGCAGCACGCCCTGAGCGGCCTGCTCGAGCTTGCTAGCAGCACGCCCTGAGCGGCCTGCTCGAGCTTGCTAGCAGCACGCCCTGAGCGGCCTGCTCGAGCTTGCTAGCAGCACGCCCTGAGCGGCCTGCTCGAGCTTGCTAGCTAGGTGTTTGCGGTGCGAGAGCACCAGAACATCACTGCGTGCCCCTGTCTCCCTCACAGAGCAACTCCCACCTGTGGAGGGTCAATGCCACCACGCCAGTGTACATCTATGGCACTCTGCACATACCCTACCCTCAGCTGTGGAACTCCATCCCACACAATGTGAAGGTGGCCTTCACCAGCAGTACTGACTTCCACATGGAGCTGGACACCTCCCAGCCAGAGGTCATGCAGAAGGTCCAGCAGATCCGCCTCCTTCCCGATAGTCAGACCCTGAAGGACACCATCAGCTCAGAACTGTACCGCCAAGTGGAGGGGTACATTCATCGCCTCAAACCCCTCTTGCGGAGGTGGATCCAGAGAGGAGCAGGGCTTTTTGCAGGGTTGTATGTGGACCAGACAATGCATTCCATCCTGGGAGGGTGGCAGAGGATGCGACCAGTCTGGCTGCTGAATTTACTCAACTCACTCACCGAACAACAGGTCGTGGGAGGTGGGTCCCGACCACTGTTGGACATCTTCCTCCGTCAGGCAGCAGAAGGGCTGGGCAAACAGGTGCACACCATGGAATCAGTGGAGGACCAAATGGAGCCCCTCAATCGCCTGTCCCTGTCAGAGGTGTGGCTAGCTCACACTGCACACAGCTGTCACACATGCCACAGGTGCATGCCACATTGCATACTCATCACACCACCCGTAATGCCCAAGCCACTGTGACCGTGGAGAACTACGGGTACACTTTGTTGTTTCTTTTGTCACAGGTGGAATTTGCAATGGGTATCCAGCTGTCAGTACTGGAGAAGTACGTCCTAGCTGGCAAGCCCCTCCCCCAAGTGGGTGGAGATGTTCTGACAGAGTATGTCTGTGGTGATTTCTCCAACAAGGTGGAATCAGAGGATGTTCTGATCAGCTCCATCAGTAAGCAGAACATGACCGAGAAGCAGCTGGAGCTGGCAGCTGCCCTGAAGGAACACGTGATGCAGCTGATGCGGTATCAGCGAAACGAGCAGATGGCTCTTAGGGTGGCTGAGCTGGTGTTGACAGGAGATGATGAGCCAGGGAAGAGAGTGCACTTTGTAGCAATTGGGGCAGGACACCTGGTGGGAGAGCGCTCCGTGCCGGAGCACTTGAGGAGCTTAGGATTTGATGTCAAGCAAATCAGTTATCTGGAGGAGCTGGACGGGTAAGTGGTTGGATGGGTTGGTGGATGGGTTAGTGTGGATGGGTGAGTGGTTGGACGGGTGAGTGGATGGGTTGGTGGACGGGTGAGTGGATGGGTTGGTGGACGGGTGAGTGGATGGGTGAGTGGATGGGTGAGTGGTTGGACGGGTGAGTGGTTGGACGGGTGAGTGGTTGGATGGGTGAGTGGATGGGTGAGTGGTTGGATGGGTTGGTGGATGGGTGAGTGGTTGGACGGGTTGGTGGATGGGTGAGTGGTTGGACGGGTTGGTGGATGGGTGAGTGGATGGGTTGGTGGACGGGTGAGTGGATGGGTTGGTGGACGGGTGAGTGGATGGGTTGGTGGACGGGTGAGTGGATGGGTGAGTGGTTGGACGGGTGAGTGGTTGGATGGGTGAGTGGATGGGTGAGTGGTTGGATGGGTTGGTGGATGGGTGAGTGGTTGGATGGGTTGGTGGATGGGTTGGTGGACGGGTGAGTGGATGGGTTGGTGCAGTTTGAGTTGAGTGTTGAGTATCAGAGAATGTGGAGGGTGATGGTGAGACCTAGAATGTGAAGAGATAGAAAGTTTGACTGTGTTACTGACTTTCCTACCTTCTCCTCAGCCCTGCTGTCCCTGACAACCTTATTGCCATGGGAGACCCACCTCCTCAAATCATGGACCTTACAGGACTGAAGGATTTATTTGATGAAGAGGATGATGACGATACGTTTACCATTGACCCCAGCGTCTTTTCAACAATGCGCCCAACAACTTGGATGCACCCCACCACACAAACTATCATCCAGACCACACCCACACCTCCTCGCCCCACCCCCAAGGAGCCAACAAACAAAAGTATAGAGGACAAGGACCACTCTACTGACGTCAAGGACCACTCTACTGATGTCAAGGACCACTCTACTGATGTCAAGGTGTCTGTTCTCCCACACACAACAGCACAGAGCGAGCCAGCTGAATTGCAGAGTGCCGACAGTTCTGCTGCCATGACAACACATCACAGCGGTGTCTCTGCACTTGTGTGTGCACTGGTGCTCCACGCTTTGACACTCCTACTGTGAACACTTACTCAAATTCTACTGTTTGGATGACTGTTACTCCATCACCCACCGCTTTTAACCCAATGCATTCCATGTGTTCCATCATGCACTTAGGTATATCCAATTATCACTGTATGAATGGACTGTTCATTGAATTTTTAATTCTACAAAGTTAAAAGTTGCACAGTCAATCAGTGTTGGAGCAAGCCTGAGAGATACAGTATCAGTTGTGGATCACTGTCTTCCGCCTCGTCCTCCTCCGCCCCGCCCACCACCCCTCCCACCACCCCGACCTAGACATGAAAGGCACAGACAATGTCATAACATCATAAAAGAGAAACGTCAGATTATCTATAGCTCACCTCCCCTCCCGCCTCGCCCCCCTCTTCCTGTAGTGGAGTGCAACAAATGCCAGTCATGTTTTAGTGCGGAGGACAGCTATCTAATGAGACCTACTGCCCTCACCTCCCATCCCTCGTGAGCGAGCTAGGCTCTCCTCCTTCACCATCTCAATGACCTGCGTATGAACAATGACAAACACCAAACAAACACCACTTGTCCATACTCGATTAGCGCATGCGTCACACGTCACCAGTTGTATAGCAACATTCCTGTCGCACCTCATCGGGTATCCGCAGGTACTTGATGGACACCCCACGCACATAGCACTCAGGCATCTTCCAGAACTTGTCCCCATCCTGGCAAGAGAGAGAGGAGTGCTTTGGACTAGACCAAACTTCCGTACAAACCACCAACTACTATCAAACGCACATACCAGAGGCATTCACTGGTCTATGGTGTCTACGCTACAGCAGCTTCTGTGTACACTGCCTCACATACACTCTGGGATGCACTGCGCACACTGTGTGTCTGCATGATAGCGTCACAGAGGTGATCAAATGTGCTCACACCTTTGATGTGCATATCACCTCCCTGAGGTGAATGTTCATCCATGTGTCGCAACTGACAAGATGGCCGTTGTATGTCTCACCATTCTTCAGCTCAACCAGCTACATTATGTATTAAACGATACTGCATACAACACTATACTGTACTGTACATGTATTGCATACTATACAGAACAGTACTGCATACAACACTATACTGTACTGTACTACAACTGTACATGTAACACGTGAGGTCCGAGACCAGAGCAGGCTGCTGTGCAGCTAAACCGTCACACAAACTAGCTTTACGTTAGAGCTGCAAACTCGAGCCAATCTGTGCTCTACACGTGTGCAGCCGGTCTGCCCTTTAGATACCTCATGCGTGCGTGCAGCATTCTTAGTATCCGCTTACCATAGGGTGGTTCTGCGCGGCCTTTAGCAGAGATAGTGGAAGCTGCAATAAGAGAAACAACACAAGCACATCAAGACACAGTTAAAGAGCCAACAGAAGAGAGGGCGAGCGCAGATTGCCACAAACCATTCTGCTCGCGGCGCCGAAATGGGGATTTCCCTTTACAATGTAGCGGGTCACGCCCACTCTGCTGCTAAAGCCTACCCTTTCTAGATCCATGCATGCACAACTACCTCCACGTGCTGTTATAATTATCAACGTATTGACTGCCTCTTTTGTTCGCTCTTACTTCATAAAGATACACGTTGGTACCTTACATAACTTAAACAAAGGGGCCGCTGCGCCATCGACACAGCAACAAAACAAAGATGAACTGACAGGGAAGAAATAAGCATTGATTGGTGGCTAATGTCAATTTCTTCCACTATTCCTCCTTCTTCTTGGGGTTGTTGGCGGCGATGTAATGGTATAGCACCACCAGCAGGAACAGTGTGACGCCGAGAATGTTCGCAAACATTGCTAATTGCACGTCAGTGACCATGTTGCTGGCCCGCACCCTAAACCTGAAAGGAAGGGGAGGGGAGGGGAGGGACATGTTGTATGGGGAGGTACAACAAACCAGAAGAAGGAAATGCGCAAATGCTGAACGCACCAAAGACGATATCTAATCCAAAGTCAGGAGCACCTTCGTTAGCGTTAGTGCACGTTTCGACTTCGTTTCCCAAAGAAAAATGGCTGCCGTACCGTGGGACGAGCTCCAGTTAGAGCTACCTGAAGGTAAGACTGGAGTGTGACTCTATGAACATGTCTAGTGAAAGGGAGATATGTTTAGTGTGTTGTCGTCTTTGGGCAGAGGCAAAGAGTGATCCAGAGAAGTTCAGGTTTCAAGTTGAGCTGGAATTTGTCCAGTGCCTGGCTAATCCTCAGTATCTGAAGTGTACGTGAAATTAAAGGTATGTGTGTAGTTGCATTGCTGATGCAATGATGTGCGTTCTCCTTGCAGTTCTAGCACAACGCGGGTACTTCCGCAAGCCTGAGTTTGTTCACTACCTCAGCTACCTGCAGTACTGGAAGAGGCAGGAGTATGCCAAGTTCCTCAAGTATGGCACAGTGCAACCCCACAACGTCACCGCCATGCACCCACATGGTGTCTTCCTCCCCCATAGGTACCCCCAGTGCTTGCACTTCCTCGACCTATTGCAGGAGGAGCCATTTCGCAAAGAGGTTGCTAACGCTCAGTGCGTGAAGTTCATTGAAGAGCAGCAGCTCCTCCACTGGCATCACTACACCAAGAAGAGGTCGCTCCTCTCCCAGCAATACCAAAAGAAAGGTAAGTACCTCAGTGAGTATCATTCATTCCAGCTACTGTGTGGTAGTGTCTCGCTGCTGACGGCTCTTTCTGCCTCGGTTTTTATGATGACATCATCTCTTGGTAGGCGGGGACTAGACACTCTGGGGCAGTGTTCACTGTGTGCTGGCAGTGGCAGTGGTCCAGCACTCCAGGGTGCATGGGGTGATAGTTAATTGGTTTTGATGTGACATTGCAAAAGGAGGTGTCTCGCCTTCTCACAACAATGCAAGCCTCCCTTTCACGAGTGATGGTGTCACCCTCATAAAAATGGAGACAGGAATAGCAGTTGACCATGTGATGGTTATGTTTGGGTACTGACTTCAACTTACCCCCCTCTCACCTCTCACCCACCCACACGCGCACACACGCACACACAAACGCTTCAGCTGCAGATGCAGAAAGTGACCCTCAAAAACAGCAATCGTAGCTTTGCATGAATGTGCCCGTGAATATTTAATTGTTACTCGATAATTTATTCAAAATGGTGAGTATGAAGGTGCCTGTCCAATGATTTGCTCGTGAATCACTTGAAATAGCGCGCGTGATGGTTTGTCACAGGCTGACAGGAAGTCCCAGCAGAAGTACTACCCACCGGACTGGGTCCCAGAACATGTAAGAGCCCCCGTACGTGTAAAACCGACGGTATCTTGTTAACAGTGTGTGTTTGGCCTGTTTAGGGGTCCCTCAATACGTACCATGGCAGCCACCCGCTGCGAGAGAGGGCGAGAAAGCTCCATGAAGGTATCATGATTGTCAGGTGGGTCATCGATCACTGGGATAAACGTGCACTACTGGGGGTGAGCTGGCCCTACTGGGGGTGAGGTTGCAGTACTAGGGATGAGGTTGCAGTACTGGGGGTAAGGTTGCAGTACTGGGGATGAGGTTGCAGTACTGGGGGTAAGGTTGCAGTACTGGGGGTGAGGTTGCAGTACTGGGGTGTACATGTGAGTTTGTTCTACTGACCATGGGGTACCTTTGGCTTGTTCACAGGTTTGAGCTCCCCTTCAATATTTGGTGTGCTGGATGTGGAAACCACGTGGGGATGGGTGAGTCACCCGCCCCGCCCCCACCCCACCCCCCACGTGACTGTTGACCACTCTCACTCACTCCCATGTAGGTGTGCGGTACAATGCGGAGAAGATGACGGTGGGCAAGTATTATAGTACGCCCATCTTTAAGTTCAGGATGAAGTGCCACCTCTGTGACAACAAGTTTGAGATACAGACGGACCCTAAGGTGTGTGTGTGTCGGTGTTCTCGCCAGGCTGTTTTGAGGGGTACAGAACTCTTCTTGTTCCCTAAAGAGCCCTCCTTGAGGCTGTAAATGCTGCACTGTACCCTCCTTGAAAGGCCCAATGCTACTAGTCATGTGGTGTAGGGAGTATCATTTGTATGCACACACACACACACACACACACTGTCCTGAGGGTCTCCCTGTATTCAGCTACTGCACTTTGCACAGGAAGGTGACACCCTCTCCCACACCCAATTGCAACCGTCCACTAGCTAGCCACTCTTCAAATGACTGTTGGACCAGTGTACCCTTCTTATATTTCTGGGGAGAATACTGGTGTGTGTGTGTGTGTGTGTGTGTGTGTGTGTGTGTGTGTGTGTGTGTGTGTGTGTGTGTGTGTGTGTGTGTGTGTGTGTGTGTGTGTGTGTGTGTGTGTGTGTGTGTGCATGTGTGCATGTGTGTGAGTAGCCTGGTACTCCATCTCTGTTGTGCTGTTCCGTAGAACTTTGACTATGTGGTTCTCAGTGGTGCCTCGAAACAGGACAATGTCGCCAAGCCAAAGGAGGGGGAGATGGTGTCTGTGGAGGGTGAGGAGAGGGGAAGGGAGGGGAGGGGAGGGGAGTGGAGTGGGAGGGGAGGGATGGTGAGAGGTGGGGATGGGACTGACAGATGGTGTGATGTGAGACCTTTGCCCATCCTCAGGAGAATCAGAGGCTGAGCGTCTGGCTAAAGACCCCATGTATCGCCTGGAGCATGGGGTGAGGGACGTGCAGAAGGCAAAGGAGTCGGTGCCCCAGATAGCTGCACTCCAGGTGTGTTAGTGGGTGGGGCGACCCTGTGGGCGTGTGCTGACAGGGTGGTGGTTTGGCCATGCAGAAGATGCAGGAGAGCAAGAAGGATGACTTCTCCCTTAACCAGCTGGCCAGGAAGAGGTTCAGGGTGAGTGAGGGGTTCACACACAGGTCCACCTGTCCTTCACCAAGGAGTGACCCCCTCCCTCCCTCTTTCAGGAGGAGAAGGCTGTGATCAAGGCTGACACTGATGAGCGGCAGGCTTTTGCAGATCGGCTGGGCCTGTCCATACCAGTGGCCAAGGAAGAAGAGAGTGATGTTGTTCTGGCAAAGCGGACCACCTTCCACAGTGCTGGTCAGTCCCCAACAGTAGCACTGTGTGGGTGTAGCATGCTACAGTGCTGCCCCTCCCCCTCCAGCCCCCACCCCCCCAAGTGTGAAACGGAGAGAGCTGCGGGCACAGCCCATCTTGCCGTCTGCTCCAGATGTGGACAAGCGACGGCGCTCCCTGCTTGCACTGCGATCCTCATTAGGGGGCGGTGCGTCCAAGTCTAGTGGGCCGATGAGGCCTGGAGGAGGGAATGACGTCAGCCAGCGCAGGGCACAGCTGGGTGTCCTTACACGCTCCAAGACCAGCAAGGGGGCAGCGGCCAGCTAGCATGCAGAGGGGCCACGAGTGATGTCACCATGGTGACAACAGAGACAGACTTCAGTCTACTGTGGCAGTCAGCGCTAACAGTGTTGCTGCATTCAGAACACAATATCGATGTGTTTGTGTTGTCATCTTCCTGGACATCATCATGTGTCATTGCCACGTCACATTAATGGCACTTTAACACCTTACATCACATGATAGCATAAGACAGTCACATGATATCATGTGACAGCATGTGACTGTCACATGATGTCATGTGACAGCATGTGCCAGTCACATGATGTCACATGACAACATGCACTGCAGTGTGTATACAAAACTCAAGGACCCTCAACAGCTGTTTGCTCTCTGTACATCACGGAAGCAGTGAAGAAGGGTGAGTCCCTATCGTTAGCCCTGCAATTGATATACTTAAGGAACTTGAGTGTGTCTGTGTCCCTGAAGACGAGGGCCAGTGCGTTGGGGGAGGGGTGGACTGTTAGCAGCTCCTCGTCCTCGTCCCTGGCAATGTATGAAGTAAACCCTCCATACTCGGGTAACCAGTCTGTGGGTGTGGTCAGAAGCAAACCAGTAGCTTGTATCTACTGAACATGCACAGTTAAGTGTGTACACCAAGCACATGACTGCATCATGGTAAGCACATGACTGCATCATGGTAAGCACATGACTGCATCATGGTAAGCACATGACTGCATCATGGTAAGCACATGACTGCATCATGGTAAGCACATGACTGCATCATGGTAAGCACATGACTGCATCATGGTAAGCACATGACTGCATCATGGCAAGCACATGACTGCATCATGGTAAGCGCATAACTGCATCATGGTAAGCACATGACTGCATCACGGTATGCACATGACTGCATCATGGTAAGCACATGACTGCATCACGGTAAGCACATGACTGCATCACGGTATGCACATGACTGCATCATGGTAAGCACATGACTGCATCACGGTATGCACATGACTGCATCATGGTAAGCACATGACTGCATCACGGTAAGCACATGACTGCATCACGGTATGCACATGACTGCATCACGGTAAGCACATGACTGCATCACGGTAAGCACATGACTGCATCACGGTATGCACATGACTGCATCACGGTAAGCACATGACTGCATCACTGCATCATGGTATGCACATGACTGCATCACTGCATCATGGTAAGCACATGACTGCATCACTGCATCATGGTAAGCACATGACAGCATCATGGTAAGTCGTGCACAAGTCAGTGAACCAAAGGTGACATGGAGGACAAGCACATGACTGCATGCATGCTGTGCCCTGTGGCCAACCTTCTGCTCTGAAGTAGAGAAGGGCGTCCAGCGTGTGCTGGTTAGTGTCTCCGTCACTGTCGTGCACCAGTGTGTAGTCTCCAGGCTGCATCCTCTGCACACCTCCACTGCACAGTGCGGTCACCACAGTGTCATCATCAGTGGGGGAGGGACCAGCAGACACACCTCCCTCCTCCCCTGCCACACCCCCTTGGACCAGCTCCACCCCTGTCAGGTGTGTGAGCAGGAAGCAGAACGGCTCAGAACGAAGGAACTGGAGGCACTCGGCAGCTAACGGAGGGAGCGAGCCAGGGTCCGCTTGGTGGAGGGACCTGGCAGCAGGTGATGTAACAATGTGATATGTGCTGTAGTGTGACGACATGTGACTGTCACGTGCTAAGCCTACCTCTTGTTCGGAGGACCATGGTGGTTCCATTTGATGCCCGCTACCTCCAGGGCCTCGCACACAGCCTTATACTTGTCCTCCTGGAGCACCACAACAGGACCAGCTGTAACACCTCAGAGACACAGTTCAGTACGCAAGCACTCACAAGGAAAAAGTCGTCCAACTTCACTTGAGACTCCTCCTCAAATTGTTCCCTAATTTGACTGCCCACTCCCACATCTAAATAAAAGGGATTCACCCATTCTGCCAGCACTCCTACCTACACACACAAAACCAATGCACATTGACTGACAGCAAAGGTCACACATGCAGTGCGATATAACACTACGCCCACACACATCTAGGGGTACAGGAGGGGAGAACACAGGAAACTCCTCTTGTGCCTCTGGGTACTCCAATGGTGGGCCGTGGAACCACCCAGCAATGGACAGACGTGTCTGTGACCCCGACAGGACCTCTGCTACACGGTGGAAGGAGACAGGGGAGACTTCAAAGAAGATAAAACTGTTCCACTTTGGGAGGAGTGACTGGACCACCCTGTCCGGCTGCTGCTGTGCTGCAGGGAGGGGAGGGGAGTAGGGTGAGGGGGTGGGGTGGGTGGGGTACCACTGTAGGGAGGTGTGTGTGGTGTGGGGGCGGGGGGTGGGGTACCATTACAGGGAGGTGTGTGGGGGGTGGGGTACCACTGTAGTTACCGTCAGTGCTGTAGAGGTCCAAAGTTCCCCCATCCTCCTCCGACCAGGTGGGTGGGACCAGGTAGTAAATGAAAGCAACACGCCTTCCTTCCAACTGGTCATCGTGGCACAGCAGTGTGTCTGCAAGCAAGCAGTGCTGGTGGGTTGAGGGGTGTGGGTTAGTGTGCGGAGTGGTGTGAGTTAGTGTGGGTTAATGTGCGGAGTGGTGTGAGTGGTGTGGGTTAATGTGCGAAGTGGTGTGGGTTAATGTGCGGAGTGGTGTGAGTTAGTGTGGGTTAATGTGCGGAGTGGTGTGAGTTAGTGTGGGTTAATGTGCGGAGTGGTGTGGGTTAATGTGCGAAGTGGTGTGGGTTAATGTGCGGAGTGGTGTGAGTTAGTGTGGGTTAATGTGCGGAGGGGTGTGAGTTAGTGTGGGTTAATGTGCGGAGTGGTGTGAGTGGTGTGGGTTAATGTGCGGAGTGGTGTGAGTTAGTGTGGGTTAATGTGCGGAGTGGTGTGAGTGGTGTGGGTTAATGTGCGGAGTGGTGTGAGTTAGTGTGGGTTAATGTGCGGAGTGGTGTGAGTTTTTGTGGGTTAATGTGCGGAGTGGTGTGAGTTAGTGTGGGTTAATGTGCGGAGTGGTGTGAGTTAGTGTGGGTTAATGTGCGGAGTGGTGTGAGTGGTGTGGGTTAATGTGCGGAGAGGTGTGAGTGGTGTGGGTTAATGTGCGGAGTGGTGTGAATGGTGTAAGAGGGTATATGTGTTGAACACTAGAGGATGTGTTGGTGGTTGATTCGACTGGTGGGCAAGGTGGACCTGCTTTGATGTGGTTAGTACATACCTGTGTATTCGTACTTAGCACAAGTAGCATCCACAGAGTCATTCAGGGGAATTCCTGTGATGTCACTCACTAGGGAAAGACCCTGTGAAGCTAACAGGTCTCTGTATGCAAGTACATACATTGACAAACACAACACACACTGAAAGGTGAAACACACATACACACACACAGTGAAAGGTGAAACACAAACATACACACAGTGAAAGGTGAAACACACACACACACATACACACAGTGAAAGCAGCAATGTTTGTGTGTGTCACTCCACCTCAGAGCCCTGATGTGTGGAGCAGTGCATCCTTGTAGGTCAGCTGACTGCACATAGAATAAATACGTTCAACAGAATAGCTACTTCACATACAATCTCAAGGAACAGAGCACACATACCCCCCACACACGTGCCCCTCCCCCTGCATGCCCCTCCCCTCACATGCCACTCCCCTTGCATGCCCCCACCCCCACACAGCACACCTGACTGAACTGGTACAGGTCGTTGTTCTTGGGATGAAACTTTAGCTTCAAAAGCTCCTCCCTCAACTCCTCTAAACCACCCTCTTTGGCTGGCACCAGAAAATCTGGCAACACACAGCACCTAAAAGGGCTTCCTAGGACGTGCCCACCACTGGAGGCTAGGTGACGGGTAACATGTAGGGGAGGGGCCGGGGGAGGGGCCGGGGGAGGGGCAACATGTGCTGAGATGCACCAGCTACAATGCATGACATGCGTACATACCATTTACGTAGCCACTTCCCTCCCTGCGGGGGTGGGCGGGGTAGGCAGAACTGATCATGAGTACTCAATATGCACGTGCATTACGTCACATTCCAAGACGGCATTGTGGATAGCAGCAATGCGGTAAGGACACGAACACAGGCCAACGCACCTCCAGCAACTGCTAAGTAGTCTCTTGACCTCTTCACTCAGGAAAGCCTGGTTCAGAGCCAGCCTCTCCTCTGCCATCTTCCCCTTCTTGGCGGCAGGCACCTTCCCTTTGTCACTAGCTAGAGCAGATCTCTTTCGCTCCATTATGCAACTATTTATACGTGGAACCTAGGCATAGTTACGTACATCAGTGACTTACAGACATAAGTCAGGAAAATGGCTGCGCTACCGCCGGATACTCCGGTGGAGGAAAAGTCGCCGAGTCAGCCGAGGCGGACTCCCGGGCGACGTTACAGCTTCAACAAACAAGGAACATGGAAGGACACGCTAGTGACCACGTACTACGCCTTTAAGACAAGTGAATTTAGTTGCCCCACCGCCTGCAAGCGGTGGAGTCATTAATGCACAGTCTCTCTGTTGTCAGCTACCAACTGACAGTGAACAAGTGACGCAGTGTCCCGCGTCCACATCCGCCATGTTCTCGTGAACTAGCTACCCACAGCTTGTGCTTGGCATGAGATAGTTGTTTGCATTTATACTATCAGCTCATGTGCACGTGTGTGCGTGCGTACATGTGTGTGTTCTGTGTGCATGTAGAAGTGGCGAGCAAGTCTGTGGAGTTGGACCAGTCTGTAGATGCGTGCTTGTTGGGTCAGTTGTACATTCGCGGCAGTGAGAAGAGAAGGCAAGGCCAACAGCAGCAGTCAGACAAGGACTCCCACCCACCTCACGTGGTGGACCTTCTGGCTGACTGCCACTCTGTCATCTGGATGACATACAGGTGGGCGGGGTCTCTTGTGGGCGGGGCTGCTGTGGTGTGTAATGTGGTTGCCTTGTCCTGCCCTCCTCACTAGGTCCAGTTTCTCTGCTATCCCTGGCACTGTCATGACGACGGACTGCGGCTGGGGCTGCATGGTGCGGAGCGGGCAGATGATACTCGCTAATGCATTGAATATCCACCTACTAGGAAGAGGTGCGATATGATTGGTGCACGCAGTCGCATGACTTCCGTGTGACCCCTTTGTGCCCTTGTTTCAGGCTGGCGGTTGGAGGATGCCTCCCATGAGACAATGGCTGTCCACAGCAACATCCTGTCATGGTTCAGGGATGATGAAGCCAGTCCTTTCTCCCTTCACAACCTCATGAAAGTGGCCAGGGAGCATGGCAACGAACCTGGACAATGGTTTGGACCTTCACAAGTGGCTGTCATGATCAGGTAAATCTGTATTGATGTGACCCCTTCCACCTCCTCTGTGACCCCTCCCACCTCCCCTGTGACTCTTCCCACCTCCCCTGTGACCCCTTCCACCTCCCTTTGTGACCCCTCCCACCTCTCCTGTGACCCCCACCTCCCCTGTGACCCCTCCCACCTCCCCTTTGTGTAGAGATGCCGTGAACTGTGCCCGGCCGAAGCTGAGGGAGCTCTCCTCCTTCTCAGTCCACCTTGCCACAGACTGCACCGTGTACAAGGAGGACGTTGAAGCACTTTTTGCCCGAGGGGCAGGGTCCACAGAGGGTGGAGCCCCAGAGCAGCACTCAGTGATGGTCCTCATTCCCATTCGCCTGGGAGTGGACAAGGTCAACCCCATCTACATTGACAACATCAAGTACCTGCTCTCCATGAAGCAGACGGTGGGCATCATTGGGGGAAAACCAAAGCACTCACTCTACTTTGTTGGCTATCAAGGTGAGTGGTTGTCATCTTGTCACATTGATCTATTTGTCAATCTGTCATCCCATTCATCACCTTGTCAACTCTTGTTTGGCACTCTGTGTTTGTCATTCCCCCCCAGAGGATGATCTGATCTACCTGGACCCCCACCACCCTCAGGCAGTGGTGGAGCAGACAGACAGTGGGAAGGGGATTGATGTGCAGGTGTGAGGGGTGGGGTTGGGTGGGGTGGTGTGAGTGTGGCTTGTAACAGTGTTTTCATTGCTGGTTCAGTTATTTATGCTAATTCACAGAAAGAATTTGACAATTAGAAAATTGAGGATGACGAAAATTGCTTCCAACTATTCTTTGTCGCCACTGTCACTAGTCTTGTGTAGCCCGGACCACCTCTCCCCCTGATTTATATTCTGATGTCATTGTGTGCACTAGCCGACACACGTAGGAAGTGGTCCTGACACCGCCCACTGACTGCAGTGCTCTGCTCTCTTGTGTGCCCCGCAGTCCTACCACTGCCACACACCAAGGAAGCTGGCTGCCACCAAAATGGACCCCTCCTGTACCTTTGGAGTGTACTGTAAAGACCTGGATGACTTCAGGAAATTCTGTGACGAAGCAGAGAAGGTGCCGACAGTTGCAGGCACACAGCAACCTGTAGACAACCTGTGTGTGCGCGCGCGTGTGTGTGCGTGTGCGTGTGCATGTGTGTAGTGTGTCGCTGTCTCCCGTATGGTGCAGGCCAATGCTCCGCAGAAACAGAAGTGGCGATTTCCTTTCTTTGCTTTTGTGAGGAGCCGCTCTCAGATGCCCTACCAGACCAGTGGAGGGTGCCACACCCCCCCCGACTACGACTCCAGCCGCTCCTTGCACTGTGACAGACCAGCTGAAGCGTCTCCTCATACAGAGGATGTGGAACTGGACGGCCATGGTGGATTTGTGCTTGTCACCTCTTCCCCACCATCATAGTCCTGCAACCACACCATGTGTCACATGATAGTCATGTGATGTGTGTGTATTTCTCAAGTTAATTTATATTGCATGGTTTTGTTTATGTTATGGATTCACATTTTGATTCTGTTTGTTTGTTTGTTTGTTTGTTGGTGCATTGTGTTATGTCTCCAACCTTACATACAATGACAAGACATTCTTTGATATTAAAGTGAAGTGTACAGTGATTAGTAGAGAAGGTGCTTTGGATGTTATGACATGACCATACTGCCCAGCCTCTCGGCCATCCCCTCAGTCTCATCGTCTGTCATGAACTCTGATAAGGTGATGGCATTGGCAATGGCAATAGTGTGATACAGGTGGGTGGAGTCCAGCCAAATTCGGCCGTTCATTCCAGGAACAATCTCAAACTTAAAGCCATGTTTCCTCAAAGCTTCCAGCACAGGACAAGTCGTTTCAAACAACCTGTAACACACATGGCAATACCAGATATAACAGTGTGTGTGTGTATGTGTGCATGTGTGTGTGTGTGTGTGTGTGTGTGTGTGTGTGTGTGTGTGTGTGTGTGTGTGTGTGTGTGTGTGTGTGGTTGCTCACTTCCTGCAGAGGCCGAGGCTGCAGGTCAGCATGAAGGCATTGGGGGAGTCCCTCAGGGGGCCCAGCCCCTTGCCCCGCCCTCCATTGTCTACACACTGGAGCTCAGGCTCAACGTCTGCACTTGCCTCACTCACACAAGAATACACCAGATCACCAACCTGGGGACAAGGGTCACATGACAGTCACATGATGGCATCCCTTGGTTCTCATTACTATAGCATGCCCCCACCCCTCTGTACACGTGTGTGTGGTGTGGAGTGCACTGCTACACCTGCAGGTTAGGCTTGTTCCTCTTGGTGGCTCCCTCAAAGGAGAGCTCTGGGAGGGAGGCTGGAGAGTGGGCACCAATGTCCACACGGTACTGCTTAGCTCCTCCCTGCACTATGACGCCCACCACACGCTCCCCCTTGGCAGGAACATACTGCAGTAGTGGGGGCACAGTCAGGTACCATTGCAGGCAGTCTGACCGCTAGACCTAACCTCTCCAGCCAGACTACAGTGAGAGGCTGCATGATATGAACTTGCACCAACTGGGATGTCACGTGACTCCACCCACCCGCCTATTATTGCAGTCTATCCAGCAGATTTTCTCGTTCCTCTGCTTCAGCACTCCCGCGCGGTAAGCCGTTACGCCTCCATCCTTGTCCGCCCTTAGGCCCGGCCCTAGTCTGGCGCCGCTCGGGACGACTGCTACCAGGGAGTCGCCTGGGAGACACACACGACCACTCTCCATATAGCCTTTTATACACGATATACAGGCATAGCTACGAACACATAGTGCATGCTGTTCACTTCCTACTACTGAAGTGGTCCTGTCTACATGGTCTAGCGTCTAGCGAGGGGTATGGCCACGAGTATCACTGTCGGGGCGGCAAATTCCAACAGCAGCCACGAGTCGAAGAGGATAATGGAGGGCCCTCTGTGCAAGTGGACCAATGTGGTCCACGGCTGGCAGTACCGCTGGTTCGTACTGGACAAGGTCGCCGGACTGCTCTCCTACTACACTGTATGAGTAGTGTGTGTGTGTGTGTGTGTGTGTGGTGTGTGTGTGTGTGTGTGTGTGTGTGTGTGTGTGTGTGTGTGTGTGTGTGTGTGTGTGTGTGTGTGTGTGTGTGTGTGTGTGTGTGTGTGTGTGTGTGTGTGTGTGTGTGTGTGTGTGTGTGTGTGTGTGTGTGTGTGTGTGTGTGTGAGCAGTGTGTGTGAGAGCAGTGTGTGTGTGTGTGTGTGTGTGTGTGTGTGTGTGTGTGTGTGTGTGTGTGTGTGTGTGTGTGTGTGTGTGTGTGTGTGTGTGTGTGAGCAGTATGTGTGTGTGTGTGTGTGTGTGTGTTTAATACTTATCACTCTATTACTAGTCACGGGAAAAGATGAAGCGAGGTTCTCGGAGAGGTTGTATCAAGCTGAAGGTATGTTTTTCCCGGGCTGGTTGGCTGGCACAGCACATCGCCACTTCCTGTCTTTCGTCTCTTCCCCTCTCTGTCCTTGGGTGCTATCCTCTCTGTGATGCAGCATGCAGTGATTGGCATTGACGAGGAGGATGAGAGCACCTTTACAATAAGCGCAGGCAACCAGACCTATCACTTCCAAGGTAGTGAACCCAGCGCTGACTGCAGTGAACACACACTGCACATGTGCACTCCCTTCCCCTCCCCCTCTTCCTCTCCCCCTCTCTCTCTGCCAGGACAATCTTCAGAAGAGAAGGACACCTGGGTGCAAGTGTTGAATGACACCATTCGCCAACTACAGAAACCCAAGCCTCCAGTGAGTGCGACTGAAGGAGAGGAAGGAAAGGAGGGAGAGGGAGGGAAGGAGGGAGAGGGAGGGAAGGAGGGGATGTGTGTGTTGGATGTCTTGATGGAGAGTGTGTGGCATTGTGCACCAGTAGACACCCTCACCGTGCACCAGTAGACACCCTCACCGTGCACCAGTAGACACCCTCACCGTGCACCAGTAGACACCCTCACCGTGCACCAGTAGACACCCTCACCGTGCACCAGTAGACACCCTCACCCTGCACCAGTAGACACCCTCACCGTGCACCAGTAGACACCCTCACCGTGCACCAGTAGACACCCTCACCGTGCACCAGTAGACACCCTCATCTTGCATGCCTGGTGATGTGCAGGTGAATGTCCATGCGTCTGTGCGCCACAAGGACTGGTCCATGGGACAGGTGTTGGCAGAGGCTGAGGGCTACCACAGTCTCCTCGAGGAGCAGACTCGGGCATTGCTGCAGCAGCTGAAGAAGTCACCTGCCTCTGATAGAATCAGTGCTGAGATAAAGGTGATTGTTACCGGCAGACAGTCGGAGGTGTGCGTGTGGTCTGATGTAGTCGGCCCCTAGCCCCTTATCTCAGGTGATGGTGGAGAGGTAAAATTAGGTCTAGCAGAAAATGTGGATTCCACGCCTTTCAAAGTGTATACCTTCCAATCACGTGCAAGAAGAAGCTCACGTACAACTATTGGGTGGAGGAAGAATCACTTGACTCAGGTGTAAGGACTGCATTGATCTTTCCGCAAAACATCTCCAAAGTGGCGAAATCCAGTGAATCCGTGACTTTCTGTATCCCACTGCTATGCAAGGGCAGTGACCATCGCATGGAGCAGCTCCATACAGTGAAATGCTACTCAGATGTTAGGCACTGGTCGCACCGTCACCCTTAGGCTTCCTTGAGGCCGTCGGCTAGTGGGCTGCAACACAGCTTACCTATTCACATTGTACACTGGTCACTATGTAAGCCTCAGTATTGCTGCAGTGAAATGGTGCAGCAGCAGCAATTTCATTGCGGAGAAACCCTTTTGTGGCTAGGTGTAGACATGGAGCAATTGAAACTTCACTAGCCAGGAACAGGAAATTAATGCAAAACATTTCGACTGCTATACAGCTGTCATCATCAGTGGCGCAGTTTCATTGGTCGGTGCGAGGCGTGGCGTTTACATTTTCTGCCAGACCGTGTTTTCTCTACTTATTCGTATGAGATAACAAGGGGCTAGTGGCCGGACGTGGACTAGGTCTAATGGTGCCATGTTGGATGATGTGCTTGTTTGCAGTACCTGATGGAACATGTGGAGAAGTTCATTTCTGTTATTAAAGACAATCAGGTGAGGTTCAAGTGATGGATGGATCACATGACTAGTCACATGCCTGTCACATGACTAGTCACATGCCTGTCACATGACTCTTGATGTAACAGTCACATGCCTTCACATGGGGCAGCCATACATCCGTTACCTGTTTATATTCATGTGCACCTGACTAGCTGACGGGAAGTTGCTTTAATTAGATCACTACCCAATTGTAGCAGCCATTCAGTCATTAAGGTGGTGCGGTTAGTAGGAGCCATCCTTGTGCCTGTCTTTGGGAGCCGAGGAGAAGACAGGTGGAGGTAGTGGCAGGCTGTGTTAGGAGTAGGGAAAGTGAGTTTGTCTGTCTCTGTCTGTGTGTGATGGCAGGAGCTGGTCCCAAGTGAGCTGGTGGCTCTGGAGGAGGGTAAGGAAGGCAAGTCCAGCCCTGGCAACTCCTCACACTCTCTGGACAGTTTGGAGGAAGAGGGAAGGGAGGGGGAGAGGGAGGGGCGAGACCCACTCTCTCACGACAGTGACAGCATCTGTAGTGACGAATTCTTTGACCCTGAGGCAATGATCAGCGAGGAAGGACCTCCTCCTGCAGTCATTCAGCCAGTGATAGTCAGTGTCATGTCAGAGGACGAACCTTCTGGTGAGCGGGGGAGGGGCAGTGGAATGGGGGAGGGTCATTTAGGTGTTTCAGTGGTGGCTCTGTCCCTCCTGTCCCAGACGTGGAGGAGGATGTGGAGATGACAGAGGTGGACGATGCCTCCAAGGGAGTGGCACAGAACAAGAGTCTCATCATGTACATGTTGCCTCAGTTCAAGATTGGCATGGACCTCACCAGGGTGTGTGGGTGCTGTGACAGACGTTCAGGTGGCTGGTGCGTGTGGTACAGGTCTGCTGTTGCCTCTTGTGGCTGCCTCCTGTGCAGGTCACACTGCCAACATTCATCTTGGAGAAGAGGTCGCTGTTGGAGATGTACTCTGACTTCTTTGCTCATCCAGACAGAGTTGTTGCGTAAGTACCGGCAGATCAATGTTAGCTCCCCCTTCTGTATTAATGGTCCCCCTCCTCCCCTCCCCTTCCTGTCCCTGCCCATCCCACCCCTGCCCCTCCCCTCTTCCAGGCTGGGTAGTGCTCCAGACCCGAAACAGAGGATGATTGAAGCAGTGCGACACTACCTCTCATCATTTCACACAGCCAGAAAGGTGCAGGGAGTACTGGCTTGCTGCATGTGCCACCCCTTCACAGCCCCTCTCCCTCCCCTTCTCCCTTCGCCTCCCCCTCCCCCTTTTCCCTCCCCCTTTTCCCTCCCCCTCCCCCTTCTCCCTCCCCCTCCCCCTTCTCCCTCCCCCTCCCCCTTCTCCCTCCCCCTCCCCCTCCCCCTCTCACAGGGTACTATAGCAAAGAAGCCATACAACCCAGTGCTGGGTGAGACGTTCCAGTGTTACTGGGATCTCCCGGGTGATGCCCGGCGAGAGGTGCCACCCAATGGAGAGGGGGAGGAGCTGGTCCGGTCAGGCCCTGTCCCCTTTGCCCACCCAACTTCCTTCACTTTTGTAGCAGAGCAGGTCTCACACCACCCACCAGGTGAGGGCTAGCTACTCCCCCCCCCCCTCAGGGGATGGCTGCACACTACCCCTCTCCCTACCCCCAGTGTCAGCGTTCTATGCTGAGTGCCCCTTGCAGAAGGTCTGCGTTGAGGGATATGTCTACACTCAGTCTAAATTCCTAGGCCTCTCACTTGGGGTCCATAACATTGGAAAAGGTGGGTGGGCTGGCAGTTGGGCATCCACTGACAGACGTTGCTTACAGTTGGTATTGACGTACAGTTGGTGTGGTTGTATGATACTCCCCCCCCCCCCCCCCCCCCCCTCCAGTCCACATGCACCTCCTGGAGCATGGTGAGGAGTATAGCTCAACCCTGCCCAGTGCGTACGCTCGCTCCATCCTGACCATACCATGGATGGAGCTTGGCGGGAAGTGCCTGCTGGAATGCAAGCAGACCGGTTACTATACCAACATTGAGTTCCACTGTAAGCCCTTCTATGGAGGAAGGAGACACAGAGTGACAGCTGACCTCTAGTGAGTGACGGCTGACCCCTAGTGAGTGACAGCTGACCTCTAGTGAGTGACGGCTGACCCCTAGTGGGTGACAGCTGACCTCTAGTGAGTGACGGCTGACCCCTAGTGAGTGACAGCTGACCTCTAGTGAGTGACGGCTGACCCCTAGTGGGTGACAGCTGACCTCTAGTGAGTGACAGCTGACCCCTAGTGAGTGACGGCTGACCCCTTGTGAGTGACAGCTGACCTCTAGTGAGTGACAGCTGACCTCTAGTGAGTGACGGCTGACCCCTAGTGAGTGACAGCTGACCTCTAGTGAGTGACGGCTGACCCCTAGTGAGTGACAGCTGACCCCTAGTGAGTGACAGCTGACCCCTAGTGGGTGACAGCTGACCTCTAGTGAGTGACAGCTGACCCCTAGTGGGTGACGGCTGACCCCTAATGAGTGATGGCTGACCTTTAGATAGGTGACACTCACCACCCGTTGGGTGCCCCCCTCAGCACACTCACCACCCGTTGTGTGCCCCCCTCAGCACACTCACCACCTGTTGTGTGCCCCCCTCAGCACCTTTTCTCCTCCACAGCATGTCACGTGTCACTCCCCCACGTGTCACTCCCCCATCCTACCTCCTCAGCCATGTCTCTAACTCGGGCAAGCCTTTCCTGCATGTGGAGGGACAGTGGAACGGGGTCATGTATGTGAAGCACCCTAATGGGGTAAGCTGCCATGGCAACCACACTACTGTCATGTGACAGTGTTAATGTCACTGGTGTGTGGTGACAGCGTTATTAGCACGCTTGTCTGTTGTCACCTGTGGTCTAACGGCTCATCTAATGGAATACCCAAGGAAGTGTGTGTCCGTGTTTTCCTTGCATTGATGTTCTGAATGCTTTCACCTTGGTTGTCCCACTGATCAATGAATGCATAGTGTCACGTCACGTTGAGATGTGTTGCTGCACTGAATGAGGTACTAACTGTTCGCCCGCAGGACAAGGAGGTGTTTGCAGACACCACTGCTATGCCCATCATTCGCAAAAAGATTCGCAAGGTGGAGCGTCAGGGAGAAATGGAGTCCAAGCGCAAATGGCAGCAAGTCACTGAGGCCCTACTCGCAGACGATGTGGAAGCTGCCACTACCGCCAAACATGAGGTGAGGTGGGGTCATGCTTGGGGGTGGGGTGGGGTGTGTGCTGTGTGGGTGGGGTCATGCTTGGGGGTGGGGTGGGGTGTGTGCTGTGTGGGTGGGGGGTATGCTGTGTGGGTGGGTGGGGTGTGTGCTGTGTGGGTGGGGGGTATGCTGTGTGGGTGGGTGGGGGTGTGCTGTGTGGGTGGGGTCATGCTTGGGGGTGGGGTGGGGTGTGTGCTGTGTGGGTGGGGTCATGCTTGGGGGTGGGGTGGGGTGTGTGCTGTGTGGGTGGGGGGTATGCTGTGTGGGTGGGTGGGGGTGTGCTGTGTGGGTGGGGGGTGTGCTGTGTGGGTGGGTGGGGGTGTGCTGTGTGGGTGGGGGTTGTGCTGTGTGGGTGGGGGGTTGTGCTGTGTGGGTGGGGGGCTGTGCTGTGTGGGTGGGGGGTGTGCTGTGTGGGTGGGGGTGTGCTGTGTGGGTGGGGGTGTGCTGTGTGGGTGGGGGGTTGTGCTGTGTGGGTGGGGGTGTGCTGTGTGGGTGGGGGTTGTGCTGTGTGGGTGGGGGGTTGTGCTGTGTGGGTGGGGGGGTGTGCTGTGTGGGTGGGGGGTTGTGCTGTGTGGGTGGGGGTGTGCTGTGTGGGTGGGGGGTTGTGCTGTGTGGGTGGGGGGCTGTGCTGTGTGGGTGGGGGGTGTGCTGTGTGGGTGGGGGTGTGCTGTGTGGGTGGGGGGGTGTGCTGTGTGGGTGGGGGTGTGCTGTGTGGGTGGGGGTGTGCTGTGTGGGTGGGGGGCTGTGCTGTGTGGGTGGGGGGTGTGCTGTGTGGGTGGGGTGGTGGGGTTGTGCCATGTGGGGGGTGTGCTGTGTGGGGGGGTTGTGCTGTGTGGGTGGGGTTGTGCTGTGTGGGTGGGGGGCTGTGCTGTGTGGGTGGGGGGTTGTGCTGTGTGGGTGGGGGGTTGTGCTGTGTGGGTGGGGGGCTGTGCTGTGTGGGTGGGGGGTGTGCTGTGTGAGTGGCACTGTTCAAGTGGTGTATGTTCTATGTATAGTTGGAGGACAAGCAGCGTGCTGAAGCTCGGGAGAGGAAGGAGCAAGGAGTGGAGTGGAAACAGAAGGTGGGTAGGGTGTGTGTATAGGGGAAGCTGGCGTTGTGTGCAGAGGGGAAGGTGGAGGGAGAGCTAGCGTTGTGTGTAGAGGGGCCGGTGGAGAGGGAGCTAGCACTGTGTGCAGAGGGGCCGGTGGAGAGGGAGCTAGCACTGTGTGCAGAGGGGCCGGTGGAGGGGGAGTTAGCGTTGTGTGCAGAGGGGCCGGTGGAGGGGGAGTTAGCATTGTGTGCAGAGGGGCCGGTGGAGAGGGAGTTAGCATTGTGTGCAGAGGGGCCGGTGGAGGGGGAGTTAGCATTGTGTGCAGAGGGGCCGGTGGAGAGGGAGCTAGCACTGTGTGCAGAGGGGCCAGTGGAGAGGGAGCTAGCACTGTGTGCAGAGGGGCCAGTGGAGGGGGAGCTAGCATTGTGTGCAGAGGGGCTGGTGGAGGGAGTGCTAGCACTGTGTGCAGAGGGGCTGGTGGAGGGGGAGTTAGCATTGTGTGCAGAGGGGCCAGTGGAGAGGGAGCTAGCACTGTGTGCAGAGGGGCCGGTGGAGGGGGAGTTAGCATTGTGTGCAGAGGGGCCAGTGGAGGGGGAGTTAGCGTTGTGTGCAGAGGGGCCGGTGGAGAGGGAGCTAGCACTGTGTGCAGAGGGGCCGGTGGAGAGAGAGCTAGCGTTGTGTGCAGAGGGGCCGGTGGAGAGGGAGCTAGCACTGTGTGCAGAGGGGCCAGTGGAGAGGGAGCTAGCACTGTGTGCAGAGGGGCCGGTGGAGAGAGAGTTAGCGTTGTGTGCAGAGGGGCCGGTGGAGAGGGAGCTAGCACTGTGTGCAGAGGGGCCGGTGGAGAGGGAGTTAGCGTTGTGTGCAGAGGGGCCGGTGGAGAGGGAGCTAGCACTGTGTGCAGAGGGGCCAGTGGAGAGGGAGCTAGCACTGTGTGCAGAGGGGCCGGTGGAGAGAGAGTTAGCGTTGTGTGCAGAGGGGCCGGTGGAGGGGGAGCTAGCGTTGTGTGCAGAGGGGCCGGTGGAGAGGGAGTTAGCGTTGTGTGCAGAGGGGAAGGTGGAGGGGAGTGAGTGTTGTTTCTATACCATGCATCCAATCCCCCTCCAGTACTTCTTCCTAGAAGAGGAGGGGGTGTGGCGTTACAACCACCGCCTACACACAAGACTGGCAAGGAAACAGGAGTGACATGACAAGTATTATATTTTTAACTAGTCAGTGAATATTGGTAATTATCATACATGATAAGTACAGTAATGGATGCCAACACAGTGCACAGTTCACACGACCACCTCCACCTCTGGCCAGGTGGGTGGGTGGATAAATTTGCAAGAGGATAGTTGTCTGCATGTCCGTCACAAGCACTGATGAAAACTATTAAACCATTAAATTTTCATATATAGCTATAGACAAAATAAAAATAAAAGTGTCACTATTTATAGACATGGCTGGAAAACTTGTGTACTGTCCGCTAGACGTCCTATAGATAGAGATTGCAGCCCCGTCCGTCCACCCGTACGTTGAGGGCGAAGATGATCAGGTCCGCCAGCCACCAGGCGAACAGCAGACAGGAGAAGAACGCGTTGAACCCGCAGCAGAATACACAGGCCTTGGTCGCTTTGTTGTCTTCGTCTCGGTTGATGCACCGCTCCGAACAGGAGCCTATTTGGAACACGCAGGCGATGAGGCCGATGAGGAGTTGGGGAATGGCCAGATCGAAGCGCTCGATGTAGAAGTTGCCGGCGCCAAAATTGATGAGGAACACTGAGAGGAGGATGGCGGTGAGGCGGGAGAAACGCCCCTGCACACAGTTGGGTGGGTTGTAGGTGAAGCAGCAGTCGTGGTCGGGGCCCATCCACGCACCCCGCTGGCACAGGGAAGTACTCTGTCTGTTAATGCAAATCTCAAAGCCCTCGCTTGTCGAGTTGGCGAGCTCAAAGCATCGCGAGACGTTGTTGCTTGGATCCGAGGTGAGCACACACGCACACATCCCCTCCTCGCAGACCCCCACTCCAGTCACCGTCGAGCATGCAGTCTCATTGGTACATCCCTGAAGCTGTGCCGAGCCCAGGGCCGCCGCAGCGCTCACCAGCACACACACGAATGCATTCATCCTCGTCATCCTCTTTACAATAAGCGCCACTGGGCGATAAGGATAGTCGCATCCCTATACTTGAAACGGTTTGTCATGCCTATTATATTTTGTACCATCAGCAACATACCATGGGTGTATATAGGTGGGCTTGAGCCCCCTTGGATTGAAGTGAGGGGGGCTCAGCCTTCCTTAGAAAATTAGCTGTACAGCCTATATTTGACTCAATTATTGCAGAGCCGAGGCTAACCACTTAGCAGATGCATTTTGGTATCAATGGGTAATGATCAGATTGATTTAACTGGGCCACCCACAGGCTTGATCATCGGACCTTGAAGTTGATTCAGCACCCCTAACTTGAACCATCTTCCTACACTACTGCATACGCTGGTGGGATCAAATTCCAAATTGAGAATAATTAATGAAATAATTAACATGTACACAGATACAGTGGAGTTAGGAAATGGAGTGTGTCATCTCAATGGTGATGCTCTCCACTCCAACCTGCACAGTGGGAGACAAGACTGACGGTGTGTTCACGGCACAGTGCGTGGTGTTGGAGCACGTCCCGCTACTCACCTGTTTGAGCGTGTTCCTGGCCGTAGTGAGGATGCTTTGAGAGTCACAGTCAGGAAGCACCTCCAGGTGCAGTGAGGCGTGGTGGTCACCTGTACATAGGGACCACACGTGGGCGTCCCGCATATAGACCACCCCGGGGAGCTGGGATATCTGGGGGGATGGGGGCAAAGATGTGTCTAGCGAAGCTATGCTCAGCAAGCAGCAACACCACTCCAGCATGGGCCCCAAAATAGGTGCTATCTGCCCACAGGTTCTGACTTTCTATGAAACACAGCGTGGGTTCCCTTCCCAAACAGCAAGACTGCACCCCCCCCCCCCATCACCAGCACATCACTCACTCTGTCTGTCTCCAGTGTACACTATAGGTACTTAGACATGATTTAATCCTCCACAAACACCCCGCCCCCATAACCCTAACCCCACCCCCCGAACAGGTAACCCATCTGTCCATACTCCGAAGTAGTTTGCCCTCACCCTCTGGTAAGCCCCGGGGAGGTAGTGTTCCACGGTGGGCGGGGTCCGCATCATAAGTGTCCCCAGGGATTCCTTCATCAGGGGGTACACACTGCACACTATTAGGACAGTGATGGCCATGGAACACACAGGATCAGCCAGCATCCAGCCTGGGGAGGTGGAGGGGGTGGGGGGGGGGGGTGAGGGAGTGGCGAGGGGAGGGGCTTGCTCTGCTGGACAGCACCCTGTGGGGTGTGCATGTGCGACTTACCAAACCGTCCAATCAGAAAGGAGGAGATGATGACACCTACACTGCCCAGTGTGTCAGCAAGGATGTGAAGAAACACACCTGCATTGAGTGGGGGAGACGGACAGACCTGGATCACTGGAAGGGAAGTTGAAGTTGGAATGGAAACACAACTCACCATGTATTATTTGAGAATGCCCTCCATGATGGTGTCCCCTGTGTGCATGGTTGTCATGGTGACTGTGACCATGGTGATGATTACTTCCTTCATGATGGTGGTGGTCATGATGGTGATGGTCTCCATGGTGACTGTGACCATGGTGATGATGGCTGCCTCCCCCATGATGAAATACAAATATACCAACTAGATTCACCACAAACCCCAAAATGGAGATTAGCATTAGACGATCGTGTTTCACCTCTGGCGGCTCAAAGGCCCTCTGAATGGTGAGGGAGACGGAGAGAGGGGGAACAAGGAGAGAGAGGGAGAGAGGGGGGCAAGGAGGAAGAGAGGGGGAGCAAGGAGGAAGAGGGGAGAGAAAGGAGGGAGAGGGGGGCAAGGAGGGAGAGAGGGGGGCAGGAGGGAGAAGGAATTAGGGGGTAAGCAACAGAGAAGGGTTGACAGATGAACTGTCTGGATGAGTAGGGTACGCACCTCAACTGCCTCAGCAAAGATGAAGAAGGCCACAAAAAGCAGAAATAGTGAATTAACAAAACCAGCAATCACTTCTGCTCGGACATAGCTGTGGAGAATAGAAAAGGCACCATTTGGAAGGGTCACCAATACACTAGGCAGCAAGGCGTAGGGGACCCCATGAGGTGGGCCTCTGGCTAGTCCATACCAGGCCACCACGAGGTCACCGGACAGCACATACCCAAAGGTAAATCTCTCATTTGGCCCCCATCTTGTTATCACCGTGGCAACCAGCCCAGCCATCAGAGCAGTGCAATCAAACACCATATGAAATGCGTCTGAGATGAGGCCCAAACTTCATGGGGGGGGGGGGGGGGGGGGGGGAGGAGGGAGAAGGGGGAGGGGGGAAAGGGAGGGGGGTGAGCGGGGTGCGGATGAAGTGAAGAAGAGTGGGAAGGGTACCAGCAGGAGGGGTGGCGCTGACCTGTTGGACCACATCCCATAGATCAGCTCCACTCCAGCAAAGGCCAGGTTGAGGAGGAGGAAGAACAAGAGGTTCCGTGAATCCTGCTGTAATAGAATGGTCCTGAGCAGGGGGGGAGGGGTGCACAGCACTCTCTTGTCTGTCTCAGGGCAGGTGAGCTGAGGAAAGCTCCACTATTGGCTCCAACAAGGAGGTCATGCGTACCTACCTCATCCACTGCTTGATCCTGTGAGTGAGCTGCACAGTGGGCTTGTGGTCGGCCTTCAGTGGCCCGCCCTGCTCAATGTCTAAGACATGATTCTTGTGCTGGGGAAGCATCCTGGGATGGGTCAGGTCACGCGACCAGTACGTGATTAATTACTCATTCGAATACATTGTGTCAACAGTGTCAGTTCTACATTCCCATCTGACAATGACTGACCTGACTATTAAAAGTTGTTGCAAAACCGACAGCTGTGTGAATTTTCACTCTGATCCTGCTCTGCTGTGATACCTCTAGCTTCTAACGCCCAGTCACCTTTCTGTACCTCCAGCAGGTCTTTTAGCTGGCTGATGTGCGAGCGCCTTCCACTTCCCAGTCTGGCCTCCGGGAGGGGTGTCGACGGGAGATCGATCGTGTGGCGGGGTCCGTGTGTGTGGTGTATTTCGCAATCGAAATAAACATGGCGACTTTTGCTAATGGCTTTAGGAGTTCCTATTCTTCGTGGCTTCTGAAGTGGGCATTTAGAAGGAAATGGACGGATAGCTTTTCACCCAGGAAGATCCTTATTTTAGAAAAGACCACACGTCTCGAATTTGAGCATGCGGTGAGTTCCGCCAGGGCTAGTCGTGAGGTGACGCAAGAGGAGCTCAAGGATGAGGTACGCAGGAACGCTGCGTGCTAGCAAGTGCACCTGTGTGTCTGTTCATAAGGCGCGCCTCCCGCACTCAGCTATTAGCGCGCGGCTCGGACTTCGAAGGGCTGCGACAGAGGCATACCGCACACACTGGCGCCATGCAGGAGATCAAGCTCTTCTTTGCCGCCCGGGGCGACACGGAGGTGCGGCTGGTGGACAGGGAAGGCTACAGCGAGGAGGCCGTGCAGTGGTGCGATGCAGTGATTACAGCAGGTGGGGATGGCACCTTCCTCTGTGGGGCGGGACGCCTTGCTGGAACTAGCAAGCCCATCGTTGGCATCAACACTGACCCCGCCAGGCAAGCCGGCTGCAGCTGACTGCAAAGCCAGTGGGTGTGGCAGGTTGCTATCCCCTCCCATCATGTTGCAGATCTGAGGGTGTGTTGTGTGTGCGTTCCCACTCTGCCTCCCGACAGTGCAGCCCCTCCCACCTGCTGAGTCAGTTAGAGAAAGGACAATTCAGGTGATCCCAGGTGGATTGATGATGGGTGTGTGCTGTGCTGGAGTAGGGAGCCCCGCCTCTTCCCATTGCAGCTGGTCCATCCGACAGAGGATTAGGACTGTCCTGGGTGAGCATGTCCTCCCTCACCGGGCACTCAATGAAGTGTACATTGCAGAGATGGACCCCTCACGGTGGGTGGGTGGAGTGGAACAAGGTTAGATCAACTCTTGCTTTCACTCACTATTTGCCCTTCCTATCTGCCCTGCCCCTGCTCCTCCCCTCCTGTCCCTCTCCACCTGCCCCTCCCCTCTTGCCCCTCCCCTCCTGTCCCTCTCCACCTGCCCCTCCCCTCTTGCCCCTCCCCTCCTGCCCCTCCCCTCCTGTCCCTCCCCACCTGCCCCTCCCCTCCTGTCCCTCTCCACCTGCCCCTCCCCTCTTGTCCCTCCCCTCCTGTCCCTCCCCACCTGCCCCTCCCCTCCTGTCCCTCTCCACCTGCCCCTCCCCTCTTGCCCCTCCCTACCTGCCCCTCCCCTCCTGCCCCTCCCCTCCTACCCCTCCCCACCTGTAGTGCCTCGTACTATGAGTTAGTGGTTGACTCGGGTCAGAAGGACAAACAGAAGAGCTCTGGTCTGGTCATATACACAGGGTCGGGGTCCACAGCTTGGGTCTACAACATTAACAGAGTCACTACTTTCCAAGTGAGGAAAATCCTGCAATTAGGTGAGGAGCCCATCTGTTTTGATGTTGGATCTGTGTGTGCTCTCTGGTGAGCTGGTGCACGTTTGTTCAGCCCGGTCACTGGAGGAGGGGAGTGCAGACACGCCGCACACTGATGTGGTGGACAAAGGTTGGTCTAAACTATCTCTCAGCACTCGCTGAGCCCCTTCACATGGTCCCTGTGTGCTGTGCAGTGTGTGAGAGGTACAACCACGACCTTGTGTTTGACGGGGCTGACATGAAGATGGCATTCACAGCCAGGGAAGCCATTAATAAGGGTAAGCCATGTAAAAGACATGTGACTGTCATGTGACTAGGGGTGGGCAGTATAGGTAAATACCTCGGTATTCTGTCTTGATAAAGTTATTGCAGTATGGCTACATACCTACTGTTTTGAGCAAAGTGAATTCCTGACATACAAATTGCTGTCACTTACATATATGGAAGATTACAACTTCTAAGGCTAGGACAGATGGTGATTTATACTTTGTAGCTTCATTTGTGTACGCAGTAGACAAGGTTCGCGCGACATTTGTATTAGCGTGACGTCACAAAAATGGCTGCCGTGCGCAAAGGTAGCAATTAAGTCTCTTAGAATCATACATAGAAGCATTAGAAACGTTTGAAAGGCGAACGAATGGTAGCAAAATTAATAATGTATTTGATCTGTGACATTTACAAGAGAATACCGTGTAACTATCTGGTATTTTGGTGTCCGGTTTTTATAAGATGCAAATATATACCTTCACGGTATTGAAACAATACCGCGGCATAACTACATACCGGTATACCGCCCACCCCTACATGTGACCACTCCACTGTTTATTATTTCTGTGTGTAGGGATATTTTCCTCGTCGTTGGTTTACGGAACAGCCTCAAAGTGAGTGGATTCACACCGCTCTGTTTGTTAACACACACCTCCACAGGCACAGCTGAGCATAGCCATGTGTGATATGTGTATGTGCCATGTTGTCTAGCAGCCACACCCCTGCCCCGCCCCCTGCAGCCTGCAGGTCCGCTCTCGCTGTTTAGATGGCATGTTGGTGCTGGATGGGCAGCGGCAGTATGGCTTCCCACTGGGTACCATGGCAACCTTCACTATGCACCCCGAGGATGCCATCCGGACTGTGACACATGTTAACTAGACAGTGTTTTATGAATTTGCAATAAAATGCACCATTGTATTTATGTATGAACACACCCACCAGCACAGTGTATTCCTTCCACTTTGCTGGATTGTGCCAAGCACAACACACTCCATTGTGTTTACCCCACACTGCTGTGTGTGCATTGTCTGCATTGAGAGTGAGGAGGAAATCTGTTTAGTCCCATTGGTCCTGTGGTGTGGGCAAGCTGCATAGTGCTTCCTAGTCCCTTTTCACATTGCCAAGATTCCTTTTGGAGTAGGAGTCATGTGTATGGCTTCATATTACCACCACAACACACCAATGGGGCGTGTGTATGTACATAGGGTGGTCAGGTTAGAGGGCTTCCTGTCATCCTAGACCAGTAATGGCCAAGGCGTGTTCAGTGTGTTGAGCACTTCACTTAGCCTGCCAAAAGTAAACAGAAAGAGTGGGGACCTGCTTCACTTTCACCACAGGTGTGGAGAGTTTGTGTTGAACTCGAGATCTAGTCAGTGAGTCAGTCTAGACAGCTCCGGACACAGCGCTACTCTGCTGCTGCAGTGGACAGATCTTCTGGTTTGTTCCCAGTGTACAGTCAATAGCATAGTTCTCTTGTTGGAAGGCACTCAGTGGGTGGGCTCACTACTGATGGAGGGAGCAGTGACAGAAGACAGGGCACACTCCAGCACCATGCTGGACAGATCATTGGCACACCCTCCACCACCTCCCACAAGGCCAAAGCCAAGAAGGCCATCGCAAGATCAAGCCTCCCAGCCTCCCAAGCCTCCCCCAGTACAGCCCAAACCAGGTGGGAGCACCACCACCTCACCCCCTGTAAAGCCAAGGCCAGTTACATCACAACCTGCGGTCAAGCCTCAGTCAAAGGACAGTCCTGCCCCGCCCCCTGTTGCAGCTAAGCGTTCGCCCAAGGACGATCCAGCCCCACCCCCCATTGTAGCTAAGCGTCCATCAAAGGACGGTCCTGCCCCACCCCCTGTTGCAGCTAAGCCTTGTCCAAAAGACGATCCAGCCCCACCCCCCATTGTAGCTAAGCGTCCACCAAAGGACACTCCTGCCCCGCCCCCTGTTGCAGCTAAGCGTCCGCCCAAGGACGATCCAGCCCCACCCCCCATTGTAGCTAAGCATCCATCAAAGGACAGTCCTGCCCCACCCCCTGTCGCAGCTAAGCCTTGTCCAAAAGACGATCCAGCCCCACCCCCCATTGCAGCTAAGCGTCCATCAAAGGACGGTCCAGCCCCGCCCCCCATTGTAGCTAAGCGCCCATCAAAGGACGGCCCTGCCCCGCCCCCTACTGCAGCTAAGCGTCCATCAAAGGACGGTAATGCTCCGCCCCTTACAGCAGCTAAGCCTCCACCACAGGACGGTAATGCTCCGCCCCCTACAGCAGCTAAGCCTCCACCACAGGACGGTAATGCTCCGCCCCTTACAGCAGCTAAGCCTCCACCACAGGACGGTAATGCTCCACCCCCTACAGCAGCTAAGCCTCCACCACAGGACGGTAATGCTCCGCCCCCTACAGCAGCTAAGCCTCCACCACAGGACGGTAATGCTCCGCCCCCCATTGCAGCTAAGCGTCCATCAAGGGATAGTCCTGCCCTGCCCCCTATTCCAACCAAGCGTCCACAAAAAGATGGTCCTGCCCATAAACTTTCTCAAGTTGCTCCTTGTCCAGAACCTGAATGCTCAGAGGCAGAAATATCCACCATCCAACCCCAGGAATACTCCCCACCTCCCTCTGAACACTCCCCACCTCCCCCCGAGCACTCCCCACCTACCCCCGAACACTCCCCACCTCCCCCCAAACACTCCCCACCTCCCCCCGAACACTCCCCACC
Source organism: Ianthella basta (assembly GCA_964019415.1). Classification (NCBI taxonomy): domain Eukaryota; kingdom Metazoa; phylum Porifera; class Demospongiae; order Verongiida; family Ianthellidae; genus Ianthella; species Ianthella basta. The sequence goes on from OZ025886.1 coordinate 6,580,559, forward strand.
TCCCCCTGAGGTCTACTCCCCACCTCCCCCTGAAGTCTACTCCTCACCTCCCCTTGAACACTCCCCACCTCCCCCTGAGGTCTACTCCCCACCTCCCCCTGAAGTCTACTCCTCACCTCCTCCTGAGCGCTCTGCCCCGCCTCCCCCTGAGCGCTCTGCCCCGCCTCCTCCTGAGCGCTCTGCCCCGCCTCCTCCTGAGCGCTCTGCCCCGCCTCCCCCTGAGCGCTCTGCCCCGCCTCCCCCTGAGCGCTCTGCCCCGCCTCCTCCTGAGCGCTCTGCCCCGCCTCCCCCTGAGCGCTCTGCCCCGCCTCCTCCTGAGCGCTCTGCCCCGCCTCCCCCTGAGCGCTCTGCCCCGCCTCCCCCTGAGCGCTCTGCCCCGCCTCCCTTAGGCATGCGAGTGAATGTACTGAAGGAGCTGGACATTATGGACACCTTTGCGGAGCTGGAGGCTGAGCTCGATCAGGCGCTGGGTCTGGCCCCACCCCCCAGCACCTCCTTGGCACCCAGTATGAGTGACAATCAAAGTGACTACTGTGAACTCATTGCTTCTCTACAGTCCGTAGGTGGTGAGGGTGGAGGTGAGGAGAGGTGATGGGACAAACTTGCAAATGACACAATTAGGCAATGATTTCTTGACTCTACATCTGCATGCCTGACACTTGCACACTTGCACACTTGCACACACACACACACACACACACACACACACGCACGCACACACACAACTATATAACATGCGATTAAGTAGTGTTGAGTGTGCTTTGGAGTGAATAACTGTGGGATGCAATTCAATGTATTGTTAAGATCGGTGAAACTGAATCACTAAAATAAAATGCTACAGATAAAATGGCAATGGCTACCTTAGGGCACCGCCAGGTTTGGGTAGATAGGGATGTCCTGACATAGCAGCACTCGTCCTGAGCCCTCCCCGTTTGGAGAGGAGCTGAGCCTTCCTGGGAGCTGTAATGTGCTTGAGGCCTGAGAGCAGCAGCAGGGCATCAGTGTGAGACAACAACCCACCATTGTGATGCCTCCCCCTTCCCCCCTCCCACCACCATCTTGTGCTGTGCTCACCATCTCCATACATGTATGCTTTCAGTAAGCGCCTTGTTTCAGCAGTGGGGGCACTGTTCTGTGTCTCTGCAAGCATGTACACACACACACACACACACACACACACACACCCACGCACGCACACACACACACACACACGTACACACGTACACACACGATACCAGGTGCTCTTCCAGCTTGAAGTGATTCACAGCCTCACCAAATTTGGAGATCTGTTCATCGATGGCCTCCCTGGCTGCCTTCACGCTGTCTGAGAGGCTCAGTACCAAACTGTTGTGCTGTGCGACCGCACGCTATGGCAAGGCAGAGCACATGGTTAGGGGAGGAAGGGAGGGGGAGAGGGGAGGGGAGGGAGAGGAGAGGGGAGGGGACACACGAGGGAATCAGCTACCAATGCATCAAGTAAGCATTGTGCTTCTGGTCCAGTCCGCCTACCTTGCTCCCCTCCGTCCCCATCTTCTGGGCTGCTTCCTGACGATCGCTGAGGGACTTCTCCAACCCAAGGTCCAGTTTGGTGCTGAGGTAGTCTGGGACTGTAGAGAGGCATGTCACATGACATCACATGACCTCACCATCCAGACCCACAGGTCTTACTTATCTCATGATGCATGAATGTCAACCGTCCATCAGTGGCATTCTGCAGGCAAGGGAAACAGGCATGTGACAACTGCCTAGTTCTCCCATCCCACCTTCCCCTCCCCCCTCACACGCACCTCCAGCTGTGGGTCGTGCTCAGTGCTGAACTGGAGCGGCAAGAAGACGTAGTTCTGCATTGAAGAGGCGCGGTCCACGCGAAGCTGCTTGGTCAAAGTGCTGACTTGGCCGGAGAGAGCGGAGAAGCTGTCAAGAGCGCTGGGCCTATGGAGGGGGAAGGGGGCGGCACACGGCACTTCATTCGTGTGACACTGCGGGCGGGCGTCCTCAGCCAAACTCGACGCACCACGTAATTTCTTCTTGTTCCAACTTGCCCAGGAAGAGGGCGAGGGAGGACTTGACCTCGGTGACCTTGCCGGCCATGCCCGCCAAGGCAGTGTCCAGGGCCTGGCTCGAGTCGCTCTAAGGTGGCCAAGAGAACAACATCCATCAACGCTACTGGCAGGGCCGAGTGCGATGGGGATCGGCGGGGACCTTACCTGCATGGCAAGATGGGGCGCCTATTACTAGCCCCGCCTCTCCCATTCATCGCCCTGGCGTTTAGATGGGATGGCTTATACTTACATTAATTTTGCTCCATACAAGGGGTTTATTGCACAGCACAACTACATGTTCAGATTGTGACGCTTTACAAAAATACAATATGTCATTATATTACACCATGTACGCGGGGGGCCCATGTGGCTACTGACTACTGGAGGGTGAAATTTGTTCATTTCCTGTTCAGCAGGTTCCGGCTGTGCTTGCTAGGGTTGAAGTAGAGCTGTTTCCTCAGCTGGTTGACCACTGCTGGGATCTGTCTGAAGCCTGACTGCGACTGGTTCTCTGCCACCCGCCGGTTCACCTCGGTGAGGATGTCCACCAAGTGCTCCTTGGCTGCATGCTCGTGCATAGTCTCCACCAGTGCTTTGACGTACCACGAGCCAAAGGCAGAGTTGCGCCAAGACACATAGCCCTCTGCCGTGGAAAAGGACAGAAGAAAGTCTGCTTGGTCTGGGAGCAGGCTCTTCTTCACTCCGTCCACTGTCTCTTCCAACTCATTGGAAGCTGAATGGTAGTCTGTTGCCTCCTTCGCCACCACAGGAAGATCAAACTCCTTCCCACGGCAGGCCTGGATGAAGAATAGCTTTGGCTTGCCCGCCAGAGTTGGACAGGATTGCCCTGAAAACAGGTTTGTCAGCTCTTTGATGTTGATGAGCACATCGTCCTTGCCATGGATCATGCCTCCTTCCTCCCCGTGGCTCAAGATGGCTACCACTAGGCACTCTGCCAGTGAGTGGTCCCTCTCAGCTAGAGATGAAAGTGTCTTCCTCATTGCATCTGCCTTGAGGTCCCTGTGAAGTGCTGTGTTGAACCCCAAGTGTGTAAAGAGATGCTGGAGTGCTTTCCCATCCTTCTCTGTCCCAGGCCTGGATGGCATCTTCTCAAAGTGCTCGTTGTTGATAATGATGGCCACACCTCGAGGATACGTTGTCATGGGATACACCCCCAGGTCCACCTCCTCTGTGCCACTGTCACTACCTCCGGCACCCGCTGCCTGTCTCTCCTTGCCCATTGGGTATAGGTCTTCCAGTAGGTCCCCGCCCACCAGTTCCCCAACCAGCTCAGGTAAGGGACCCTCCACCACTCCTACAGTGGATGCAACAGGGATCCAATGAAGGCACAATGCAACATGGGCACAAGTGTTAAACCTAACACAACCTGGTGCTTCCTGGAATTCATCCTTCCTTGGGCATTTTACTGGAGGGGGGACATCCTCTGATTCCACAGCAACGACCCCTGTGTCAGTGGACTCCACAGCATCTTTAGCTAGGCCTGCAAGCACATCGTTATTAATAGTAGTGATGACAGATAGGTGGCCATATATGTAGTTAATGCCAATGCCTGCCATCCGGCATACGGCCACACAGCTCAACTATTGAATGACAGTATACCGAGTGAAGGGGTGTAAAGTAACCATGGCAACATGAGAGACGAGTGGTACCTTAAGCCTACTGCCTACGGCTTACTTTCAGGTTGATCTTTGGAGTCAGCCATTGATATCGTGTGGGCGTTCACCGTATCGATTTCCTGCTAGCAAAATGGCAGCTGTGTGGGTGACGTAACAGATTTAGGATAGAGATGTCGCAATCGCGTCAAGATGGCCGACTTACTGAGATCCGCCTTTGGTTACTTTGCGAGCGGATACGGCGACGCTGCCGGTCAGCATGAGTTAGTGGGTCGGACGCTTCAGCTGTCAGACGAAAATCAACTTACTGTCAAGAAGGTTTTAGCAGAAGGTGAGCCGCCCGACCCCCTCTTATGTCAGTTGATGGTTTACGGAATAATTATTTTGTCCAGCGTCCCATCTCTGCCATGCACAGTTTGTATCCCTTGAGAATGTCTTGTTTGCGTAGGTGGTTTCGGGTACGTTTTTCTTGCTGTGGACGCCAAGTCCGGCCGCCCCTTTGCTCTGAAACGATTGTGTGTGGACTCGGATCATGTCAAGGCAGTCAGGCAGGAGGTGGATATACTGGTTCGCCTCAGAGCACACACACACACACACACACACACACACACACACACACACACACACACACCTACCCCTTCCCTCTGCAGAAGCAGCTAAAAGGCCATCCTCACATCATCAGCTTTGTGGACTGTGCAGCCATCCCACGGTCCAAGACAGCACACGGCAGCTATGAGTTCCTCATTCAGACAGAGCTGTGTGGGGGTGGGCCGCTGGTGGACATTGTCAACACCACTCCGCTCAGACCCCAGCAAGTCGTCAGAGTGTTCTACCAGACGTGTCTGGCAGTGCAGCACTTGCACAGCCAAACCCCTCCCATCATCCACCGCGATCTCAAGGTGCAGCAGTGTGTGTGTGTGTGCGCACGTGTGTGTGTGTGTGCGCGCGTGTGTGTGTGTGCGTGTATTGTGCTGTCCCTGCCCCATCCCAGGTGGAGAATCTCTTACTGGACAATGCGGGCAGTGTAAAGTTGTGTGACTTTGGCAGTGCCACCACTGAGCGGGTCCTGCCCGATGACACATGGACGCACACACAGAGGGGCCTTGTGGAGGAGGAGGTGGGTGGCTGGACAAGGGGTGTGCAGAGGATGGGGGGGTGTGGAGGGAGGGAGGGGAGGATCTGTGTTAACTGGTGCTTCTCTTGTGTGTGTCTGTGCTTTAGATCCAGCGCAACACAACTCCCATGTATCGCACACCGGAAATGATTGATCTCTACAGCAACCGACCCATCACAGAGAAGGCTGATGTGTGGGCCCTTGGCTGCCTCCTCTACAAGCTCTGCTTCATGGTGCATCCCTTTGAGGACTCAGGGATCCTCAGGATCCTCAACGGCAACTACAGCTTGCCAGAGGAGGACAAGGTCTTTGGAGCATTCCATGGAACCATCAGTGAGCCCTGCTTCACTCCTCGTTGTGTGCTCCTGCTCCACTCCTTGTTGTGTGCTCCTGCTCCACTCCTCGTTGTGTGCTCCTGCTGCACTCCTCGTTGTGTGCCCCTGCTGCACTCCTCGTTGTGTGCTCCTGCTCCACTCCTCGTTGTGTGCTCCTGCTGCACTCCTCGTTGTGTGCTCCTGCTGCACTCCTCGTTGTGTGCTCCTGCTGCACTCCTCGTTGTGTGCTCCTGCTCCACTCCTCGTTGTGTGCTCCTGCTGCACTCCTCGTTGTGTGCTCCTGCTCCACTCCTCGTTGTGTGCTCCTGCTGCACTCCTCGTTGTGTGCTCCTGTGCATCCTCAAATTTGTGCACATGTCGTGTGTGTGTGTGTGTGTGTGTGTGTGTGTGTGTGTGTGTGTGTGTGTGTGTGTGTGTGTGTGTCATTGTCTGCCTGTGTGTAGGATCTTGTCTGTGCGTGGACCCCACTGGGCGGCCCAGTGTGTCGGAGGTTCTTGATGATCTGAAAGCACTGGCTGTGCACTTTGATGAAGACCTGAACCAGCCACCAGTGAGTGAGTGTGGCAGAGGACTGAGCAATGCATGTTGCTGACTCCTCCCCTCCCCTCCCTCTCCACCCCTCCCCTCCCCACCCCTCCCGCCCCTTCCCTCCCTCTCCCTGGTGTCTTAGACGGAGCCTCTACCTACCCCGGGCCGTGCTGTGGTTTCAGAGGTTAGCCCCACCCCCACCCCCACCCCCAGAGAAGCAGCTCAGTCCAGTCCGCGTGCCTTAAGGAAGAGTACACAGCAGATTTGGGGGCGGGTCAAGGGCGGGGCTGGGCAGCTGTTTAAGAACATCAAAGACACCTCCTCCAGGGTCATGAGCTCATGGTGAGCTGGGGTGAGGTGGGGTGGGATGGGGAGGGGAGGGGTGAGGTGGGGAGGGAGGGGTGTGATGGGGAGGGGTGAGGTGGGGAGGGGAGGGGTGAGGTGGGGTGAGGTGGGGAGGGGAGGGGTGAGGAGGGGAGGGGTGGGATGGGGAGGGGTGAGGTGGGGAGGGGCGGGGAGGGGTGAGGTGGGGAGGGAGGGGTGGGATGGGGAGGGGAGGGGTGGGGAGGGGTGAGCTGGGGAGGGGTGGGGAGGGGAGGGGAGGGGTGAGCTGGGGAGGGGTGGGGTGGGATGGGGAGGGGTGGGGAGGGGAGGGGTGAGCTGGGGAGGGGTGGGGTGGGATGGGGAGGGGTGGGAAGGGGAGGGGTGAGGTGGGGAGGGGTGGGGTGGGATGGGGAGGGGTAGGGAGGGGAGGGGTGGGGTGGGGTGGGGTGGGATGGGGAGGGGAGGGGTGAGGTGGGGAGGGGAGGGGTGGGATGGGGAGAGGAGGGATGAGGTGGGGAGGGGAGGGGTCGGATGGGGAGAGGAGGGGTCGGATGGGGAGGGGAGGGGAGGAGTGAGGTGGGGAGGGGAGGGGTGAGGTGGGGAGGGGAGGGGTGAGGTGAGGTGGGAGGGAGGGGTGAGGTGGGGTGGGGAGGGGAGGGGTGAGGTGGGGTGGGGAGGGGTGAGGTGGGGTGGGGAGGGGTGAGGTGGGGAGGGGAGGGGAGGGGTGAGGTGGGGTGGGGAGGGTGAGGTGGGATGAGGAGGGAGGGGTGAGGTGGGGAGGGGAGGGGTGAGGTGGGATGGGGAGGGAGGGGTGAGGTGGGGTGGGGAGGGTGAGGTGGGATGGGGAGGGGAGGGGTGAGGTGGGGATGGGGAGGGGAGGGGTGAGGTGAGGTGGGGAGGGGAGGGGTGAGGTGGGGAGGGGAGGGGTGAGGTGAGGTGGGGAGGGGAGGGGTGAGGTGGGGAGGGGAGGGGAGGGGTGAGGTGGGGAGGGGAGGGGTGAGGTGGGGAGGGGAGGGGAAGAGTGGGGTGGGCAGTGATGGGATACGTAAGTGTGAGGGTGTGTGAGGTGGCACTTTGTATGTCTTCCCTCTACTCTCTCCTCCCTTGCTCAGGGGAGGAAAGTCCTCTCTTGATCTCAACTACATCACTTCAAGGATCATTGGTAAGATTCACTTCCTGTTGGTATGTGCAAACATGCTTTAATTATTCCTGTTTTGTGCTGCTTTGGGCAGTGATGTCGTTTCCTGGTAACAACCTTGATGAGGTGCGTAGCTTCCTGGACACCAACCACGCTGAACAGTACCTGGTGTTCAACCTCTCTGACAAGACCTACGACACTGCAGCACTGCATGGCCAGGTGGGTGGATGTGGGGTGGATGTGGGGTGGATGTGGGGTGGATGTGGGGGGATGTGGGGTGGATGTGGGGTGGATGTGGGGTGGATGTGGGGGGGATGTGGGGTGGATATGGGGTGGATGTGGGGTGAAGCATCTGGCAATCATTGCTATAGCTTTCTCCCCCTCCCCTCCCCCTCCCCCTCTCCCTCCCCCTCCCCCTCCCCTCCCCTCCCCCTCCCCCCTCCCTCCCCCTCCCCTCCCCTCCCCCTCCCCCTCTCCCTCCCCCTCCCCTCCCCTCCCCTTCCCCTCCCCCTCCCCCTCCTACCCCTCCCCCTCCCCTCCCCCTCCCCTCCCCTCCCCTCCCCTCCCCTTCCCCTCCCCCTCCCCCTCCTACCCCTCCCCCTCCCCTCCCCCTCCCCCTCCACTACTTTTGTAGGTGGCAGATTTTGAGTGGCCTTCCAAGCGTGCTCCTGACCTTGAGAAGTTGGTAGATCTCTGTCGCAGCTTTGACTCGTGGCTAAGAGCAGATGACAAGAATGTGATTGTCCTTCACTGTGACGTGAGTTACTGCATTCACCTGCAACTGCTGTCTTCCTCTCACGGCTCCCTCCCCTTCCCTTCTCAGGATGGCCGGCTCCCCTCGGGTAGTGTGGTCGCTGCATACCTTCTCTTCACTGGTCTCTTCTCCTCACCGCAAACCGCATACAAGCTCTTTAGTGGCGAGCGTTGCCTTGATGGCCAACCCATTCACCCACCACCCTCACACCTCAGGTGACGACTACTGCTCTACCTCTGTGCAACTATCCCTCACTCCCTCCCCTCCTCTCCCCTCTCCTCCCCTCCCCTCCTCTCCTTCCCCTCCCCTCCCCTCCCCTCCCCTCCCCTCCTCAATGCAGGTACCTAGGCTACATCTCCCGTTTGGTGGCTGCCGATAAGCCACACTCACAGTCTGTCAAACTGAAGACTCTCAGGATCACTTCTGTGCCACTGATGGACAATGAGAGGTGTGTGTGTGTGTGTGTGTGTGTGTGTGTGTGTGTGTGTGTGTGTGTGTGTGTGTGTGCGCGCACTTGGGGTTACACCAGACACTGGACCCCTGCACACACGTGTGCAGGGGTCTAGTGTCTGGCCCCTTGTGGGAGGTGCTGTCTCCAGAGGTGTGCCTGCTCTCTGTGCAGATCCTTCTGTCAGCCTTATGTGGAAGTGTTTCTCAATGGGAACAAGGTTCACACCTCCGTATCCAAGGGCAACCTGAAGCAGATTAGGCGGTTCACCCCCGTGGACAAGTGGGTGGAGATTGAGCTGGGTGTGGTCCTAAAGGGGAACGTGGCAGTGTGTGTGCACCACGTCAAGAGTGTCAGTGCAGATGGCATGGTGAGCTTGGGGGTGGGGGTGGGGCTTTGGAGTAAATGGGGCTAACAAGTATCACTGATGGAGTCCTTTCCCTCCCTCCCCCTCTCTCTCTCTCTCTCTCTCTCCCTCCCTCTCCCTCTCTCTCTCTCTCTCTCTCTCTCTCTCTCTCTCTCTCTCTCTCTCTCTGTGTGTGTGTGTGTGTGTCCTCCCCTCTTGCAGAGCATGTCAGGTGCCAAGATGTTCCAGCTCCAGTTCCACACTGGCTTTATAGACTGTCTTTATTCTGATCCTGAGCTAGTCTTTGGCAGGTGCCCACCACACACAGCAAACACTGACTGGAGGATAGTGCGTGTCAGCGTGTGCTGCCTTGTGCTTTGCCTACAGGTCAGAGCTGGATGGAGGCTCTGTGGCCAGTTGGGAGAAGTACCCAGAGCCATTTCTGGTGGGGCTGGATGTGGAGGCCATGGAGGCCGAGCCCCTCGTCTCCCCTAGTCCCTCCTGGCAGAACCTTCCCCACCCCCGTGCCACGCCCTTCCCCTGCTTCACTACTCAGCAAGAGGAACTGATGGTGGGCAACATCTTCAGTCAGTTTGACTGTCAGATCGTGCAGCAGGTGGATGAGGAGGCCGCCCTTCGGACACAGACCTACCGCAGTATTATGCAGAGTCGCCATGGAAACCAGGCAGCAGTTGTCGAGCCTCTTCTATTGTTGAGTGGCAACACACGCTCTTTAGAGACTGGGGGGAACCTGCTCCCAGACCTTGAACAAGGCGAGAACCCTGTCCATGGGTACGTCCCCTATGGTGACATGGAGGAGGAGTCCAGCTCTTCATCAGACGAGGATGATGAGGAGGCAGTGAGTGGGGAGGCTCCTGGGGACATCCCTCACAATCTCCTTCTGGATCCCGTGGATCCACCCACTGGTAACCTAGTGAACTTGAGTGACAGCATCAAGGAGGCAGCCCACCCTCAAACTGAGCTGCTCACCGAGCCACCTGCTTTGGTGGACATGGGAGTAGGGGAAGTGGTGTCCAACAGTGGGTATCTGGAAGAAGGTGACCTTCTTGGCTTAGGCCTTGCATCGTCAAGCAGCACAGCACAGGGACAGCCCTTCGACCCCTTTGCAGACAACAGCACTCAGCAGAGTGGCCCCAGGGGGGTGTTCAGCACACTCAGCCCCACCCCCATGCAGCCGGCCTCAGCCCCGCCCACAAAACCACAGCCGGCCGCCAGCCAAGACTTCATGACATTTTCAAATCCAGCTGCACTAAGTGGTTCCCAGTTCCATTCCCATCCCACAGCAGCTGTCCCATTCCAGACTCAGTCTGTGTCCCAGCCCCGGCCTGACCCTTTTGCAGACCTGACCAGCCTTGGCACCCAGCTCCCAACCTCCAGCCGCTCAAAGCCGCAGCCGACTAGCACAGCTAGGATGAAGACTAACCCTTTACCACCTCAAGGAAGCCAGAGACCTGTTGTGGGGAAGAACTCGTGTAACCATGGCGGCTATTCCAGTGTAATTGGTCGCCGTGACGAGAGGGGGACCAGGTCCTCTGGCGGTAGGTTTGCTCCACGACCGTTCACACTGCTGAGTGTTGGTGAATGCTGCTGTCCCCTCCCTCAGGCCCCGCCCCTCTGCTAAAGGACCAGCACTTCAGCGATCTGCTGGGTTCTCAGGGCTTCTCAGCCAGTCGGGACCGCCCCCCACAGACACTGAAGGACCTCAAGGGCAAGCAGGACATTGAGAATGCCATTGACCCCGAGACTGCCAAGGTGAGGATGTCCTCCGCAAACAGTGGTGGCTTGCTGGTGTAATGTTGGAGTGTGGTGGTATGCTGGCGTGTCGTGCAGGTGCGGGAGTGGTCTGAGGGCAAGAAGCTCAACATCCGTGCTCTGCTGTGTGACCTTCACTCCATCTTGTGGGAGGGAGAAGAGAGGTGGAAGGCCGTGCAGATGAAGGACCTCATCACAGCAGAACAAGTCAAGAAGAGCTTTAGGAGGGCGTGCCTCTCTGTCCATCCTGACAAGGTATGTGTGTGGCCCTCTGGGAGTGGAGGGGAGCACTATGTCACTTCCTCCCTTTACCTGCAGACGTCAGGGACAGAGCAGGAGACACTGGCGGAAGCCATCTTTGTTGAGCTGAACAAAGCGTATACTCTCTTTGAGGAGAGCGGGGCACACAGTCTTTACTAGTGGATTAAATGAATAGTTAATTTATTTGTCAATTCTTGTAAATACACACCTGACTAGCTGCTCAGCTGCAGATATAAGTAGTTTTTTTGTTATTCAAACTGTAATAGCTCAATGATAAAATGATTACAGTACACCTAACAGTTCTCAGACATTATTATATATGCTATTGTGAGTGTAAGGCTAATAAGACGTGCCATGTGTTTGTATGAAATTAGATGACTGCATGTACATGGATGATATATTCTATGTGACATGTACATACTTCAGAGGACCATTAATGAATTGCTAGCCCATTAAAGTGCATGAGCAGATGTCATCAAGTAATTGTTATTGAGTGTAGTTAGGCCTCAGGCGCGCACTTGGTGGGGATGTACCAAGAACTGTCCCGGCCTCCCCATCAATATGTGAACGCAGCATGACGACAACTTCGCATGCCGTGAACGGTATCGTATTACTGGTCCGCATACTATCGTAAACCAACACGCGCTGCTGAGTCAACAAAATGGCCGACGCGTGCCGCTATCAGTAGAAGGCTGTTCAGGTGACGGTGCTCTTACAAGAAAGATACCTCATCGACGGAACCAGAGAAGAGCATTTATTTATTACATACCAAAAGAGATTTGGTTAGACTCGCCCTTTCCAAGTTGTTGCGACCAGCCAGCCTAGGCCATACGGTGGAGAGACACTGAGCGACCATGTTAATCACGCTCAAGACTATTCGGCAACATACCTTCAAACTGGAGGTGGACGAAGCACAAACGGTAAGACACGCATTGTGAGAAGGTGTTGAACAGTAGAGCTGATACTGTCACGTATCACGTGATCCGCACAGGTGCTAGAACTGAAGAAGATGATTGAGGAACAAGAGGGGGCGGAGTTTCCCGTGAGTAAGCTCAAGCTCATCTATAGTGGCAAGATCCTCCAAGACACCCAGCCCCTCGGCGAGTACAAACTGAGCGAGAGTGGGTTTGTGGTTGTCATGGTGAGCAAGGGCAAGCCCGTAGTACAACCCGCCCCACCTCCTACCCCCAGTCAGTCATCTGTGGACCCCGCCCCCAGCGAGCCACCCTCTGGGGCTGCTGCACAAAGCACTGAAGACACTGACAGTGTGGTGACTCGTGAGACCCCTCCAGCTACTGAGACCACACCCACTTCTGAGGTGGAGCCCCCACCAGCTCCCGAGCAGGGTGGGGGCAGTGAGGAGCTGCCTGTGGAGGAGTCTCAAGGGGAGAGCTCGGGAGACGCAAGTCTGGCAGCTGCGCAGTCCAACCTCGGTAGGTGTGATGGTGGATGTTGTGTTACCTCATTCCCAGGCCATCTTAATTAGTGCGGGGGCAGAAAGGACGGCCTGGGAACCACTGTTTGCGCATGTGCAAAGATTTTCCAGCAAAAACTAGCTTATAAGAACTTCAGCTCTAGTTATTTGCCTATCTTGCCTTAGAAAAGACATAGGGCAAGGCTGTCACTAAGAGTGCAAGTTCTGGAAACTTCCTCGCTGCGGATATTCATTTGTAGTCGTATAAGTAGCAGCTAGCAGGCTGGGGCAGAATGGCTCAGCTTACAGTAGCAGAGAAATGCTATTTTGGAATGTGATGGAGAGCCAGACAGGCTCACATGTATGCAATGGTCGGTGAACAACCTTACCGCGAGCCGTATTAGATCCAGACGAAGTTAGTGAGACTGCTTTCCTCCCACCAGTCCCGTGCGGAGTGTTTGAAAGTCACTGGCACAACAGATGGAAGCATCTTAGCAACGTCAGTAATTTTCTACCCAAACCGGACTGTTTTCGACTGTTCTCAGCGTTTCCTTGCTGGCCATTTCATGGCTCACCTACTCTTCTTCACATAGATTTACGGAAACATATATGATGTTTTCTCACCCCCCCCCCCCCCCCTATTTTGGGGAGGGGGAGGGGGGGAACAGTGGTGCCCAGGCCGTCCTTTCCGCCCACGCACTAATTAATGCGGATGGCCTGGAAATGAGGCTAGATGTTGTGCGATGCGGCACTCTGGATGAGTGGTGATGAGTTGCTGACATTATTGTCATGGCGATAGCTGATGTGTTGCATAGATGTGTATGTCAAAGGGGGTTCCCCCATGGCCCTCCCTGTGTGCAGTGATGGGCCAGCAGTATATTGACGCTGTTATGAACATAATGGTGTTGGGGTATGACCGCGATGAGGTGGAGAGGGCAATGGCTGCCGGCTTCAACAACCCGGACCGTGCAGTGGAGTACCTTATGAGTGTGAGTGAGCACCCCAAACTGGGGCAGGCCTCTAGTGAGGGGGCGTGACCGTCAGTGCTCTGGGGCAGGGCTCTAGTGAGGGGGCGTGACCGTCAGTGCTCTGGGGCAGGGCTCTAGTGAGGGGCGTGACCGTCAGTGCTCTGGGGCAGGGCTCTAGTGAAGGGGCGTGACTGTCAGTGCTCTGGGGCAGGGCTCTAGTGAGGGGCGTGACCGTCAGTGCTCTGTGGCAGGCCTCTAGTGAGGGGGTGTGACCGTCAGTGCTCTAGTGAGGGGGCGTGACTGTCAGTGCTCTCTGTCTGCTGCAGGGCATTCCGGAGCATGCATTCCGTCCTGCGGGCAGTGGTGAAGGGGAAGCCCAGCCGCTGGCGGAGGGGGAGGGGGAGGGAGAGGGAGAGGGAGAGGGAGAAGAAGGGGAGATGGAGTTGGAAGCAGGAGGAGAGGGAGAGGGCCAAGTAGAGGGAGGTGGTAATGCTTTGGAGCAGATTCTGCAGCAGCGATTGCCTGCCCCTCAGAACCCAGCACCAGCTGAACAGAGACAAGGTACGTGACGAGGTGCTAGTGTGCGTATGTGTTTGCACTGAGTGAGCCTGCCAGTGATTGCTGTCTGTCTGCAGGTGAAGCTGGAGCGTCAGACCCACTGGACTTCTTGCGAAGCATGCCTCAGTTTGCTCAGTTCCGAGCGGCCATTCAACGCAATCCACAAATGTTGCAGCCATTGTTGCAAGAACTTGGGCAATCCAACCCTCAGCTCCTTGCTGTGAGGGGAGAGGGAGGGAGAGAGGGGGGAGGGGAGGGGAGGGGAGGGCTGCAACTGTAACAACAGTTAGTTAGTTAGTTTCTTGTGAGTGTATGCGTAGGTGGCGTGTCTGGCGTTCAGAAGGTTGGAAACTTGGTTTTGCTTAGTTACAAGTCTAGTCGCACTGTTAACCATCCCACTGGGGAGATTATAGCAACTTGTGTAATTCTCTGTTGTGCTAGCACACATACCAGTGTTCAGCAGTGGTTGTGCAACTTGTGACTGCCACCAGACATTACCAAGTGTAGGTGGGGAACTCTGGCCAGGAGCCCAGGCCGGATATTCTAATGCCATCACCCAAGGCCACCTCTCTCATCTCATGGGTCTTGCAAGCCCATAGATGAGTACCCCTACTGCACTGAGGGGGCCATGTGACTGGGGTGATAAGGCTGGTGTCTCCGCAGCCAACAGGGCCGCCTGCTGGCTCACCCATTAATGGGGTCCACGTAGACAGGTGTTGGCTGTGGTGTTATCAGTACAGGTTACACTGCTGGCATGCCTTGCTGTGTGCAGGTCATCAGCCAGAACCAGGAGGCGTTCCTCCGTCTGATCAATGAGTCTCCAGCAGAGCCTCCCCAGGGGCAGGGGCAGGGGCAGGGGCCACCGGGACCACCTGGGCAGGGTGGTGCTCACTTCATCCCAGTGACAGCGCAAGACAGGGAGGCCATTGAGAGGGTCAGCATCAACACACTGCCCTTCCATGTTATTACCTGCCTCCCTCTCCCATGTCGCTAACTGCCCCCACTCTTCCACTGTAGCTCAAGGCCATGGGGTTCCCAGAGCACATGGTGATCCAAGCATACTTTGCATGTGAGAAGAATGAGGAGATGGCAGTGAACTTCCTACTGAACCAAGAGGACTAGCAAGCTAGACACATCCACACACACTGCATCTTACTGTGTTCGTTACATATCCAGAAGTTTTATATTATGTTAATTGAATTTAGCAACACACTGTATTTAATGAGGGCAAGTATTGGCACCTCATGAACTCCACCCCGAGTACATATACCTTGATCAATTGTAATGGACATGGGACATTAGCACCTCAATGCACGAGGTGACATTGCCTGCACACTGTCTGCTGTGATGCCCATTAATTCACAGCCAACACAACTCAAAAGGCAAGTCGACAGTGTTTGGTAGCTTGCCTTGTGTTGGACAAGAGCCGACAATGGCAGCAAACAAATGGTTGGCTTACAGCTGCATGTTGCGTGGTGTGTGTGTGTGTGCAATGAAAACATGAAGGAATGGTGAGTGTGTAAATTGTGCTCATTGTTGTATGGAGTCATCAGCCCTGCCTTTAGACTCTGCCAGTTCTGGTGATGTCTTGACCATAGTCTTGAGAGCTGCGCAGCCACTGCCACGCAAAATAATCTGTGCCACGTCCTTGTGTGTGGCAAACCGGACATCCACCCCATTGACTTCCACCAGCAGCTCTCCCACCTGTAGCAGGTGTGAGGGGAGGGGAGGGTGAGGTGTGTGAGGGAAGGGAGGAAAGGGAAGGGGAGGAGAGGGTGAGGTGAGGGGAGGGGAGGGGAGGGAGGGGAGGGGAGGGGAGGGAAGGGGACGGGAGGGTGATGTGTGTGAGGGGAAGGGAAGGGAGGGGAGGGTGAGGTGTGTGAGGAGAGGGGAGGGGGAGGTGTGAGGGGAGGGGAGGGTGAGGTGTGTGAGGGGAGGGTGAGGTGTGTGAGGGGAAGGGAAGGGAGGGGAGGTGTGTGAGGAGAGGGGAGGGGGAGGTCTGAGGGGAGGGGAGGGTGAGGTGTGTGAGGGGAGGGTGAGGTGTGTGAGGGGAAGGGAAGGGAGGGGAGGTGAGGAGAGGGGAGGGGGAGGTCTGAGGGGAGGGGAGGGTGAGGTGTGTAAGGGGAGGGGAGGGCGAGGTGTGAGGGGAGGGCAGGGGATGATGAAGTGCTTATGGGGAGAGGAGGGGAGGTAGTGAAGGGAAGGGGTGTGCCAACTGCCATGCCAAGGTGTGCCATGCACTCACTGTGAGCCCCACTGAAGCTGCCGGCCCATTCTGGTCGACTGTGTGCACGTACACTGGACCACGCCCACGGATAATGAAGCCAAAGCCAACCGCATCACTCCTCACCTAAAGAAAATCATTGCATAACAGTAACAGGGCATTGCATAACTACAACAGGATATTACATAACTGTAACAGGGTATGGTGTAACTGTGCAATGGTATATGATGTCTGTCACATCACCTCCACCTCCTTCTGTGTGTACGGTGCTCCTGGAGCCAGTAGCTCCTCCCACGTGGGGATTCGACCAATCACTGAAGAGACTGAGGTGGGAGAGTGGAAGGGAAGAGGTTAGGGAAGAGGGAAGGGGAGGGGAGGGGGAGGGGGAGGAGAAGGGAAGGGGTATGGGGAGGGGGAGGAGGAGGGAAGGGGAGGGGGAGGGGGAGGAGGAGGGGATGGGGAGGGAAGGGGAATGGGGAGGGGAGGAGGGGAGGGAGATAGGAGGGAATGGGGAGGGAAGGGGAATGGGGAGGGGGAGGAGGGGAGGGAGATAGGAGGGGATGGGGAGGGAAGGGGAGTGTAGAGGGGAGGGGGAGGGGAGGTAGGTATACGAAATGCATGTGCCCGTGTGTCTGTTGGCCTGCCCACTGGACTCACTGGACCTGCTGCTGTCCCTCTGGGTTGGGGATGTGTCAGAGGGTGTGTGTTCAGGGGGAATGTCTGCAGGGTGAGGGGGAGTGTACACACCTTCCTTACTGTCTGGTATAAGGGAGTTCCCCTTGTTGATGACAACATAGCTGTCTTCTGTAGGCGCTGAGCTCATCTTCTGGTACCTACGGGGGGGGGGGGGGGGGGTCACAAGCTGGTACATGACACTGCTCCATCTGCTGATTAGGTCACATGGTAGTCACATGGTAGTCACATGACCCTGTGCTGTACTCACGCATCTTCAATGTCATTTTCTTCTGTCTCTGGTCCCACCTCTGAGTAAATCTCAGGGTCTACCTCCATGGCTGTAGAGTCCTCTACCTTGTGCTTCTCCTTCCTCGAGCCCCCTAGGCCCAGCTTCTCCTTGATGGAACGAGGTGTGATGTCATCATTCACAAAGCGGTAGAAGAGAAAGTCATCTTTGAAATGGTGGTCATTGCACACTACAGAGGGAGGGGTGGGGAGGGAGAGGGAGGGGAGGAGAGGGGGAGGGGGGGGGAGGGGGAGAGGGAGGGGGAGGATGGAGTTGTGAATAGATGCCCTATGGTACTGTGCAGGCCAGCAGTGCATGGCAAGGTCTTCCTCATGTCACCACATTATTAGGTGCAGCAGCAGCAGCAAGGTGAATGGCTGCACGGGGCAAGGCCGGCACTGCACCACCTGGTGATACTGGCTAAGTGACTGGTGCCATGTGACCAGTGCAGGACTACTAGGAAGATGACACTGGCAAGGACTGCTCCACACTACACAGCAGACAAGCACACACCTTCACTAACTCAACAGCTATTGTGTGGGAACCGAGTACTGGGTTCTCTAGAGGCTGGCAGTGTGGGGTGGGTGTGGCTGTATGTGATGGGTGTGGCTGTGTGTGATGGGTGTGGCTGTGGTGGGTGTGGCCGTGGGGACATGGGGTGAGTTTGGCAGTGCACTACTGACCATGACGAATGGTACCCGACTCGAGCAGCTGCCTTCCAAGCTCCACCCCCTCCTCTCGGTCACTGACCTCACTATTGGCAACGAGCCAGTCCACAAATTCATTTCCAACAAAACACCTCTTGTATGTTGTCAGATGGTACTTTCGATCGGCCAAGAACCCGGTCACATCCCTTAGCCTGCATGAGACCAAGGGACAAGGTGCAAGTTCTGGTGTGCACTGCGCAGACAGACAGACACACGCACATACAAACAAACCACAACCTAGCAGTGCACCAAGCATCTCACATGTGATGCAGGGAGCACAAGTATGAAACGCCCCTCCCCTCACACGCCCCCCTCACATGCCTCCCTAATGTACTTGCAATTAACCACCCCAAACGGCTGTCACTGCAGCTGCTGGTTTCTTGCAACAATACCATTACTGGTAATGAATTCATGAAAATATATAGCAACCAAAAATGCTCACATAATTGATCACAGCTGTCCCCAACTCAAACACATGAAGTGTTGGAGCAGTAAGGCCACAAGTGCCCCTATTGCAGACATCACACACGAGAGAGTGCAATGTTACTCTGTGTGATTGCGTGCAGAGTGTGTTGGAAGCCCTGATACGGCCGTACACACCAACCAACTACGCCACGCCCCCAACACACACTTGGCCACACCCCCAACACAGAGAACTACGCCACACCCCCAACACAGAAAACTACGCCACACCCCCAACACACACTTGGCCACGCCCCCAACACACACTGGCCAGCCACCAACACACACTTGGCCAACACAGAGAACTACGCCACGCCCCCAACACAGAAAACTACGCCACACCCCCAACACACACTTGGCCACACCCCCAACACACACTGGCCAGCCACCAACACAGAGCTGGCAGGAAGTAGGTGGAGAGCTTAGGAGGGCTTCGTCAGGATGAGCCCATTACCATGTCACGTCACAAGGTGGGAGGGAGGTCCCACTCTGGGGACATAAGGGGCAACAGACCAACAGGTGGGACAGGTGAATGGGCCAAGGCAGACATAGACACACAGACAGGAGGCTGCACAGCCGTGATGGCTTCCCCTGCAGGAAGGCCACAGGGTCACTGCCACCATTTCCTCCTTGGGTGAGCCAGAGCATGCCTGTGTCACGATCTCACCACACTGGTGCTGCACACACATCCTTCCTCTCTCACTGAAGGCACCTCTTGCTCACCGAGTGTACAGCCGCTGTCCCCTGGCAACCACAGGGGGGTCAGGTGGTCCCTGGTAGGTCCCATCATCTCGTCGGAAACGGTAGAACAAGCGGTCGTCCTTGAAGGTGTGGTCATCGCATACTGCACAGGTCAGAGCGGAGCACAGAGGACACACACACACACACACACACACACACACACACACACACACCTACCATACTCCAGTGTACCCACCATGTACGCATACACAGGTACAGACATGACACTTGTACACACACACACAAGCCACACACTACACACACACCTACCGACAAACGTTACGCTGACATGCACACCTTCATGCAAGAGCACACACACACCTACACACGTCATATATGTAGCAGCTTCACACCACACCTCACCACACCTACACACACACACCACACGTACAACGCACGCACGCACGCATGCACCACACACCAGCTACACGTACACACACGGGAGGTGCCACACACCGTGGTGGATGACTCCGAATTCGAGCAGTTTCTGCATCACCTCCACGCCCTCCTCCCTGCGGTCCACCTCGCCGCGCTCAACCAGCCAGTCCACCATGTCCTGGCCCACGACGCACGCCTTGTACGTTCGAAGGTGATATTTGCGGTCCTTAATCATTGTCCCCTCGGAGTGGAGGATTGTGCGGAGCTGTTCCCCTAAGGCCAATACGGCCAGGCGGTTCGCCTTGACCGAAGTCGACATCCTTTTCTTGCGTGCACTGAAAGAGTTCGGCCGCTCTCCTCTCGCCGGTAGGGGCGGGGTGTACTGATCGGAAGAAGTCATCAACGGACGTGCTGCCGAAGTAGTCGGTGTTTAGCACTTCTCACCTGCTCGACAAGCAGAAGCAATAGCGGAGTCAATGGGTGCTAATGAGGGAACCTGCTTTGGCTCGCTGCAACTGAGGGAAGCTGTGTATGTGCTTCTGCTCCTGTCACGAGCCTGACACACACTTCAAGAGAACGCTTCCTTTTTCGGTAGATTAGAGTATATCGCCAGCAGCTGCTATATTATTATCCCGGAAATAGAAGCGTGAGTGCACTAGTCTAGCCCGCTAGACCCTCCCCTCCGGAGGCGGTTAGACCTGTGCATGCACACCAGTGTGACATGCGGCTCTGTGTGGCGACCCATCGACCGGCTTCCCTGCTGGTGTCTGCTGTACGGCGATGGACCTCCTCGGCGTCATCCTCGAAATTTGACAAGAACATGGAATGCTTCGAGCGTGTTCAGCAGAGTCTGACGGAAGTAGAGAAGGTCCTGGCCTCCCGCCCGCCTGGACGCGGAGCTGATAAGCTGACTACTTGGGATAGAGTGCAGCTGATCCGAGACCGAGGCGCCCCCCTACTTCAGCTGTCGCCGCTGGCCGGCTACTGGACTCCGTACGGCAAGGTGGACAACGCGGGCTTGCTCTCCGCCCTCACGCGGGTTGCAGGACGGACGTGCATTGTGCTAGCCAACGACTGGGCGCACAAGGGCGGTACCGTGTTCCCCATCACCCTCAAGAAGCAGCTCAGGGCGCAGGAGATAGCCGCACAGTACGGCATTCCCACCATCTTCATCGTCGACTCCGGCGGAGCTTTTCTGCCTTTACAGGTTTGAAGTTGCGCTACCAATGCATTTCTCACTCATTGACAGAGCTTCACATGTATCGTGTGTGTGTGTGTGTGTGTGTGTGTGTGTGTGTGTGTGTGTGTGTGTGTGTGTGTGTGTGTGTGTGTGTGTGTGTGTCTGTCCATCTGTCCAACCAGGCAGAGATCTTCCCAGACAAGGAGCATGGTGGGCGTGTGTTTAGAAATGAAGCTGTGATGTCATCAGAGGGAATTCCCCAGGTTGGTTGGCCCTTAAGGCCAATACCTCCTGCACTGACACATGTCACTCACCTCTCAGATATCGGTGGTATGTGGGTCGTGTACTGCTGGGGGTGCCTACGTCCCCACCATGTGTGACGAAGCCATCATGGTGGACGGCATTGGAGCACTGTATCTGGCTGGGCCTCCACTGGTGAAGGTGAGCTGCCGTCACTGCTTGATTGGCACCACAGATCTGTGTGTTAGCTCTCTGCCCCACCCCCTGCCCCGCTCCCTGCCCCGCTCCCTGCCTCGCCTCCAGGCTGCAACAGGTGAGAGCATCAGCTCTGAGAAACTTGGCGGTGCGTGGGTGCACTGCTCGGTGAGTGGCTGTGTGGACCACTTTGGTGGCAGTGAGGAGGAGGGCTTGCGGCGGGTGAGGGAGGTGGTGGCCAGCACCAATCCACCAGGAGCGACTGCTAGAGGAAGGATGGGCACTGAAGTGGATCCCGGGATGGGAGCAAGCTTGGAGGACTTTGCCAGACTGTTGCCTGCCCCTGAAGAAGTAGCTGACTGTGACAGGTTCCCCATGTTGGAGGTGAGGGAGTAGCTGACTGTGACAGGTTCCCCATGTTGGAGGTGAGGGAGTAGCTGGCTGTGACAGGTTCCCCATGTTGGAGGTGAGGGAGTAGCTGGCTGTGACAGGTTCCCCATGTTGGAGGTGAGGGAGTAGCTGGCTGTGACAGGTTCCCCATGTTGGAGGTGAGGGAGTAGCTGACTGTGACAGGTTCCCCATGTTGGAGGTGAGGGAGTAGCTGGCTGTGACAGGTTCCCCATGTTGGAGGTGAGGGAGTAGCTGGCTGTGACAGGTTCCCCATGTTGGAGGTGAGGGAGTAGCTGGCTGTGACAGGTTCCCCATGTTGGAGGTGAGGGAGTAGCTGGCTGTGACAGGTTCCCCATGTTGGAGGTGAGGGAGTAGCCTCATCCCCAGCCCACCCCTGGGTGCCATTTTATTGGACTTGAGGTGGTCTATAACTAAAACGCAAAGCCTTGGCATTAGTAGTGATGTCACAGCTCATTATGTCTACTGGTAGGTCCTGCAACCACTTGTAGTGGAATATTAACGATAGCAGCCCTTATCGGATGAGACGGGTCTTAATTGTTAGGTGTGATGACATGGCCACATTCCAGTAATCTGATTGACCAGCACATGACATGATGTGACGTGACGTAACGGGATGTGATGTGATGTGACGTGACGTGACGTGATGGTGTGAGGTGTGATGTGCTTGCCCACTGATGTTTCTCCCCTGTGGTTGTGTAGGTGATTGAACGGCTAGTGGATGGGGGTGTGGTCAAACAGTTTAAAGAATTGTACGGCATGGCTTTAATTACAGGGTTTGCCCATATTGGTGGGCACTTGGTTGGAATTGTAGCAAACAGTGGAGAAATGACAGCAGAAGCATGTTTTAAGGTGTGTGTGTGGGGAGGGGGGGTGGAGGGGTGAGGGGAGTGAGGTGAGGTGTGTGGTGGAGCAGTGGTGACTGCTGTAATGTGCTGCTGTAATGTGCTGCTGTAATGTGCTGCTGGTGCTGGCTACCTGCAGGGAACTCACTTTATAGAGCTGTGTGGGAAGAGGGAAATTCCCCTCATCTTCCTTCACAACACTGGGCAATCCAGTGCACCGGACTCCACCAAAGCTAAGGCCTGCATGATGAGAGCAGTGGCGTGTGCTCAGGTGGGCCTGACTGCACTGCTTGCTTGTGTGACAGAGCCATTCCTACTCAGGGCTGAGGGAGCACACAGGTGGCAGGCTCTATGTTGGCCTAGTCTCATGCACCAGACACTCCTGAACTTCCTCCCCATGCTGCAGGAATGTCTGACACTTGAGGCTAATGCCTGCCCTGCCCCATGTGCTGTGACTCGTACTATGCTGGCCCTCACTCCCTCCTGCCCAGGTACCCAAGATCTCCCTCATTGTGGGCACCAGCTTTGGCACCAGTAGCTATGCCATGGTGAGACCCCACCCCTATGCTCTCCTGACCACACCCCTATGCTCTCCTGACCCCACCCCTATGCTCTCCTGACCACACCCCTATGCTCTCCTGACCACACCCCTATGCTCTCCTGACCACACCCCTATGCTCCTGACCACACCCCTATGCTCTCCTGACCCCACCCCTTTGCTCTCCTGACCACACCCCTATACTCTCCTGACCACACCCCCTATGCTCTCCTGACCACACCCCTATGCTCTCCTGACCCCACCCCTATGCTCTCCTGACCACACCCCTATGCTCTCCTGACCACACCCCTATGCTCTCCTGACCACACCCCTCCAGTGTAATCGAGCTATGAGTCCCAGCTTCCTGTTCTCATGGCCGCACGCTAGAATGGGAATAGGAGACATTGGACACACCCCCTTGGAACAAGGGGAAGCCCCTGAGATTGCCGGGGAAGAGTGCAGTTGGCGTCTCCTTGACGATGGCCTGCTCCTCCCCCATCAGACAAAGGAGGTGCATCATTTAACTAAGATATTGTTTGAAGGGCAGTATGCAGTACCTCCAGTTGACCCCCCCTCCCCTACCCTCCCCCCCCTACACACAGGTGCTCACCTTCTGCCTGGAAAGTTGCTCGATGTGGCATTCACATAGTCACCATGATGAGTCTCCATGGCAACAACAGCCAGTACTGAGATTCTGATGTTGAATTATTGTAGAAAAGTATAATTATCCATTTGTTTATGTATAAAAGTGCTATGTGTACAATAAATAACAGTAATGCAAAGAGAAACACTCCTAATTGAACACATTACCCTACCCCTTGTGTCAACAGGGTTCATGCAACAGACGGGGGTTGGCCCTAGCACGGTCTTTGCTGATGACATCTGTCACTGTCTAGGGACTGCCAGGGGAGGCAAAGAAGTTTCATCTGGTTTGGGTGGGACCCTCTCGTATTTCCTGCGGTGCTTGTCGTCTACCTCTGTGAGGAAGAATGTCCCTGGGTGGAGCCCTCCTGCACTCCCGACTGGCTTGTAGGGTGCCAGGTGGTGAGTCTCCTCACGAAGCTTCAGTGTCTGCTCAAACTCAGCCGGAGGTACTAGTCTTCGGCTCTCCAGCAAGGCGGGCACTTCAGACACATTGGCCACCAGCCGTTTGAGGTGGGCGGGGTCTGAAGAGAAGCGTAGTGCATACAGGGTGGAGGCCAGTCCAGAGCCATAGCTGAAGGCCATCAGCCGAGTGCCAGCCAACTCGTCAGCTGACTTCCTAAGGGGGAGGGTAGGTGTGTGTCACGGAGTGCACCAGGGTGGGGGGTGCCTGTAGCCCACCACTCACTGGGTCAGCAGAGACGCGAATCCTCCATAGAGTGAAGCAGTATACATATTGCCGACCTCCTTGGCAACCACTAGGGTGGGGACAACCTTCTTGTGAAAGGTACTTTCTGAGGCTTTCATGAAGGCCTTCTCAACATCACGGTCAAACACAGTGTCTTCCAGCTTGCGGCCACTGTGGGCGGAGGGGGAGGGGGAGGGGGAGGGGGAGAGGGAGGGGGAGACAATAAGATTCAAGATTTGCTGCTTAACCTCCCACAATCACAGTCAGAAGAGCTCACACGAAGTCCTTGAGACCTGCATACAGGCCTTCTGATGTGTCCGGATGTTGCTCCGACAGGAAGTCATTCAGGAGGAGACGTGCAAAGCTCTTCTGGACCAGCTTGGTGAAGGGAGAGTGGAATGCAAACCAGTCACCCTTGGCAATGGAGAAGGCCTCCTTTCCTCCAGTGAGTCTGACGTAGTGCTCTGAGAACCTCTTGTAGCAGTGATCTGTAGGACACACACACACACACGTCAGGATCACAAACCACTGCGGAGTGCTTGCCCTCCTGTCTCCACCCACCAAGGGCTCTGAGGTAGCACTGGATGGAGAGTTTCCCATCTACCACGGGGTACTCGGAGCTCAAGTCTGGCTTGTAGAAGTCATAAACGTGCTCCATGTGCACCCCACGCAGGCCTGAGGGAAGAAGAGAGCAAGAAGTTGTGTGCATGTGTGTGGTGTACTTGACTCTCTCTCTCTCTCTCTCTCTCTCTCTCTGTGTGTGTGTGTGTGTGTGTGTGTGTGTGTGTGTGTGTGTGTGTGTGTGTGTGTGTGTGTGTGTGTGTGTGTGTGTGTGTGTGTGTGTGTGCTTGTAACCTCTCTCAAGGTAGAGTGGTGCGTTTGGCCCCACCAACATGGCCACCGCCCCAGCCCCTCCAGTAGGCCGCGCGTTGCCTGATGCATACACAGCAATGTCAGCGGCCACCACTAGTGCAAAGCGCCCTGCAGGGCAGGAGAGATGGCGTTGAAGCACGTGACTACACCCATCCCTAATATGGTGCTAACCGTCCCAAGCACTGCTCTCCACCCAGGAGACAGCGTTGAACAGCGCAGACGTCCCGCCATAGCAAGCGTTGGTGGTGTCTATCCCCTCCACGGAGTGGTTGCCTGCTGCAGCGAAGAGCTGCATTAGCACAGTCTTGGCCGACTTGGACTTGTCCACTATGGTCTCGGTCCCCACCTCCAGGCGACCGATGTCGCCGTACGACAACCCGTTCCGCTCCACCAAGCGCTGCACCGCCGTCAGGCACAGCGAGTGGATGTCCTCCTGGTCACCGCAGAAGCCCATATTGGTCTGCCCCAGTCCCACTGTGTACTTGCCTGAGCTAACGCCGTCGTAGCTCTCCAGCTCCGTTTGGTCCACGCGAGCGGCCGGTATATACAGCTGCAGGGCTAGTATCCCGACATTGTCGGGCCAACGCCCCTCCCCCTCCTGCTGGGGCCCTCTCGTTGCCATCCTCTTTGCGATGAACGGTCTGGTCTGCCCTAGCTCTGTGGCGTGGCCAGTCTAGTGTTTGCCCTTTCGGCTCAGGTGCTCAGCTCACCGCGTGGAACCACGCGTGGTCCGATCATAAATGCGTGTTTACAGTATCTATGGTCCGATCTCCAGGTCAGCTGGTTGACGAGTAGAATAATCCGGCAATTGACTCTACGGAACACGCCCCTTTTTCGAATGATGGACCACAGCCCCGAGTACCTTTCCTTGGCAGAGGCATTCAATGTCTACGTCCTGCAGGTTCCAACGTACCACCTGATCCTGGAGCTAGTTCTGGTGGCGGGGATAGTGACGTTGTACTTCTCCAAGAGCTTCGGCCCACGACCTAAGCCAGCAGAGAAACCCTCACGCGAGGTCAGCATTCTCGTGGGCTACTCCAGCCAGCTTCTGCACAGCGTCTAGTACCTGACTGTGTGGGTCGTGGTGACAGTGGGACGTGTGCTGTGCTAGTGTGCTGGTGTGCTGATGTGCTGATGTGCTGGTGTGCTGATGTGCTGGTGTGCTGATGTGCTGATGTGCTGATGTGCTGGTGTGCTGATGTGCTGATGTGCTGGTGTGCAGGAGGAGGATGAGCTGATAGCAGAATGGCAGCCAGAACCCTTGGTCCCAGCAGAGACCCCTAGTGAGAAGACTGTCAACCTAGCCCCTGTCATTACCGGGTAAGGCGGGGCTGCCCTCGTTGGGTGATTGGGCAGTGCTGGTCTCATGGTCGAATGACCCCTGCTGTGTGCAGGTTGGCGGGGGCACACATGACTGTGGATGGAGTGGACACAATCAACTTGGCCACCTTTAACTTTCACGATTTACTTGCAAGGGAAGAGGTCCAGGTATCACATGAGACTGCTGGTGTTGGTGTGTTCGCAGTCAATACCTCTCACTCCTTCCCTCCTCCCCTACCCCTCCGCTCCTTCGTCTCTCCCCTCTCCTCCCCCCTCCTCCCCTTCCTTCGTCCCTCCCCTTCCCTTCCTCCTTCCCTCCCCTCTCCTCCCCTCCCCTTCCCTTCCTCCTTCCCTCCCCTCTCCTCCTCTTCCCTTTCCTCCCTCCCCTCTCCTCCCCTCCCCTCCCCTCCCCTCCCCCCTCCTCCCCCCTAGTCTGCAGCTGAAAAGACTGTCAACAAGTATGGTGTAGGCACCTGTGGCCCCAGAGGGTTCTATGGCACAGTGGGTGAGCCAGCCACCTCTCCCTCTTGTTGCTGAGCCCCTCCCCCTGTCCTCTGCTACTGCTGAGCCCCTCCCCTGCAGACGTCCACCTAGACCTGGAAAACCATGTGGCCAAGTTCCTCAACACAGAGGAGGCCATTGTGTACTCTTATGGCTTCTCCACCATTGCCAGTGTCATTCCTGCCTACTCCAAACGCAGTGACATACTCTTCTGGTATGTGACACTTGGGGAGAGACGCCCCTGTGTGTGTGTGTGTGTGTGTGTGTGTGTTACTGCCCTGTCTTCTGCTGTAGTGATGAAGGGGTCAACTTTGCTGTGCAGAAAGGAGTGGAGGCGTCACGCAGTAAAGTCCGCTACTTCAAACACAATGACATGGACCACTTGCAGAAGTTGCTGAAGGAACAGCAGCAGCAGGACATCAAGGTGGGTGTGGTTGGGAGCAGGGTGTAAGCCGAGGTGGGTGTGGTTGGGAGCAGGGTGTAGGCCGAGGTGGGAGTGGTTGGGAGCAGGGTGTAGGCCGAGGTGGGAGTGGTTGGGAGCAGGGTGTAGGCCGAGGTGGGCGTGGTTGGCAGTGGTCGAAATAAGGTTTTTGGTTGTTCGGTCAAAAGTCCAAGCACTCCTGAGTTTGTTCAGTCATATTGAATTTTGTTCGGTCATGCACGTCGGTCAAGCGTCCAAGCACTCCTGAGTTTGTTTGGTCATATTGAATTAGTATGAAGTACCAAGGTTGACTCCATGGTGAGATTCCAGCTCACAAATCTGAGGGTACTTGATGAATGGAAGCTTCTCAATTGCTACAAAATGGGCAATGTTGAATTTGAATCGCAGTTTCCCCCTCTCATCATCTGACAACCTATTGAACGCCTGAGCAAGTGGAGCATAGCTTGAGGGAGGCAGTCCTGCAGACTTAGCACGTTGCTTCTTCAGGAGCATCATTGCGTGAGCGTGCTGATCGCTTTGGACATGGTCACGGACGTTGCTTACCCTGACAGAATCGGCGCCAACGATCCACTTGTCACTAAAGTTCTTTCCCGTGCGGATTCTCTCTACAAAGTCGCTACACACCTTGCACTTCAGCCTGGTCACCACCTTCTTCCCGCTCTCGTACTTGCTAGAGCAGTCCAATCATGACATCGTCTGGTACTCGCGATCAAGCTCACGTTGCCACTTCTGGAACGTAGCGTAACCAACTCGCCGCTTCTTAGCGTCGCTCCCTCCCTCCTGGGTGCCGGCACCGCCTCTCTTCATAGTGGACGATTGTTGGACGCTAGCAATCTGGAAAGCTTCCACTCGATAAGAGAAACGAACGAACAACTTAACTCACAAACAAAGAACACTGGAACAAAGACTCGTTCTTCCAGTGTTCCTGTTGGTGAATAGAGCTATTGCACAACCATGCACATGTGATCGGTCACGCGTACCGACCATATGGAATAATGCGCGGTCAATTTAAAAAAACGTTCGGAATTTGACCGATGACCGGACGTTATTTCGACCACTGGGTTGGGAGCAGGGTGTAGGCCGAGGTGGGCGTGGTTGGGAGCAGGGTGTAGGCCGAGGTGGGCGTGGTTGGGAGCAGGGTGTAGGCCGAGGTGGGCGTGTTTGGGAGCAGGTGGGTGTGGTTGGGAGCAGGGTGTAGGCCGATGATGTGTGTACATACAGATGGTGCAAAAGTCTTGACCTGAGAGTAGTCTGAATTGAGTTATGCTGTGCACAGCACCTCACACATTGGACTGCACCGCCAGCCGTGGGGTCCTTTCAACCTTGGGGCAGGCACATGGCATCATCCACAGTTCACTGCTGTGGAGTCACACACAGACCACGCCTCCCCAGACACAAGGGTTGCTGTTACCCCACCCCTCTTCTCAAAGGGCACCCTTCTGGGGTGGGAGGGGCTCCTGTCTCAGACCTTCCCAGGGGCATCTCTGAGGTGTGTCCACCTCTTGTGTAGGCCCCTAACGTGAGCATTCGGGTCAAGACCCAAGTAATAGTACAGTGAATCGTATTTATATTGAGGGTGTGATAAATTACAACACTTGTGGTTCTGGAAATGTCTTTGTTGATATGAATATTTTGTATGCAAAGGTACACTAATTCACCTCTATTGCTTGTGTACTGTGTGCAGAACCCAGCCAAGGCCAAAGTGACAAGGAAGTTCATTGTTGCTGAAGGCCTGTATGTGAACTATGGGGACCTTGCCCCCCTCCCTCAGATGGTGAGTGCAGTGGGGAGACAGCTATGCCATGCTTGTGTGAGCTATGGTGTGTCACTGGGGCTTGTTGCCATGGCTACAGGTGAAACTGAGGGACCAGTACCGAGTGCCAATCCTGTTGGATGAGTCCCTCTCCTTTGGTGTGCTGGGAGAGACAGGGCGTGGGGCCACAGAGCACTGGGGTGTCCCTGTGAGTGACACTGCAGACCCAACCCACAGGTATCCAGTGATGTGCAGTATGTGTGTATGTCTGTGTGTATGCGCAGGTGGACGAGGTCGATATCATAATGGTGTCCATGGAGAATGCCCTGGCCTCTGTGGGAGGGTTCTGCACTGGCAGGGCAAGCATTATTGGCCACCAACGCCTATCAAGTCTCGGCTACTGCTTCTCTGCCTCACTGCCGCCACTCCATGCTGTGGCGGCCATGACAGCCATTGACATCATAGGGAGTTCCCCCACACTCCACACTAAGCTTGTTAGCAATGTACAGCAATTCAGGCAGCTGATGGAGGGGTAAGCCCTGTAATTTGTGTAAGGAGAAGTCCAGAACAGCTAGTCACCCCACCCTTGTGTGTTGCAGTGTTCCTGGGTTACAGTTGGACGGAGACGAGGCATCTCCTGTCATCCACATGAGGCTCAAACACCCGACATCACCTGAGCAGGACAGGAAGGCCTTGGACAAGATGGCTGCTGCTGTCAGTGGTGATCTGCTGTGACTGTGTATTGTGTGTGCTGCTACTCTGGTCTTGGTCCCACCCCCAGGCTCTTGATGACGGGGTTTCACTCTGTGTTGCAAAGTATTTGGAAGCTGAAGAAAAGTTCCTTCCCCTGCCAAGGTAAGGGGCCGGATTCCCTGCTAGCGTAGTGCTACTAGGTGTCATGTGCTGTGGTCCCTCCTGCAGCATTCGCGTGTGTATCAGCAGTGCTCTGTCCGAGGAGGACCTTGTCACTGCTGTCCGCGTCATCAAATCAGCTGCTACACAACTTGCCAACTGAGGCACATTTATACAAAACACATTTTATAGTAACTAGTACTGTACAAAGACTACAGTGAGTACTGTGCATGTAGTGCTATTTAGTTTTGAATTTTCACTAGCCAATCAAATCCTGTTGAAGTTTGATACAAATGATCCATTGAAAGACTTAGAACCTGTTGGGGCAAGGAGAGGCGTGTGTTAGTGGGTGGGGCGGGCAGGCTGGGGCGTGGTGTGGTGGGGCGGGCAGGCTGGGGCGTGGTGAGTGTGTGTGTACGTACCTGCCAAGGGTTGGGCAGACTGTGCAGCTCTAATCGATCAGCTGTTTCCACTGCTGATAGTGACGGGGTGTTGCCATGGTGACAGGATACCACCAGCACAGGCAGGCTGTCCTGTGAGCGTTTGAGACACGCACCCAACATCCATTTGTCGGACGTGAGGTCTACAGAGGAGGGGCAGGGGGAGGTGTCACCGTGATGGCCGCTGGACCCATGCCCCATGCATGTACTACATACCACACTGCTGTGTCTCTCCGTCAACGACCAATATGCAGCTCCGAGTGGTTGCACAGAGCTCCTGGACCAGGGGCATAAGCTCTGGGGTGCTGGGGTCACCCTCTCGGTGGGAAGCAGAGACCAGCTTGTTGACTCGAGGCCCCTGGCCGTTCATTGCTGCTCTCCGCTCTGACCTGCACAAGGGAACATGGTGTTACCACTTGCTCAAGTGCTGTTACAGCAGTGGACTAGTCTGTGCATGAGGTACGTGGGACAAGCTCACCAGGTGGAAGTGTAGAGTGTGATGAGGTTGAGGGCAACCCCCCTGTGGGTGAACCCAACGCCTGCACCGAACCCTGTGAGCACACAAAGAGTGAACAAGCGTACGTACGTACGTACATCCATCATCAGCTGCTGTGTGGTTTAGCAGTGGTTTACCTTCTCGACCAGGGTACAGGCGAGATATCTCAAAGGGAGCACCTTCTGCAAAGAACAGTTTCTTTTCCAAAGAGTATTTCTCCAGTCCTGACCCAAACATCATCCATTTGGGTGCCACCTCACCCCTCCCAACCAGCCGCCCCGTCAGGCTGTGCCATGCCTGCACCACTCGGCCCAGAGGGTTGGAGTACATTGTCTCACCAGTCGCTGCCAGGTGCAGCTGCTCTGTGCAGTTCCTGTAGCTGGAAGGGGGAGAGGGAGGGTGTCAGTGGGGTTGGAGAGGGGGGGTGTCAGTGGGGTTGGAGAGGGAGTTGGAGAAAGGAGGGTGTCAGTGGAGTTGGGGAGGGAGTTGAGGAAAGGAGGGTGTCAGTGGAGTTGGGGAGGGAGTTGAGGAAAGGAGGGTGTCAGTGGAGTTGGGGAGGGAGTTGAGGAAAGGAGGGTGTCAGTGGAGTTGGGGAGGGAGTTGAGGAAAGGAGGGTGTCAGTGGAGTTGGGGAGGGGAGGGTGTCAGTGGAGTTGGGGAGGGAGTTGGTGAAAGGAGGGTGTCAGTGGAGTTGGGGAGGGAGTTGAGGAAAGGAGGGTGTCAGTGGAGTTGGGGAGTGGAGGGTGTCAGTGGAGTTGGAGAGGAGGCCCAAAGGGAGACTTACATTTCCTTGGATGGCATATCTGCGGAGACAGTGCGGTAGACAGCAGGGTGGGAGAGATGGCCAACCATGGACCATGCGTGGGAGTCTGCGGCAAGGCGGCATTGCCATAGCAACTCGTCTGAGGCTGCGTTGTGCAGTGTCCTACAAGTTCTAGCCAGCATGCACAGTGTCCTCGCATCAAGGAATGAACAGATCTCCAACAGAACTGTAATCTGCAAATACATGAGTTGAGTATGGGCCACACATCCTTGTCTCTCATCATGGCAATGTGCAAGCTAACGGGCAGTACTAACACTGCACATCTTTACAATTAATCGTTGCCACATGCACAAAATTAAAGAACAGTGAATGAAGTGGCAGTTCATGCATATAATGCTGCACAATACAATTCTTGTTCCGTAAGATGGCACACTGACTCACTGGCAGGTTGGCCAGCTGGTTGCGCGAGTTAGCTCTCTTCCTCCGCTCCTCCTCGTTGTACATTGCCGTGTGCTCCATACCTCTGTTGCTGATGATGTAGCTCCCGCTCTCCAGGGTCTCCTGGGCAGCTAAGCTACGGATGGGGGCTTCCAGGAAAGTCTCAATGGAGCACATGGGCCCCTCCCCCTCCTCCCGGCCCACAGACCTGTACCGCACCAGACTAGTACCGGTGTGCTCACTCCACCTGTAGGCCAGCATGTTGTAGAGCGCAGTGCTAACTTCCATGGAGATGTGTGTGCTCTCAGATGGCCCAGCGCCACCTTTATACCTGTGTATGTGCATTGGCTGTAACCCCATGACATCAAAACTGCCACGTATCATGGCGAGACGTATTCGGGAAAGCTACTATTTTGGGCACATTACATAGCTAGCAAGGCGGGTCCACATGATATTTTTGCCAAGTGCGGGGCGTCCTCACCCACGTGTAACTGGAGGTAGAAAATGGTGAGTTTGCAGAGAAACGCATCGAAGTAATCTCGCGGCAGAGCGAGGAATAGCGTGCCTATTAGCAGCACTGTATCTTTTACATGTGGAGACGTTGTGTTCTTCTTCCTGCCTTTCTGCTCAGACTAAAGGCACCTCCAGCTTCGGTAAGCGGCACAACAAGTCGCACACGCTGTGCTTGCGGTGCGGCGGCCGCGCCTACCACACGCAGAAGAAGCGGTGCGCGTCATGCGCTTACCCTAGCGCCAAATGGAGAAAGTGTAAGTGAACAGCTTAGTCGTGGGAGCTGCCGGAGCTGGGCGCTCTTTCACACCGTTCAGTGGTCACCTCGTATACGTGCATGCGTAGTGCCCCATGTGTCGTGCGCATTGCTGTAGCCAGCCGCCACTTGTGTGTGTGTGTGTGTGTGTGTGTGTGTGTGTGTGTGTGTGCACGTGCACGCAGTGGGGGCTGGAGGGTGCCCTTCAGTCCAGGCAGTGTGCTCACCGTAGTCCTGCTGTCAACCAGCAGCAACTAGTGAGCTTAATTAACAAAGTCAGATGGGGCAGAATAGGGTTGTAGTGTGCCTTACACAGCAGACGTGCTGCTGTGGTGTGCCGCCAGGCCCAGTGGCAGTCTTAGTAACACTTAGTGAGTTGATGGCTTGTTCAGTACCTACTGCCCCTTCATGTGGCAGTGTGTGAGTCAGGACAGGACGGCACATGAGTAGTCACTTATACTCTGTGCTGTGGGACCTGAGTCTCTGCCACATTGTGAGCAGTCATGATGTGAACCCTTCAGTTTGTGTCCAGCCAATTACATGCACTGCTCTTACACTACACATGCTCCTTGGATGTGACGCTGTATTGTCAAGGTGGTTAGTTGATGTGGCTGCCAGTGTTGGTGTTGCGTTGGTCCAGACCACCTTGGTCCACTCTTGGGTTGCACTCGGCAGCTCCACCTCAATGTGCTCCTGTTCTGGATGGCATGACATACCTGTGATAGACATGGCCACATTTCTGCATTGTCCTTTTGTGTGTGTACTTGTCTCTCTTTGTATGTGTGTCTGTCTGTCTGTGTCCACTGCAGACAACTGGAGTGTTAAGGCGAAGCGAAGAAAGACCACTGGCAGTGGACGGATGCGCCATCTGAAGCTGGTACAGCGAAGGTTCCGCCATGACTTTAGAGAGGGCTCCCAGGCCAAGTCCAAGAAGGCTGTCAAGGCGGCAGCCAAGCAAGACTAATCTGCTCTTTGATGTGCGTGTTTGGTCATTTGAGAAATTTTCTGTGAGGTGTCATTGGATGATGTAATTGGTGTGGTTAAGGGCCTGTTCCGGAACGATCGGTCGGCGCAGGATGGACGCGACTAGTAACGAGCTGACATTGGATGACGTGCTGGCGGCCAAAGAGAGAATCCAGGACAACATACCCGAGACGAATCTGAAGGTACGTGCGCTCCTAGGTGACGCCCCATGCGGTAAGGAAGCAGTTAATTACCTTCCGTTGTCCTCTCGCCGCCTCAGAAATCTCTCTTGCTTTCCGAAGTGCTGGGGATAAACGTGTTCTTCAAGTGCGACTTTCAACTCCCCACGGGAAGGTCAGCTCGCCCCTCCCCTCCTCCCCCTGCGGTTTGCAAGTTTACACGTACACACCAGTATTCTCGCTAGACTGCTTTGGAATGTAAACATGGCACCGTACCCTTCTTGGCAGTTACCATGTGGCATAGGCTTGCATGCGTTCATCCTCCCTGCTATACTGTGCAAAGGAAGCTGACACCTTCTCCCACACTCCACCATCCACTAGCCAGTCCTCACATGACAAGCAGTCCAGCGCATCCTTCTTGAACTAATTTCTGGGGAGTACACTGGTACACACATCCCGTGGGATGGGATGGTTGTGGTGTATGAGTGTATACATACATGTGTGTGTGTGGGGGGGGGGGGGGGGGATAACAAACCGTTCAGTATGTCTGTGTGTGCTGCAGCTTCAAGGAGCGAGGTGGCCGCAACTCTCTCAAGGTCCTGAGGGACGGTGGCACTAAAGGGGTGATAGCAGCATCGGCTGGCAACCATGCCCAGGCACTGGCCTACCATGGGGCCAACCTGGGGATCCCTGTTACCGTGGTGATGCCAGTCACTGCCCCCATCATGAAGGTGGCGAGGTGCCGTCACTACAAGGCAGAAGTGATCATTTTTGGACAGACCATGGCTGAAGTCAGTGCACGGTGACATGACATGTACACTGGGCCTGGCATGTGTGTGTGTGTGTGTGTGTGTATGTGTGTGTGTGTGTGTGTGTGTGTGTGTGTGTGTGTGCGTGTGTGTGCGTGTGTGTGCATGTGTGTGTGTGCGTGTGTGTGTGTGTGTGTGTGTGCATGTGTGTGTGTGTGTGTGTGTGTGTGTGTGTGTGTGTGTGTGTGTGTGTGTGTGTGTGTGTGTGTGTGTGTGTGTGCGTGTGTGTGTGTGCGTGCGTGCGTGTGTGTGTGTGCATGTGTGTGTGTGTGTGTGTGTGTGTGTGTGTGTGTGTGTGTGTGTGTGTGTGTGTGTGTGTGTGTGTGCGTGTGTAGGTGTGTGTGCATGATAATGGCTCAGTGTCAGTACTTGTGTATGTCTGCCCCACCCCTCCCACTGCTGCCCCTCCCACTGCAGTCCAAAGACTATGCACAGCAGATGGCAGTGGAAAGGAGCTTGGACTATGTCAATGGGTAAGCTCTGGCACATTTAATTGAATTAATGTAATTTTCATTCCACTTAATGCCATGTCTGTAGCTGTCACTATTCCACTTCATTTAGTGAACTGGATGGAGTTGGGTTAGTGTGGAGTTAGGTTTGTTTCCATTTCAATCATTCCTGTCTATTGAGGGCTGGTGGTAGTTGTCTGTCCTAGCCCAGGACTATGCAGTGATGGCTGCGCATGCTCACTGCAGATCACAACAGTGACAGTAGACTATATCGTCAGAGACTGAGACGTAGCGACATGAGGAACTGATGAAAGCACTTCTACACACGCGCGCACGCACACACAGTATGACCTCACAGACATGCAGAGTACTGAGTATGAATTGTATGTATCTGTTGAAATCCCCTCCCCTCCCCTCCCCTCCCCCTCCCCCTCCCCTCCCCCTCCCCCTCCCCCTCGTCATGGTCAGCTACAACGATCTCACCATCCTGGCCGGTACTGGCACCATTGGAGTGGAGATGGTCAAACAGATGAAGGAGATAGGCGCTGCTTTCGATGCAGTGATTGTGCCAATGGGTGGTGGGGGGCTCATTGCTGGGGTGTCCTTGGCTGTCAAGGCCCTCAGTCCCCACACACTGGTCATTGTAAGTCCCCTCTTTAGAGCAGGCACGTGCTCTATCCTCAGTGTATTGTGCATGGACACCACACCCTGTGGACTCTCTGCATGTGCTCTGCATGTGCTCTGAAGTCTTCTGATCCATTGACAGCCAAACTGAGTGTGGAATATATGCAAGTGTTTACCTGCATTTGATGTTGGCCACAGGGGGCGGAGTCAGAGGCATGTCCAGCCTTCACTGAATCTCTGAAGGCTAACCATCCTGTCAAGGTGGAAATGCAGTCCACCATTGCTGATGGTGAGTGCCCATGAGGAAGGAGGGGGAGGGGGAGGGGGAGGAGGAGGAGGAGGGGGGAGAGGGGGAGTGGGGGGGAGGGGGAGGGGGAGGGTTGCTGACTGTAGGTGCTACGTTGCTTGCTTCAGGGCTGGCAGTCCCAGAGCCTGGGCACTTTGCCTTTGCCACTGCAAAGAAGTTCATTGACCAGACGACACTTGTCAGGTGTGTGTGTGTGCACTGTGCTGGTGTGTGTGTGTGTGTGTGCTGGTGTGTGTGCACTGTGCTGGCGTGTGTGTGTGTGTGCTGGTGTGTGTGCACTGTGCTGGTGTGTGTGTGTGCACTGTGCTGGCGTGTGTGTGTGTGTGCACTGTGCTGGTGTGTGTGTGTGTGTGTGCTGGTGTGTGTGTGCTGGTGTGTGTGTGTGTGTGTGCTGGTGTGTGTGTGTGTGTGCACTGTGCTGGTGTGTGTGTGTGCACTGTGCTGGTGTGTGTGTGTGTGTGTGTGTGTGTGCTGGTGTGTGTGTGTGTGTGTGCTGGTGTGTGTGTGTGCTGGTGTGTGTTGGTGTGTGTTGGTGTGTGTCAGAGACAACCCTTCTTTCCTGCTGGCGTCCTGTCCAGTGAGAATGACATTGCTGTGGCCATCCTGCGTCTGTTGGAGCTGGAGAAGGCGGTGGTGGAGGGGGCCGGGGCTACCGGGCTGGCTGCCTGTCTCCATGGCAACCTTCATCGCCAACTGCAGGGGAAGAAGTGAGGGCGAACTCAGTGCCCTTTGTGTTCTACTGTGACATGTGCTCCTTCCTTGGTCCCTGCAGTGTTGTTATCCCCCTATGTGGTGGCAACATTGACACGACAGCACTGGGGCGCTGCATTGAGCGAGGGCTTGCTGCTGATGGACGACTGGTGCGGTTCAAAGTGACCATTAACGACCGTCCTGGTGGGATCATGCAACTAGCTGGAGTGGTGGCAGGGAGTGGGGCAAGGTGTGTGTATGTGTGTGTGTGTGTGTGTGTGTGTGTGTGTGTGTGTGCATGCGTGCATGCGTGTGTGCTTGCGTGCATGTGTGCATGACAATAGCTTCTTTCCCACTCCTTTGGCTTGTGGTGCAGTGTGAAGGACATCTTCCATGAGAGGGCTTGGGTGAAAAAGGACATCTTCTCAGTTGAGGTGGGCGACAGACACTTGACCCATGCAAGCAGATGCATTGGCATGGCCTATCACTTGCACCTCCCCCTCCCCCCTCCCCCCGCCACCTTTCCCCCCTCCCCCTCCCCCCGCCCCCTTCCCCTCCTCACTGCCCCCTCCCCCTCCCCCCGCCCCCTTCCCCTCCTCACTGCCCCCTCCCCCTCCCCCCGCCCCTTCCCCTCCTCACTGCCCCCTCCCCCTCCCCCCGCCCCCTTCCCCTCCCCTCCCCTCCCATGACCTTTACATATATTTATGTAGGTGAAGATTGTTGCAGAGACGAAGGATGCTCAGCATGCGAGTGAGCTGCACGCTGCTCTGGTGGCCAAGTACTCTGACAGCAAGGTTCGGTGGGACTGCTGACTGGAGGGTCTGGAGTCAGCAGCGGCAATATCTGTAACATCATAGGGCCTCCAAATCCCCAGAACATTATTTATATCATATTATTTAATTAATTTATTTATTTACTATGGATTAGTGGTATGTATTGTAACTTGCACTGCATTGATTATGTGTAATTTGTAACAGTCCATTGTATATATTGTAAGCTTATTTATTTCAGATTATATTTAATTAATTATTCTCTCTGCCGCACCACTTGTACGTAATCACCTTATACGCAATTAAGAACACACTTAGGGTTGACCCTAATGTGTAATACAAAATATGTCATAATTATTATGTCTTCTAATTAGCTCTGGTTAAAACCGGTTTGCGTGTGCCGTTCGAGTGCACGTGCACGCATGGTTATTGATAGCCGCGTTTAAGGCGCGCGCGGGGGCGTGAGTGTGCGTGAAGGGTGTCTTGCACGAGATGGCGCTCAAGTTGGGGCTGGCGGTTGCGAGAAGAGCCCTGGCTAATGGAGGCGGCGGGAGGAGAGCAGTAGGAGGATGGCCGAGAGAATCCTCGGGTCTAGTGCAGCTAAAGAAGATCTCGAGGGTTCTCCCTCCGAGGGACAAGTTTGTAGCTCGTCATATTGGTCCTCGGTCGCAGGAAATTGAAGAGATGCTCCAGGCACTTGGCCTGCAGGTGCGTGCCGGCCAGCCTTGTTCGGTCCCGTTACTATGTCTGTGAATGTTCTGTGCTCGCTGGAGACACACGTAGTCGGCCGGCGTTTTGTGTTTTGTGCAGTCCTTGGAAGAGTTGACCCGGAAGGCCATCCCTGAGGACATCCTCCTGAAGGGGGAGCTCAGCCTGGACAAACCGAAATGTGTGTTATGACGTGTGTGTGTGTGTGTGTGTGTGTGTGTGTGTGTGTGTGTGTGTGGTGTGTGTGTGCGTGTGCATGTGTGTGCTAGCCATGGATTGCAGATATGCCATAATTATGTGTTGTGACAGTCCTGTGTGTCTAGTTGGGATGCACTAGTCCA
Organism: Ianthella basta; assembly: GCA_964019415.1. Classification (NCBI taxonomy): domain Eukaryota; kingdom Metazoa; phylum Porifera; class Demospongiae; order Verongiida; family Ianthellidae; genus Ianthella; species Ianthella basta. The sequence continues at coordinate 6,618,888 of OZ025886.1, forward strand.
CTGCCAGCCGAGAGGTCCCCCCAGGTGCCATGAGTAGGCTACTAGTGACTATCACAGAGTATAGTGCCAGCTAGCTGACCAGCTGTCTTGGTTGAGATGTAGCGCGGTGGGCTACTTGGCAGCACTATGACTTCCCTCGCTGCTCTCCCGTGTGTGTTGTGTTTACCTTTCTCTTGTGGAGTGTTGCTCTGCCAGTCATGTTAATGTACATCCTGCTTTAAGTATGGCTGCTTTGATAGCACCACATCAAAGTGGTGTGTATGGCTGCTCAGAATGGCAGCTGTTCCAATTATGGTGGTTTCCCTGCTGCATGCCAGGGTAGGAAGGCACAAGTGGCGTGGCACTCTCCACTTTGCATGCTTGCTTGCGGTGGGAGGTACTAGGCCTTTGGCAGCACCATGCATGTACTTCTCCATTGGCCAGTGATGGCACGGCCATCTTGTGCTCAGCGGTCTCCCCATGAAATAGCTCCTAACCCTGAGTGCACTAAGCTATAAGTTTGTTAGTTCTTGTTAGTGGATGGTTGAGCGTTGGAGAGGGTGCCATATTCCTGTGCACAGTGCAGTAGCTGAATAAAGGGAGAGCCTCATGACACAGTGTGTGTGTGTGCATGCAAATGCTATTGTCCACACCACATGACTAGTGGTACCTGTCAAGGAGGTACAGTGACATGCTTACTGCCAGAAAGAAGGCCCCTTAAAGAGCAAGAAGGTTCTGTACCCTTCAAAACATCCTTGAGAGAACACTGCTTGTGTTGCACATGTGTGTGCAAGACCACACCCCCGTCCTGTGACACCTTGGGTATTTGGTGGCAATGCCATGTGCAGTCATAGGGACAGCATCCGTGTGTCTGCAGCGGCTGAGAGGGCGGCATTCAGTGGGACGAACGTGTATGTGCCTTAGTGTGGGGTTGTGGCAGTTTGTGCATTGTCAAGTGTGTGTGTGTGTGTGTGTGTGTGTGTGTGTGTGTGTGTGTGTGTGTGTGTGTGTGTGTGTGTGTGTGTGCATGTGCGTGCGCGTGCACGGTGCTAAACTCCAGCAAGGCAGCCTTGCTAGTTCTCTTTCACCTGTCCAACTGTCCATGCTTTCAGCCGAGCTGGAGATGGGCTTTAGAATAGAAGACATTGCCAGGAAGAACCAGCTGTTCCGCTCATACATTGGCATGGGCTACTCCAACTGCATCGTCCCAAGTGTCATCCAACAGAATGTGCTTGAGAACCCAGGCTGGTGGGTGGGTGGGTAGTGTGGTGGGCACTGACTGCTCGTAGTTGATAATGTGCACTCCTAAGCCACCCTGCTCCCCCCCCCCCCCCAGGATCACCCAGTACACAGCCTACCAGGCGGAGGTGGGCCAGGGCCGGCTGGAGTGTCTGATGAACTACCAGACCATGATTGCTGAGCTGACGGGGCTGCCTGTGGCCAATGCCTCCTTATTGGATGAGGCCACTGCGGCTGCCGAAGCCATGGGACTGTGCTGCAGGTGTGCAGCACTGCCCTGTCCACCTGCAGCGGTGACAGGTCTCTGCTGCATCTGTGCTTTTGTGGACCACTCCCTCCTCCCTCCCATGTCCAGAGTGCATAAGAACTTTGAAGACAAAGTATTCTACATGGACAGGTTCTGCCACCCTCAGAACATAGAAGTGGTCAAGACTAGAGCAAAGTGAGTGATGAGGAGATCTGCTCCTAGTCATAGAGTCCTTCCCCAGTTACCCTGCCTTCCCAGTTACCCTGCCTTCCCAGTGACCCTGCCTTCCCATGCACAGGTTCTTAGGAGTGCGGGTGGAGCAGGTTGATTTGCAGACCTTTGAGCTCCCTTTGGGGAAGGTCCTAGGAGTGCTGCTTCAATACCCTGACACAGAGGGGCGTGTCGAGGACCTGAGGGGCGTGGTCGAGAGAACCCATGCCGCTGGGGTGAGCCACGCTTCACCTCTTGCTATGCATGCTGTTTCAAGTGCCTTGTCTGCAGGGCCTTGTTGCCGTGGCAGCAGACCTGCTGGCATTGTGTGTGTTGGAGCCACCAGGCGAGTTTGGAGCAGACATGTGCTTGGGCAACTCACAGCGGTTTGGCGTTCCCCTGGGGTATGGGGGACCACATGCGGGATTTTTCTCAGTGAAGCAGAAACTTATAAAGTTGCTCCCAGGACGTTTGGTGGGGAAGACAAAGTGAGGCTGGATGTGGAGACAAGAGTGTGTGTGTGTGTGTGTGTGTGTGTGTGTGTGTGTGTGTGTGTGTGTGTGTGTGTGTGTGTGTGTGTGTGTGTGTGTGTGTGTGTGTGTGTGTGTGTGTGTGTGTGTGTGTGTGTGTGTGTGTGTGTGTGTGTGTGTGTGTGTGTGTGTGTGTGTGTGTGTGTGTGTGTGTGTGTGTGTGTGTGTGTGAGTGGTAGCCTGTGAGGGACCTTGTGTGGGATTGCAATACACAATGCTGTCTTAACAGTGTGTTGGTGTTACAGTGGTTACACCTCATTCTATAGCTAAGTACCTGTGCACAGTGCTGTCCGTCTGTCTGTCTGTCTGTCTATGTGTATGGTAGGGATGCCCATGACCGTTCAATGTACCGGCTGTCCCTTCAGCCTCGTGAGCAGCACATAAAGAAGCACAAGGCCAATAGCAACATCTGCACTGCACAGGCCTTGCTGGCCAACATGGCCGCTCTCTATGGGATCTACCACGGCCCAGAGGGGCTCAAGCGCATTGCCATGCGTGTGCATCGATGTGCTGTTGTGTTGGCAGAAGGTGTGTGGGTGTGTGCGCATGCATGCAAGTGTGCAAGTGTGTACATGTGTGTGGAGTGTGTACATGTGTGTGTGTACATGTGTGTGTGTACATGTGTGTGTGTACTTGTGTGTATGTACAGTGCTCCACGCCTGAAGAGTAAACTGTTTGAATAACTTAAGGGTGCAGTTGATTTGCATAAAAGTAATGCTTGAATTCATCATTTCGGGTGTCTTTTGGCACATTTCCGCTATGACCTTTACACAGATGAATGCATGAAGGTGAAAACGGCTATTCCCATACTTAAGGGATAGGAATGAGATGTCATTTTTAATTGCTGCATGTGCATGACATAATCACATCACCACCAGTTTGGATTCCGCATCGCAACAGCTGCTTCGCTGAGCTCAAGCGAATGACAGTCTACTTAGTAAAGATGAATGCGCCCCTCACATGAGTAGTAAACGGCAACAGAATGATAATCTGCCAACGTGTCCGTCCGCACAGCCACACTACTGGCCAGAAAGGGTTGGTTCTCCAACACCAGCTTCACAACAGGGTTGAAAACCTTGCCGACATTTCGACCCTGTTGTGAAACTGGTATTGGAGAACCAACCCTTTCTGATGCCTGAGCCAGCTGAGAAGCCCTCACTTCCATCATACTACAAAATTCTTGCTGAAACAGTGTAACACTCTTCGCGCGCATGCGAGGAACTTGCTACACGGTACAATTGGATTGCGCAATCATTAACCTATCAAGGGAGCAAGTTTTGCATCTTAACTCGCATTCTTGCGGCAGTTAGCTCCTAAAGCTTGACACCTCTAAAAATCGTTATTTGGGGAATATTTATGTCATGTTAATAGCTAGAGCTTCTGACAACAGCCAATTTCTTATGTTTCAGATGATTCCCACTACCTGTGAATTGATGTCCTTGACTACCATCCCTTCATGAGATTGTTCCTAAAGACTGTTATCACATATTTGTAATTAATGAGGTGGGCGTATCATGTGACTCCTCCCGTCCACGCAGTTTACCTTTGTCCATTGGCGACCTCTTCCACTATGAAAGTTGCCTTAAACATAACCTGCTACCATCAAACAAGCCCACAGCAAAATAGTTTACTCTTTAGGAGTGGAGCACTGTACATGTGTGTGGTGTGTGTGTGTGCGCATGTGTATTGCTGTGGCACTCTACACTTGCATAGCCAGACTGCCATTTTGTTCTGACTCCGCCCTCCTAAACCCTCTGGTCTGTCTCAGCCTTGCGCCTGCAGGGACACCTGGTCCACCCTGGGGTGGTGTATGACACCATTCGTGTGACCTGCAACACAGATGTGGCCGACATCTACAAGGTGAAGCGACGGGCCAAGGAACTCAAGATTAATCTCCGCTACTATCCAGACAACTCGGTAGGTGGTGGGGGTGTGGCCTGGCTGTGGGGGTGTGGCCTGGCCGTGGGAGTGTGGTGTGCAGTGCAGTGCGGTATGTGCTGCTGCAGATTGGCATTGCTCTGGACGAGACAGTGACTTCTGGTGACCTGGAGGACCTCATGGCTGTCTTCAACTGCTCGGAGGAGGTCATGGTAGGTGTGGGTGGGGCTAGGACGGATCAAAGGGGCTGCCCAAGGTTGGACATGGTGTGAACCGCCTGCCCCACCTGCAGAGTACCATTGCTGAATCTGACCCCGAGTCCCTCGTTACTGGGTCCTTTGTTGGCACACAATTTGAGCGGAAGAACAAATTCCTCACACACACAGTCTTCAACAAGTGAGCTGAGCATAGCATTGACCTACCCCACCCATTTCCTGCCCCACCCATCCCCTGCCCCGCCCACACCCTGCAGGTACCACTCTGAACAGCAGTTGGTGCGTTACATGAAGATGCTGGAGAGGTGGGACCTTTCCCTGGTCCACTCCATGATTCCACTGGTAAGGTGGTGTTCACACTAGTAGAAATGATGGTGACGATAGTGGCGACGGTGATGGTAGAAATGAAACCCTTCACTGATGTGTAAATTGGACAAGTTTTGCTGCATGCTCTTTACTTTTGCTCCTAAAGCTAGTAGTCATCATTGAATGGTGTACATCAATGGTGATAAGTGGGCATGAATATGAACATTAGTAATAATCTTATATTAATATGAGTGTAATAAAAGTGTTTCAATGAAAGTCTTGAAGCCAGCATAGTTAGCCTGAAATTGCCTAACTGTCCTTTTCAAAACTTTCTTGAATAACTCTGTATCAAGTTAGCCTGACTGACGCTGGCTGCTCTGCTGCTGTAGACTTGTTGAAAGTTGTGCCTCAAACTTGATCTTATCCTTCTCCATTTTTTGCTGGAAAGCCAGTGACTCTTGCTTCATCCTGTGCTTATGCTCCTGCTGTTTCATCTGAGTCTGTCTCTTCAGCTCACCAAGCGCTACAAGGAGCTGCAGTGCTCCTGTCCGCTTGCCCTTCTTTTTCCAACCTTGGCAACAAGTGGCATTACCTTCCTTTGGACTTCTTGGCCGGGATAGGAATCTCATCGATATCCTTTTCACTGTCAGTATCACCACTGATGCTTTTGTTCAATTGCCTGCTTGGGCATCTAGAGCTTCTGGGTGTAGGAACTTCTCCTTCCTGCTCCACAGCCTCTTCTCTTACGACAGTGGGGGTCAGTGCTGTGTCATCCACTGATCCTGGGTCCAATGCAGGATTATCCTTTGAAACGCCCATAGAATGTCTTGAAGTTGGACCAGGAGGTTTCTGCAGCTTCCCTGTCGAAATCTGCTTCATCCTGTGTATACTCCTTGCCTGTCTCCCCTTTCTTTAGGTAGTTCGCATACATACCCTCTCCCTTCTTCATGATGGAATCGACCTTGCTACAAACTTCCTTGTCTGTGTACTTCTCAGCTCTCTTGAGCTCCTCAGACATGTAGACATTCAGACAAGTAGTCGCAATAGTCTCTTTCTTCTTCGTCGTGATCATTATCCTGACAAATTCCTCAAGGATGTCTGCCCAGTTGTTATCAACTTCCTTTCGACCTCAAAATCCCACTGTACTCTTGGCTTCTTGCCTTTAGCTGCCATCGCTTGGTTCTTTGCAGGACACAACTGAAATAGCACCTTCAGCTGCTGTCGCCATAACCGTTACCATGGAAGCCATTTCCATTGTGATGTTCACAGTACGGTAAACTCATAGTCATGGCCACGTTGTGTAATGTGAAGTGTGAACAACAAAACAGGACTGTACCGTCGCCATTGACATCATTTTTATCGTAGTGTGAATGCCGCCTAAGTGATCACAGCCCAACTGTTGCTCAGTGTCCCCTGCCCCTCCCCCTCTAGTGCCGGGCAATACAGACATTTCTCTGCCCATCGCCTCATACAAGTATCACTTTATGCCTGATGTGTTGGTGGAGCGCCACACACACTACTTTAACCCTTTATCACTGTATGTCTGATGTGTTGGTGGAGCTCTGCACACACTACTTTAACCCTTTATCACTGTATGCCTAATGTGTTGGTGGAGCTCTGCACACACACTACTTTAACCCTTTATCACTGTATGTCTGATGTGTTGGTGGAGCGCCACACACACTACTTTAACCCTTTATCACTATGTCTAATGTGTTGGTGGAGCGCCACACACACTACTTTAACCCTTTATCACTGTATGTCTGATGTGTTGGTGGAGCGCCACACACACTACTTTAACCCTTTATCACTATGTCTAATGTGTTGGTGGAGCTCTACACACACTACTTTAACCCTTTATCACTGTATGTCTGATGTGTTGGTGGAGCGCTACACACACACTACTTTAACCCTTTATCACTATGTCTGATGTGTTGGTGGAGCTCTACACACACTACTTTAACCCTTTATCACTATGTCTGATGTGTTGGTGGAGCGCCACACACACACTACTTTAACCCTTTATCACTGTATGTCTGATGTGTTGGTGGAGCTCTACACACACTACTTTAACTAACTGTGACACAGAGTAGGCACACTAGGGGAGCCTGTAGCACAAAATCTGCAGCTATGCAGTATTGTTAACCCTGTGGCGTGCATGCGCCACAGGGTTATGGTAGTTGTCCATGTTTGTCTGTCTCACCACCCTACAGCCTGTGAGACGGCTTCAGAGCGACACTGACAGTTTCAGTGCAACACTCACTCCCGAACTATCTGGGCGTTTGCGCTAAAACAGCCGCGTTTTGAGAGCTAGTAACTGGCTGTGTTTGGCCACCATTCAATGGGGCAAATGGAGAAGAGCTTTATTGTGCAATGAACCTGTGCGAGTAGTAGTAGATGCTCAGGGTGACAGCTACATGGCCCAAAGTTGTGCAATAGAAAATGGCTGGGCCATGCCCCCCCCCCCCCCCCTCCGAAGGGCTGCATGATCATCAGCACTGTGAAGTGGTGAAGTGTTAATGGGACAGTGTGTGGCAGGGTGTTAGACAGCAAGGAAGGTGTGCACAAAGTGTGAGGTCAGCTGTGGTCCACCTGGTGGGTAAAAGTGCAAAGTCAGCGAAACTCCATGTGGTTTTAGTGTGTGTAGCTGGGCTGCTTGCATTTTGAATGTAGGCCCTAGCTTTGCACAGTGCAAGTTACAATATCGCAACCACCACCACCTGTACCAGTAGAATATCTGCGGCAGTTGGCCATAGAAAAAGACCACCAGTGCAAGTTATAGTAGCCACTACCACATATGCCAGAACAGTATCTGTGCCAGTTGGCCTGTAGACACCTGACAAAGCCTTGCTGGGACTCTGTTCGAAGATGTTACTACACGGCACTCTCTCTGCATTGTCGTAACAATTTCCAGAAGAAGCTTTTTAATGCAAGGATGAACAGCTGAGCTGATTCACTGCCCCGTCATGTAGGATCTATAACACTCAAATATTGTCTAATTGGTATCTATGACATTAAGACCACTCCGTACTTGCTCACCTGCACTGCTTGCGCTCACACCTGGTGCTCTACGCCCCACAGATGATGTTTGGTAGGGATTTAGCTATTGCTGTCTGCATAGCATGTATTGGTAGTATTTCCATGTAAGTCGCGTTATAGTCCTTTGATGCCTTTGGGACACATCAGTAGTATTGCCGAGCTCTACTCCCATCCCCTCCTTCTTCCTCCCTTCTCTCCCACTCTGCAGGGGTCCTGTACCATGAAGCTCAATGCGACCACAGAGCGCATCCCCCTGCTGCTGCCTGAGTTCAGCACTCTCCATCCCTTTGTGCCCCTGGACCAGGCCCAGGGCTACCAGGAGCTCCTGGAGGAGCTGGAAAGGGACCTCTGTGAGATCACTGGATATGACAAGATCAGCTTCCAGCCCAACAGTGGGGCACAGGGAGAGTACACTGGGCTGTGTGCCATCCGGTCCTACCTGGAGAGCATAGGGGAGACACAGAGGAAGGCAAGACCCCCCCCCCCCCCCCCCCCTCCCCCATGCTGCTGGTTGTTTAGCCACCTCCCCTCTCTGTGTAGGTGGCCCTCATTCCAGAGAGTGCCCACGGGACGAACCCAGCCAGTGCTGCCATGGCAGGGCTTGAGGTGAAGTACCTGGACACTGACAGTAATGGGATGGTGGGGCTGGATGTCTGGAAGAAGGCCATTGAGGAAAACAAGAAGTACCTTGCTTGCATCATGGTCACCTACCCCTCCACCAGTGGCATCTTTGAGGACACTATCCAGTAAGCAGCCTCCACCACAGAGTGGGCATGTACTGCGAGGTGGGTGTGTTCTGCACACTGGGCGTGTCACAAAGCCGCCTGTATTGCTGTCTCTTGCAGGGAGATCTGTGAGCTGGTCCACAAACAGGGTGGGCAGGTCTATGTGGATGGGGCCAACATGAACGCACAGGTGGGGTTGTGTCGCCCGGGTGACTATGGAAGTGATGTGTCTCACCTTAACCTGCACAAGACGTTCTGCATTCCTCACGGAGGAGGAGGCCCCGGGATGGGGCCCATTGGGGTGTGAGTACATGCCCACTACCACACCACCTGTGATGTCATTGTGATGTCACTGTATCAGTGGTGTGAGGTTGGGACATTCTGTAGGGGATGTGTACTGGAGAGGCTATGAATGTCATTATGTTGCCTTGCCTCAGCAACAATGTAATGTAGCTGTGACAACTTTGCAACCAGAGTCTTGTAGTGCTGGATGTCTGGGGCTGGGGGATAGACCTCTGCCCCTCCCCTCCCTCCCCCATGCAGCAAAGCACATCTGGCTCCATTCCTCCCCACACACCCTGTTGTCCCACCAGTTGGTGCTATGCCCGACAAGACACTTGGGACTGTGTCTTCAGCAACGTGGGGATCCCCCCTAATCCTCCCAATTTCATGGGCATACATTAAGATGATGGGTGCTGCGGGGTTGCGCAAGGCCTCCCAGGTCTGGCAGTGTTGTTTGCTCTTCTGATTAGTGTACTGGCCAATGTGCTTTGGTGTGCTTTGTTGTCCTGTGCAGGTGGCCATTTTGAATGCTAATTACATGGCTCACCGCCTGCGTCCTTACTACGATGTCCTGTTCTCTGGAGAGCAAGGTCAGAGGGTGCTGCATTATGACCTGTCTCACAAGATGTCACATGATGTCACATGATGTCACATGAAGCGTGATGCAATATAGGTTTCAATGCCCATGAGTTCATCATTGATTGCCGTCCTTTCAAGCCGCTGAAGATTGAGGCTGTGGACATTGCCAAGCGCCTGCAGGACTATGGTGAGTAGGTGTGTCTCCTGTGTTAGGGGGCGGGATTAGGCGGGCCCCACCCACTCCTGTGTTAGGGTTGGGACTAGGCGGGCCCCACCCACTCCTGTGTTAGGGTTGGGACTAGGCGGGCCCCACCCACTCCTGTGTTAGGGTTGGGACTAGGCGGGCCCCACCCACTCCTGTGTTAGGGTTGGGACTAGGCGGGCCCCACCCACTCCTGTGTTAGGGTTGGGACTAGGCGGGCCCCACCCACTCCTGTGTTAGGGTTGGGACTAGGCGGGCCCCACCCACTCCTGTCCAGGTTTCCATGGCCCCACAATGTCTTGGCCGGTGATCAACACTTTGATGATTGAGCCAACAGAGACAGAAGACAAGCCAGAATTGGACCGGTTCTGTGATGCTCTCATTGGTGTGTGTGTGTGTGGTGTGTGTGTGTGTGTGTGTGTGTGTGTGTGTGTGTGTGTGTGTGTGTGTGTGTGTGTGGTGTGTGTGGTGTGTATGTGTGGTGTGTATGTGTGTGTGGTGTGTGTGTTGTGTGTGTGTGTGTGTGTGTGTGTGTGTGTGTGTGTGTGTGTGTGTGTGTGTGTGTGTGTGTGTGTGTGTGTGTGTGTGTGTGTGTGTGTGTGTGTGTGTGTGTGTGTGTGTGTGTGTAGACATGTGTACACACTTGATGAAGAGCTGGTGTGTGTGTGTGCAGGTATCCGAGAAGAGATCAGGGAAGTGGAGGAGGGAGCCTACGGCCTAGACAGCAATGTTCTCAAGGTGGGGTGCTGGCCCTGCAGGGTGGGTGTTGACACAGTCCTGTGGAATGCAATCGGGCACGAATATCCTGTATTCATGGCTGGCTGCATGTGAAGCACCTGCCCCCAGGAGCACCCCACACACCATATCTGCCCTCTTGGAATACTAACATTATTCATGATATGAATTTGATTAAAGTTAGCTGAGATGGCAGTGCTGTTTGTCCTGCAGAATGCTCCTCATCCTCAGTACATTGTGGCAGCTGATGACTGGGACCTCCCTTATACCAGAAAAAAGGCAGCCTACCCTGCTGTGAGGGTGGACACACACACACACACACACACACACACACACACACACACACACACACACACACGTGCTGCCCATATCTACCCTCCCCCTCCCCCCCCCTTTCCCTGCAGCCTTGGGTCACGCCCAAGTCAAAGTTCTGGCCTGTCAGTGGACGGTCTGACGATTACTATGGCGACACACACATTGAGCCCACCTTAAGCTCCATCGACTAACACAAAATAAATTACTAAATAAAGTATTTATTGCATGAAGTGCAGTTCTGTGTGGCATGCACCACAACTCAGTGCAAGTCACGGTAGCAGTAGCAATGTGTTTATATAATTAATGTGTGTAAGAAACTAATACAAAAGTTTTTGAAGTACAAGTGACAGAATAAAACAAACCAATCCAGTGGGTGTTGCAATAAGTACAATTTGTGTATTTACAAAAAACATGAAACACACCCTTTTAATATAATACCACATGCTCAAGAATAGTACAAAAGATATCATTATTGTCAGTGACAACATCTGATGTCATCTACCTCCGGCCACTGCACGGTGCAGCTAATTAGTGCGGAGTATGTTGGTAATGGTGAAGCTGGAGCTGACAGGTGTGAAATGTTGTGGGTTGTCCTTGGCCCCCTCCCCCCACCCCATGGGAGGCGTGGCCTCAGCGATGGGAGCCGTGGCAGCTTGCATCTGGAAGGTGGGCTGGTTGGGCGACATGAGGGCGCCCGGGCCCACGGGGGAGGTCTGTGTTGGGGAGAGCTGGGTCATCGGAGGGGCATAGGCAAAGTGAAACATGCCCTCAGGGGGCATGGGCATCTCTCCGTGTTCCACACTGATGGGGTAGGTGGCGACTGGCCTGATCCCTGCCCCCTGGGGGTAGGGTGCCGGGTAAAACGCACGACACTGAGGACGGCCCGGCATGGTGGAGTACAAAGGGGCCATCTCACGGGGGATGGGCGGGTGCGCTATCCAAGCCTGTGTTGCTCCCGGTGAAGTGGTGATTGGGCTGGTAAGGGCCGAGGAAGCCGAGGAGGGTGAGGAGGTGGAGGAAGAGGCCTGTGAGAAATCACTCCCTTGTTGCTGTCCTTGGGGGTCCACTGGATAGGAAGGGATGGCCACTCCGGGGACAAGAGGTCCAGGTGGGCCAAGGGGGAGGGGATGGCTGGGCTGGAATGCCCCCTGCATCTGAACTGGGCTGGTGGACGAAGCAGTTGCAATGGGCAGCTGCCTGGTGAATGCGGGCATGCCGGGAGGGTAGTTAGGTGGATACTGTGAGTTCTTCTGCATCTGGTGCAAGAATCGATATCTCCTCCGAAGGAAGCTTCCATTGCGGAACATGTCAGTGCAGGCAGGGTGCAGGGCCCAGTAGTTACCCTTGCCTCGAGAGCCGATCTCCCTGGGGACCTTGATGAAGCAGTCATTCAGACTGAGGTTGTGCCGGATGGAGTTCTGCCAAGACGGCCACCGCTCGCGGTAGTACGGAAAGTGTTCGATGATGTACTCGCAGATGTCACCCAGTGTCAGCATATTGCCTGGGGACTGCGTGATGGCCATGGCAATCAGCGCAATGTACGAATAGGGCGGCTTGGTGTGCTTGGAGTTGGCGCCGGCCTTCTTCCCTCCTCCTTTCTTCTTCTCCGCCTCACCGCCGTGGTTCGAGTCAACGCTGCGAGCATCCTCTTCCCCGACGGTCGGTTCATCAGAGCTACTGCACACGGACTCGGACTTGCACTCAGTGTCCGCTTCAGCCATCGGCGCCGGACGTCGCGGTGCAGAGGTAGGTGGGGTAGGTCTGCTGCAACCAATTCAGAGAACAACACTGGATCGCGTAGGAGTGCCTCACTGCAGGTCCTTTCAGCTGCGGGCTGATGGGAATGCCAGTTGGGGTTCAGTGCACTCGACGAAGCTATCACCGAACCACTCTCGCGTGACGGACCGCTGCTGCTGACTCGTTTCCTCCCCTCACGGTGCTCGACTGACCTTATACACGCGCGCACTCCTGCTTCAACGCGACAGGAGGTGTGGTCGGAGTGTGGCGGCCCCCTCCCACGCGCCGGGGGCAATGGACGTAACCGTTCCTATACGCTGCGGGCATGCAAACAGGCTACAGAAGGGGACGAAAGCGTACGTCCTTCTCTCCTTCCTAGTCCAGTTCGTCTGTCTATTGTAGCGCAAACTGTTGTTTGTTTGTTTTGCGAACGATCCAAGTTTGCATTAGAGATGGATCAGCTGTAGTTTGTTGTTAGGAGAGCAATGAATATCGTTAAAATGCCAGGTTGTGCAAGAGTGCATTATGCAACATATTCACAAGTCGGGACAATGAATAAGTAACTATATTCATGGCCTGCAGCACGCACACACACATACACACATATATAGCTATCAGGGCAGATTAGCGAAGGTCAGTCACTTTTATAGTCAAGGAAGGGTCTCTGGTCACATGGCTGCAGTTCTGTGTGTGGGGGGGGGGAGGGGGAGGGGGAGGGGTGGAAGGATGCAAGTGTGGGGGACGGGGCAAGAGAGACATGTGAGAGATCATGGGTCCTTGGATGTGTACCTCGTAAAGGGGAGGGTCCTTAGGATGAGGGTGAAACCCTGGCTTTCTGCACTTAGCAATATACTCCAATCCATAGGGTTTGGTCAGTGTGAAGTAACCAACTCTGGGCAAGGGAGGGGGGGGGAGGGGGAGGGGCCTGACAGGTGATTGGGGTCTGCAGCAGCAGGTTGATAGAGCCGAGTGCTACATGCCTGCCAGCCCTGAGGTGCTGGAGGAATGCCCACACAGTACTTTAGTGATTTCAACTACTAGGCATCCATCCAGTGTTTGCTTAGTGACAGGCTATGGGCTGAGTCCAGCACTGCCCCTTCCCACACCAACACACCAACAGCACATGCTCACACACAGGCAGCAGCGAGTCTACCAACTTGGGAGACGGGCAAAAGAGCAGGAGTGCACTGGTGAAGGCCAGGGCATTTCCAGGGGATGGCCCTAGTGAGAGGGCCGGAGTAAACACAAACAGATGTTGTTTACACTGAGACATTGGCCCAGTGGCAGAGGGAGCTCCAGTCAAAACAAAGCAGATATAAAGTTTCCTCAGTCATAATGATGTGTTGAGATATCTACTTTGCAAATCAAACTAGTGTTGATAGTGCCGAGTGGCCCTTGGGATGTGCTCCATTCTCCAAACACAGCCCTCATTGTCTGGGTATGTTTGTTAGTCATTCCAGAACAATAGTGCAGAACAGGCCCAGCCCCAGCAAGCTGGCAGGCAGCTGTACACCACACACACACACACACACACACACACACACACACACACACACACACACACACACACACACACACACACACACACACACACACACACACACTTCACACACACACACACACACACACACACACTTCACACACACACACACACACACACACACACACACTTCACACACACACACACACACACACACACACACACACACACACACACACACACACACACACACACACACACACACACACACACACACCACACACACACACACACACACTACCATTGTATAGAGGTAGTAGCTTAGCTACGAGGTCACCCCAAAACATGTGGAAAGACTCACTCTCCGTATTTGGGTGCTACAACAATGGAGATAGCCTCAGGCATCATGAGCTGGTAGGAGCAGTGTGTGTGCAGGTCAATACTTGACATGAAACTGGTCTGTGATGGATGGGTCTGTTGAAGGGGGTGGGGGACACGAGGGAGGGAGAGGGAGAGAGGGAGAGGGAGGGAGGGCGAGGGAGGGGGGAGAGAGAGGGGGGAGAGAGGGGGAGGGAGGAAGGGAGGAGGATGGAGAGGGAGGGAGGGGGGAAGAGGGAGGGAGGGGGGAGAGGGAGGGGGGGAGAGAGGGGGAGGGAGGGAGGAGGATGGAGAGGGAGGGAGGGGGGAAGAGGGAGGGAGGGGGGAGAGGGAGGGGGGAGAGAGGGGGAGGGAGGGAGGAGGATGGAGAGGGAGGGAGGGGGGAGAGGGAGGGGGGAGAGAGGGGGAGGGAGGAAGGGAGGAGGATGGAGAGGGAGGGAGGGGGAGAGGGAGGGGGGGAGAGAGGGGGAGGGAGGAAGGGAGGAGGATGGAGAGAGAGGGAGGGGGGAAGAGGGGTGGGAGCTCAATGAGTGGACAGACTTCGAATGTCCTTTGTTGAGGTGAGGCTGGGATGGTGGCAGTGGAGAGCTGCCCACGTAGACTAGTCAGAGGCAACATTGGCAGCTCTGTTGCTAAACACACTCTCAAGAGCGCCAGAGGCAATGCTCACACGAGGGGCGCCGTGGCACCTCAAAAGCCAAATGCAAGGCTCTGCTCTGCCTGGCCCCCTCCCTAGCCCATGTCGGGCAGCACAGCTCACATGAATCCAGCCCAAGGTAATCAGGTCCTCAACATCAAGAGCATCAAAGATCTCTTCTTCGTTTCGTGTGTCACACGAGTTGGCTGTGCCTGACTGCTTTGGGATGATGATATGCGTGAGCTGCAGTACTCCACCCACCTCAAGGGGACAGGAGGGGAGGGAACAGGGGGGAGGGGTCAGGAGGGGAGGGGTCAGGAGGGGAGGGGAAAGGAGGGGAGTGGGCAGGAGGGGAGGGGTCAGGGGGGGAGGGGAAAGGAGGGGAGGGGTCAGGAGGGGAGGGGTCAGGAGGGGAGGGGAAAGGAGAGGAGTGGGCAGGAGGGGAGGGGTCAGGGGGGGAGGGGAAAGGAGGGGAGGAGTCAGGAGGGGAGGGGAAAGGAGGGGAGGGGGCAGGAGGGGAGGGGGCAGGAGGGGAGGGGATGGGAAGGGAGGAGATGGGAGGAAGGGGATAGGAGGGAGAAGCAGGGGAGTGTGAGGAGGACAGGTTGTGCAGTAGTGTGTGAGTGCTGCTGTCCACCACACACCAGTTTGCCTGCTAGTATGCCGCATGTCTCAACATTCCTTCGTGTGTTGCCTGAGGCCCTTGCCAGGAACTCTCTGTCCACATCACCAGGCACCAGGACGCGGCGGAAGCCCTCGCCAGCCCAGTCTACCAACGAGAGGTGACTGCCAGTGTCAAAGGCACATGAATCTCACTCTGACAAGCTCTCACCAATGTCTGTCTGCAGGGATGTGAATGGAGCGCTTGGCTTTGTGGAGCGGTCCACTGTAGGGCGGGGACTGCAGGGAGCAGACAGACAGATTTGACAAACAAAACCACCCTGTAGCGAGCCCCTCCTTCACCACGCCTCACATGTCTCCAGATACAGTCATGCATTCCAAGTCAGCCAGACTTGGGTAGGAGGCTTGTGCACTGCTGGGGGGCGTGGTCTCCATAGGAAGGGGAGTTCCCCACTGCTCAACAGTAGGTGGGGTATCCTTGAATATTGGTGGGGCTGATGGGCGGGTCTCCATCACAGGTGGGCGGGGCTCCATCACGAGTGCACCTCCACCTGAACCCTGCAGAGCAGGTTAGGACAAGCTCACAACTACTGACCAGCACTGAGTGCTCCAGGCAGTCCCCAGGGGCTAGCAGCAGAGCAGAGGACTCACCACTGTCTGGTCACCTGGGCGCTGCACACCTAATGGTGCAGGGGGTGCACTGGGGCCAAGTGGTGCAGGGGGTGCACTGGGGCCATGTGGTGCAGGGGGTGCACTGGGGCCATGTGGTGCAGGGGGTGCACTGGGGCCATGTGGTGCAGGGGGTGCACTGGGGCCATGTGGTGCAGGGGGTGCACTGGGGCCATGTGGTGCAGGGGGTGCACTGGGGCCATGTGGTGCAGGGGGAGATGTCACAGGAGCTCCTGCGGTGGTGAACACCGCTAGAGGGTCTCTGCTCTCTGCCAGAAGAGCTGCTTGCTGTTTCCGAGCTGCTTCTTCCTTTGCCCGCACTTCCTCTGCCTACAGAGATTGGCAGTAGATACCGAGTCAACCACTCCTAGCCCTGCACTGAGGACCAGCACAGCACCTCAGCTTTCTTCTTCAGCAACACGTCAATCCTGGCCTGTTGCAAGTCTGTCAGCTTCTGCTTGAGCTCCTCAGCTCGGGGCAGGACTGTCTTGAGCAGCTGCACATGTGCACACACACACACACACACACACACACACACACACACACACACACACACACACACACACACACACACACACACACACACACACACACACACACACACACACACACACACACACACACACACACACACACACACACACTTGGAGTGTAGCACTGCAGTGAGCTATAGGGCATCAGCAAGGCTTACTTTCTTCACTCGGGCCTTATCAGGGGGCGGGGCTTGGGCGAACTCAGGGTGGTGCCGAATCTTCTCCAGAAACATTCTGCAAACGGAGAGTGAGCGGATGTCGGGCTACAGGCGCAAGCGCACGCACGCACCGTGCTTCTGTCGCATTCACGCCCAACTATGCACACTGCCAAGCAACTCACATGCAGAACTTTGTGTAAATAATATAAGCCTTCTCAAGATTTCCTTCCTTGTCATAAACTCTTGCCTATAAGGGCATGTACGACGGATCACATCTCCCGCGCCACAAGCTAATCCACCCCACCACACGCACCTGTCTCTCCATTTCCGCGCCAGATCTGTAGTATCGCTTGATCGGGACCCCCGGATCGACCTCGAACGTACTCGCTATTTCGTACAATTTGCGAGTGTAGCACTTCGGATCATAAGACATCTCCGGCGACGCCATTTTCCCTCTTAAGTCACATGACTTGCCAAGGTAATAGTCTGGCTTGCTAGACCTTCCTAAGAGCTGGGCAGTAATAATTATTAATGAACACACATCGTCACGCACACAAAGCACGTACATATGATGCCCATGGGGGTCAGGTCACTTCACGGCAGGGCGCAGGGTGATGTGCACTATCTCTGGGTCAAACAAGTGGCGGACAGGAAAGAAGAAGAAGTGAGTGCCGGCGGAGACATACACAAACACCCCCGGGCGGGGCTGGTAGAGGCCGTGGAACAGCGGCTGAACTGCATACACAAATAAGTTGTAAGGGAAGAGCTGTCCAGCGTGTGTGTGTCCACTGAGCACCAACTGAACGTCCTCCCACTCAATGGCCTCCATTGCTGCCCTTGGCTGGTGTGCCAGGACAACAGTAGGCACACCTTCAGGTCGGCCCTGCAGGGCGCGAGCAACATCCATACCATGTGTGCCAAAGCTGCAAGTGAGAGGGGATGGAGGGGAGAGGGGAGAGGGGAGGGAGGGGAGAGGGGAGGGAGGGGAGAAGTGAGGGGGGAGGGGAGAGGGGAGGGAGGGGAGAGGGGACGGAGGGGAGAGAGGGGGGAGTGGAGAGAGGGGAGAGTGGTGGGAGAGAAGAGTTGCACTCACTCTATGTGTTTGGTGTCGAAGTCCTCCAGTCCTGCCAGGATGATGCCCTCAGTGACCCCGCCCCCTTGTGGGAGGAACACCCTCTCGTTCATCAGTACACGAACACCAAGTTGTTTCAGCACAACCACCCACTCATCCAACTCTCCAGTGTAGTAGTCATGGTTACCTATTAGAGGGTGTGTAGTAGTCATGGTTACTTAGTAGTCATGGTTACCTATTAGAGGGTGTGCAATAGTCATGGTTACCTATTAGAGGGTGTGCAGTAGTCATGGTTACTTAGTAGTCATGGTTACCCACCACAGAGACCATGCAGAGGCAAGTTCAGTGTAGCCAGACCTTGCCCCCACCTCCCCCCCCCCCCCCCCAGTAAGTGCCCACCTGGTGAAAAGAAGGTCCCATACTTGCTGCGCAGGCCCTGCAGTGGCTCGGCTGCTGTGGCCAGCCCTCGGACGGTCCCGTCCACAAGGTCGCCCGTGATCACCACCAGGTCCGGGTGCAGCCGGTTCACGCGGTCCACCACTGCCTCCACCCGTTGCCGACCCACTGTGGGCCCAATGTGCATGTCTGAGAGCTGCACAACAGTCATCCCATCCAGAGATGGGGGGAGGTTGCGCAAGGGAACACTCAACCTGTGCAGGACAGGCTCTGTGTTGAAGTAGCCGCGCAACGTGAGTGCCAGGGCGAGGGTAAGGCACACGGAGGCACGCAGCTTCAGTCCTAGTCTCTCCGAGACCCTGGTCTCCCCTGCGGCGCCTCCCGAGGAGGGGGCGGGGCGCACCCATGACCAGGCGTAGTTCAGCGTGTCGGCGACCAGCAGGAGGACCAGGAAGCTGAGCACCAGGACGAAGCTCAAAGCGGCGAAAATGGTGAAAGGATGGGGCTCGCTAGACTCCAAGAGCACGAACCCAAGCAGGAAGCACGTCTGTGCGGCCAAAAGAACAATGAAGAACACCAAGCGGATCGGTTTGGTCCAGGAACCAGTTCCCTCCAACACGCGCACGACCGTCTTCCAGCACTGTCGGCACGCAAACAAGGTCGCCACACTGAACAGGCCGTACAGCTGCAGTTTGAGTGCCTTCGTCCTCGCTCGGTTGTCTCGAATGGAGAAGGTCCATGTGAGCAGGGCCAGGAGGAGCGGGAGGCAGAGCAAGGACAGGTACAGCCAGCGGCGAGGCATGAGGCCGAGAGCGGAGAGGATTCCCCGTCAGTCGATGGGCTTCTTTTGGACTTCTCTCATCAATGGTAATATTGCAGCTGAAAATGAATGATTCAAATTCATTCTATGTAGAATGTAAATACGATTGTACCTTTTGCTGCACTCACTTGAAGGGCCATTTAAAAATGGTTGCAAATTCTGGGCATAGCTGTTGAATTGTTAAGAAAATGGCGGAACAAACGGACGAGTGCCCTGACCTGGTGGAGGGCGACGTTGAGAAGATCCCGGTGACTGTAATCACCGGGATGCTGGGTGAGGGTGGAGCTGTGCACTTGGTATGCGAGCCCCATTGGATTCACGTTTGCTGCTCCCTTACGATTTGCTGCAGGGTCCGGAAAGACAACTCTCTTGAATTATATCCTTAGAGAAGACCACAAAAAGAGAATTGCTGTCATCATGAACGAATTTGCTGAAGGTAGGATTGTTGCTATAATGGCTCGGTCACTTCCAATTGTATCTCAACCCCTCCCTGGGCACTCCCAGGTGCAAGTGTTGAGAAGTCGCTGTCGGTTGGTCAAGAGGGTGCACTGTATGAGGAGTGGCTGGAGCTTAACAATGGCTGCCTCTGCTGCTCAGTCAAGTATGCCGGCCTTCACTTGTGCCTGCATAGCATGTGTTCATTGAGTGCCTGTGCCACGTGTGCAGGGACTCTGGTGTGAAGGCTATTGAGAAATTGATGGAGAAGAAGGGGAAGTTTGACTACATTTTGTTGGAAACCACAGGCCTTGCAGACCCCGGTAGGTGTGTGGAGGCAGGCCTGATGTGGATCACTATAGCAAACAGCCGTTTCACAAGAATATAATAAATTGTGTAAATCAGTAACTCACATAACTTATGTATTCTTGTGGATCGATGTCCCTGGGTGTCTGTCTGTGAGAACTTCTTTCACAAATGTTGCCTGATTGTAATGTCGCAAAGGGAAGCCCTGTGACTGTTAGAGCCTGTAAAGCACCAGCTGCTGTGTGAGTGAGTGATAGCTGTCTTGCTGTGCTGTGCTGTGTTGGGCTGGGTTGGGTGCAGGTCCCATCATCTCCATGTTCTGGATGGACAGCGGCCTGTGCAGCGACCTGTACTTGAGTGGAGTGGTCACTCTGGTGGACGCCAAGCACTGCTTGCAGCACCTGGCAGGGGGAGGGGTCAACGAAGCAGTACGGCAGGTTGCTCTGGCTGACGTGGCTGTGTTGAACAAACTTGACCTTGCCTCAGCTCAAGAGCTGGAGGACACACGAGAGGCTGTGAGGTGGGCGGAGCAATGTCAGTGAAGGTAGGAGTGGTTGAGTGTGTGGGTGTGGCCTGGTGACACCCCTGCTTTCCTGCTGTCCTCAGAAGCATTAATGCCTTGGCTCGGGTAGTGGAGACCACTCGCTCCAAGTAAGGTGATGTTGGAGATGTCATGTGACTTGGTGGTACCCCATGCTGCAGAAATGTCATGTGACCATCATGTGACATATGGTGGTACCCCATGCTGCAGAAATGTCATGTGACCATCATGTGACATATGGTGGTACCCCATGCTGCAGAATTGACTTGGACATCATCCTTTCACTGAATGCCTACCATGCCACCCAGCACAGACAAATCACCGAACCACCACAACACAAGATCAGTAAGGTGAGCCTGCTCTACTGTGACACCCACTGCCTGCAGCTG
Organism: Ianthella basta; assembly: GCA_964019415.1. Classification (NCBI taxonomy): domain Eukaryota; kingdom Metazoa; phylum Porifera; class Demospongiae; order Verongiida; family Ianthellidae; genus Ianthella; species Ianthella basta. The sequence continues at coordinate 6,639,541 of OZ025886.1, forward strand.
GTGAATACTGAATGATGTCACAGGGTGTTTCCACGGTAACATTGGAAGTGCCAGGTGAATTATGCAGGGAAGCTTTTGACCAGTGGATTGTGGTGAGCTAAGGGACACACGCACACACGCACACATGCACACACTGCCAGATGGAAGGTGGTGAACTGATGAGGGACACACACACAACCTTCTTTTATTTGCAAGTTGCCCATGTGTGTGCAGGATCTACTGTGGGAGAAGACCATTTGTGGTCAAGAAGCAAACATTATGAGGATCAAGGTGAGCTGTGTATTGGCAACTCAATGCTGCAAACAATTCTGACTCCGCCCCCCCCCCCCTCCCCCCCAGGGCCTTTTGTCGTTCAAAGATGACCCAATGCAGGTGGTGCTGCAAGGTGTGTGTGAAGTCTATGAGACCCTGCCCACCCAGCCCTGGGGGGATGGAGAGAGAGTCAACAGACTGGTTGTCATTGGCAACCACATCAGTAGAGACAAACTGTATCAATCTTTCTTGACATGTTTGGCACACAAGTAGCATGCAGACCTAGACACTGCAACTGCCGCACCTCTCCATCCACCTCAGGGCATCCGCCACTGGGCCTGGAGGAAGAGAGTGCAGTACTAAAACACTAGTCAATTGCATGTACCAGAATGTTCCAATTACAGGTACGGCTGACCTGCAGGCACGTACTCGCAGCCGATCCACCCGGTGTAGCCGAGACGAGCCATCTCCTGGAAGATAAAGCGGTAGTTGAGTTCCCCCTCAGCACTGGGCTCGTGGCGTCCGGGCACTTGGGCCACCTGGATGTGTCCTGTGTGTGTGGTGGGGTGGAATGTTGCCATCATGCAGCTGAACGTTAAGCAGTCTGCAGGCATACCAATGACGTCCATGTTGTCTGCGAGGCGCTGTGCAATGTTCCCATCCACCCTCTGTGTGTGGAAGATGTCCATTTGGAGCTGCAGGTTTGGAGACTTCACCTCCTCCAATATCCCCCGTGCTGGGCAGGGTGAAGACATTGGTGAGGGCAGGCTGCATGAATGCACTTCGAAGCAATGAAGAGCGGGGCTTACCCTGGTCCAGGTGCTTCAGAAAGTAGTCAGGGATAACAGATATGGGCTCAATGAGGGCTGTAACTCCTTGCTGCACATAATTATAGGCCACAGTTGTGCAGAATATTGCATATAAACACATTCATATGTTCACACAACAGCAGTGGCAGTGCCCACTCTGCAGGAGTCCGTCAGCCGTGGACTGCATGCAGGCTGCAGCTGTACAGGAGGGAGAGGGGACCAACCTTGCGGCATTCACTGGCAGCAAAGGACAGGTTGTTTACAAATACCCTCCTGCACTGTTCAGCTAGCCCCTCCCCTGGGGGACAGGTGCCTGCCATGAAGTGCACCCTCTGACAGTCGAGGGCTCCGGCATACTCCAAAGCAGTGGCAACACTGTCTCTGAAGACATCTTCCTGGCCAGGGACAGCCGCCGTTCCCCACTTGCCCAATTGACCCTCTCCTGCAGTTGCATACGAGGGCCGACGGATCAATTCAACTCAGCCCACGGTGGTCCCCCGCCGGTACCCACATCTCCTGTAGCCCTCTTCACGTACCCACTGGTGCGTTCACGAGAACTTGTTGTACGGACGCCTCGTTCTTGGCTTTACGGAGCTCCTCCCTGGAAAACTGGTATATCTCCGCGCCGCATTCTACAGCGGCGAAGCCTGCAAGCATTGTTCCGGCAAGTGATGAATGTGTGTTAGCTCTCGCACGGAGCAGACACAAAGCATACGTACGCACGGCTAACCTGCTCTTGCGGCGCATGCGTATCTTTCGAGGAGCTGCTTCTCCTTAAAGAGAAAGGAGAGGTTGGCGGAAAACTTCAGTCGAGCGGTCATCGTCACTTAGGGGAATCCCCGTATGCCATTGTCACACGACAGTGCAAACACAGCTATTCACCAAGAGGCAGTTATGGCTCATGTCTGGGTTCTGCTGGCACTGGGTCACCTCAAGATGAAGACCGCCTTTTACTACGAGAGTGTCTCCTCTCTCTTGAGCGAGCCCTCCTGTCCCTTGAGCGGGATCTTGACCGTCTCCTGTCCCTTGAGCGAGACCTGGATCGTCTCCTGTCCCTTGAGCGAGACCTGGACCGTCTCCTCTCTCTTGAGTGAGACCTGGACCGTCTCCTGTCCCTTGAACGGGATCTTGACCGTCTCCTGTCCCTTGAGCGGGATCTTGACCGTCTCCTGTCCCTTGAGCGAGATCTGGATCGTCTCCTTTCTGGCGAGTGAGATGACTCCTTCTTCTCATGTGTGTCTCGTTGTCGGATGGAGATTGATGACCTTCCAGTTGTTCTGATGCTCCTGCATATCAAGAGAGGTGGGAATAAGTGTGGCTCAGATGACCTTGTCAGCGCATGCAAGGTGGAGGGAGTCACTCTTGTGCTGAGACTGACAACAGCTCATCATCATCCATGCCAGCAAACAAATCATATTTGGAAGCATCTTCCTCGTCATCCTCCTCTTCTTCCTCCTCCTCCTCCTCCTCCTCCTCCTCCTCCTCCTCCTCCTCAGGTGCAGGCTGGTGGGATGGGGACTGCGAGACAGCCTGTGCATCACTGTCCTTCCCAGAAACCTGTTTCTTCTTCTTCTTGCGACCAAACTGTGGAACAGAGCTACTGTAGTCAGTTCCCTCACACACTGCAGGCACTCACACTTACCTCATCAAACTCATCATCAGATTCTTCCCTTTCAATGTACTCAACTCCTTCCCGTTCGTTGTACCCGCCACCCAACCCAGTGCGTGCCTCCACCTTGCCAAATTTTGGCTCATGGCAGACATTGCACTCGGTACGGCGAGCCCAGTTGATGTTGCCACACCTAACACCAGCAACATGTACACACGTGTGACAAGGCAGCAGGTAGCTACACGACCATGTGACATCACGTGACCAAACTTACATGGCGCACTGCCAATCATCAGCACTGAAAAGCCCGCCACTCTTACTTGCAATGCCTTTCCCGACTTCATGGCCAGTTTTCCGGAAAGTGTCCACATTCCCCTTAGCTAGAGAGAGAGAGTTCTAGATTTAGCTGGGACTTAGATACAAGGCGACATGCGTCAACCTGCGCACGCATGCGGTGTGGGACTCGACACCTTTGCCACACTTGTTGCAGTTGGTTCGCCACGTGAAGTTGATATTGCTGCAGCTGAAGTAGTAGAAACATCCATCGTAGTTCATGAAGGTGAATGCTACTATACTAGCGAGCGGATTACCTTTCTTCGCTACAAATCCAGTCCCCCTCCGAGATATTCATTTTCTTTGCAGCCGCCATTTTTGACCACGCCTACCTGGCAGGCTGAAAATGGCCGCCAATTTGCCCAAACGCGTTGTCAATTGGTATGCAGGTTTGAGGTTTGCAATTTTCTGTCTTTGCTAAGTCATCATCCTAGCTCTCCCATCGCAGCTCGCGTTCACTACGCCCTGTCCTCCGCACCGTGCACTCCTCCGCTCCTCTCCGCCTCCCGCCACTCGTGCCCATTGTGGTGGAGCAGACGGTGGGTGGGCAGCCTGTCACGTGAGCATATATGTCACCCTGCGTCCATCTTGCTCCGTGCGTGCAGGGCCGAGGGGAGAGGGCATATGATATATACTCACGCCTACTAAAGGAGCGCATCATCTGCCTTATGGGACCTGTAAGCGCCCCGCCCATTGTACACGCCTCCGGCTACATGGACCACGATGCTCTTTTCCTTGGCTTCCTTTGGTGTAGATCACTGATGAGCTGTCAAGCCTGGTGATTGCGCAACTCCTTCACCTGCAGTCAGAGGACCCTAAGAAGTCCATACACATGTACATCAATAGCCCAGGTGCATTGAGCAATAGTCCTGATGTGTTAGGCAATAGCCCAGGTGCATTGGGCAATAACCCAGATGCATTGGGCAATACCCCAGATGTATTGGGCAATATGCCAGGTGTGTTGGGCAATAGCTCGAGCGTGTTAGGCAATATTTCAGGTTTGTTGAGCAACAGTCCATAGCTACAGGTGTGTTGGGTAACTACAGTGCAGTACGTCAGCACAGGGTGGGTACACCTGTTGTTGTAGCTGCTGAGTGAGTACTCTCCTGACAGTGTTGGCTGGCTGTGCTGCAGGGGGACTGGTCACTGCAGGACTAGGCATCTACGACACAGTTCAGTTTGTCAGTGCCCCGGTTGCGACGTGGTGTGTGGGGCAGGCGTGCAGTATGGGGGCACTGCTGCTGGCTGGAGGTGCACCTGGGATGAGGTCTGCGCTGCCACATTCACGCATCATGGTGCACCAACCCTCGGGACACGCTGGAGTGAGTGGGCTTGCTCTGCGTGCTTGTGTCAGTGTTAACCAAGTAATACCCCCCCCCCCCCCCCAGGGCCAGGCCACAGACATTGCCATCCAGGCTGAGGAGATACTCCAGATGAAGAAGCTGTGCAACCAGATCATTGCTGACCACACTGGCCAGCCGCTGGACAAGATTGGTGAGCTGGACTGCCGGCCGTGTGCGTGTTGTAACCACCCACCGGCACACCTACCCCCCACACCCTCTTGCAGAACAAGCTGTTGAGAGAGACTGCTTTCTGTCACCTGTGGAGGCTCAGGAGTTTGGCATCATTGACAAAGTAGTGGTCCCGCCCACAGGGGCGGCCCACTCATGACCAGTACTCGCCACTTAGTTGGTGCTCACTCATTAATTATTGCAAATTGCACTGTACAACCTGTACATACGTATGGGGGTGTGGCTATAAGGTGGGTGGTGAGGGGGAGGGGCTTGGGAAAGCAGTGAGCCTGTGTTGTATGCCTGTGAGGACTGTGTGCAGTTCATCCATGTCCACAAAGGAGTCACTGTTGATATCACAAAGTTCGAAGAATTTGTCTACTTTGGCCAATTCTTGTGGAAGGCTTTGGAACTCATTCTTTGACAATTTCCCATCAGAATCACTGTCACTGACATTGAAGTTGTCACGGATACCTGCACAGACCATGACATGAGAAGTGTGACAGTCACTCACAGAAGCACATTGTGAGGCTAACTTACCCTCTAGTACTGTCACCAACTTTCTCCAGTAATCTCTCTGTCCAGGGGGAGTGGCCTCCCCACTTGGCTGGAGCGTGTGGGTGGGAGACACTTCCATATTTGGCTGGAGTGTGTTGGTGGGAGACACTTCCATATTTGGCTGGAGTGTGTGGGTGGGAGATGTTTCCATATTTGGCTGGAGCGTGTGGGTGGGAGACACTTCCATATTTGGCTGGAGCATGTTGGTGGGAGATGTTTCCATATTTGGCTGGAGTGTGTTGGTGGGAGACACTTCCATATTTGGCTGGAGTGTGTGGGTGGGATACACTTCCATATTTGGCTGGAGTGTGTTGGTGGGAGACACTTCCATATTTGGCTGGAGTGTGTGGGTGGGAGACACTTCCATATTTGGCTGGAGTGTGGGGCTGGATGCAGTAGGTACATCACTAGTGTGTGTGAAATTGTATGCTGAGCCTTCTGGTGATGGGTTAGTGGTGACCGAGTGGGCAGTAGGCAGCAATGTGGTTGGGAGCACAGGTGTGGTGCTGCCAGCTGTTGCTGGAGAGGAGGCTGTATAAGGAGCAGAGGATAACTCGGGTGGACTGCCAGGAGGCGGTTGGACACACTGGCAGCAGTTGGTGCAGGGCTCGCGGCTGTCCTCAGCAAGTTGCAAGGTCAGGAGAGAGCTGTTGAGCAAGGCGTTGGCAGTGGACCAGCTGCGGTCAAGGGCTCGGACATCACTGCGAATCTGGCCCACTTCCATCTGGTGGCAACAGAATAAGGAAGAGTCTATGCACGCACATGCATGTACATGCACATATGCACGCAGACGGACAGACACACACACAAGACATAATACTGTGGGTTGCATCACTGCTGACCGTTAGAGTCTTGTTAGCTCTCTTAAGGAGGTAGATATCAGTTTTCAGGTCTCCTTGTGCTCTGTGGTGCTGGCCCAGAGCTACCAGGCATGCAGAGCTGCTGTTCTGGGCCTGATGAGCAGACCTCACGACTGAGGTCATCTCAGCAGACAGCTTCTTCACCTGAAACAGTGGGGTTGGGGGAGGGAGGAGTGGGAGGGTGCGGTAGACACACTACTGTTTGCCAGCCCCTCCCCCCCCCCCCCATGTGCACCTTGTCTGAGAGCTGACTGATGTTAGAGGCAAAAGTCACTCCCACTGCACCCTCCACTTTACCCAACCGTTGATGGATGCTATTAAGTGCACTACTGTTCCCTCCACGCATGGCTTGCATCACTGGATGGATGGACAAAACACTCAAGTTGGAGTGGGGCACAGAGCACAGGAGACAGGTGTGGATGGAGCGGGGCACAGAGCACAGGAGACAGGTGTGGATGGAGTGGGGTACAGAGCACAGGAGACAGGTGTGGATGGAGTGGGGCACAGAGCACAGGAGACAGGTGTGGATGGAGTGGGGCACAGAGCACAGGAGACAGGTGTGGAGGGAGTGGGGCACAGAGCACAGGAGACAGGTGTGGATGGAGTGGGGTACAGAGCACAGGAGACAGGTGTGGATGGAGCGGGGCACAGAGCACAGGAGACAGGTGTGGATGGAGTGGGGCACAGAGCACAGGAGACAGGTGTGGATGGAGTGGGGCACAGAGCACAGGAGACAGGTGTGGATGGAGTGGGGCACAGAGCACAGGAGACAGGTGTGGATGGAGTGGGGTACAGAGCACAGGAGACAGGTGTGGATGGAGTGGGGTACAGAGCACAGGAGACAGGTGTGGATGGAGTGGGGCACAGAGCACAGGAGACAGGTGTGGATGGAGCGGGGCACAGAGCACAGGAGACAGGTGTGGATGGAGTGGGGCACAGAGCACAGGAGACAGGTGTGGATGGAGCGGGGCACAGAGCACAGGAGACAGGTGTGGATGGAGCGGGGCACAGAGCACAGGAGACAGGTGTGGATGGAGCGGGGCACAGAGCACAGGAGACAGGTGTGGATGGAGTGGGGCACAGAGCACAGGAGACAGGAGTGGATGGAGTGGGGCACAGAGCACAGGAGACAGGTGTGGATGGAGTGGGGCACAGAGCACAGGAGACAGGTGTGGATGGAGTGGGGCACAGAGCACAGGAGACAGGTGTGGATGGAGTGGGGCACAGAGCACAGGAGACAGGTGTGGATGGAGTGGGGTACAGAGCACAGGAGACAGGTGTGGATGGAGTGGGGTACAGAGCACAGGAGACAGGTGTGGATGGAGTGGGGCACAGAGCACAGGAGACAGGTGTGGATGGAGCGGGGCACAGAGCACAGGAGACAGGTGTGGATGGAGCGGGGCACAGAGCACAGGAGACAGGTGTGGATGGAGTGGGGCACAGAGCACAGGAGACAGGAGTGGATGGAGTGGGGCACAGAGCACAGGAGACAGGTGTGGATGGAGTGGGGCACAGAGCACAGGAGACAGGTGTGGATGGAGTGGGGTACAGAGCCTCACAACGCACCAGTGAACAGCTCATGCACTACAGATTGCAGATGCTGCAGGTCACTGGTGGTTTGATTAAGGAGCTGGGACAACTCAGCGTAACCAGCTGAGTGCTGTCTTTGCAGCTGGTCCAATTCCTGTCGTAGTGAGCCGATCTCCAGTTGTATGCCGTACAGTGAGTAGCCCCCGAGGGCTGCACCGACAGACAGGGCCAGCAGGGCCACGGCCACCGTGCCGCACCAGCATAGCTTGCAGCATGAGAAGGAGTAGGACCTGGGGGGGGGGGGGGGGGGGGGGGGAGTTGTAGGGTTCAGTATGTTGTGTGGAGCAGCCCCCATTAGAAAAAAAATGGGGAAAAAAATCGAGTACAGATCACTACTGTGCGCCAAGACACGACTGCATAGCCACCAGTCCCGGCTGCCTTGCCATTGGGGGAGGTGATCAAGACTTCGCTACACAGGGCCACATCTGAGGTCTCGCGTGACCAGAGTGAGCACATTACCTTTGTTTGTTGTTCAGAGGCTGAAACTCGTCATCTGTGCCGCTATCTGACACTTCCACTGCAGTCAGACGGCGGAATCCGTTTCCCTTCATATTGGCCCTTTGAAAAAAATGGCTGCCCAATGTCGCTGTCCACTTGCAAATGGCCGCCAGTTCTAGAGTCCGAGACGAGCTAGACTCTGAATTCGAAGCCGACGATGCGGCGAGGAAAAGAACTTGGAAAGATGATCCTCTAGCACAGAAGCGTTCGAATGATACTAGGAAGGCTTCGGCACTTCCCTCAAAGGCTTTCTTCGAGCAGGAGAGGGATAAGGAGGATTGGAGGATGCGCCGGTTCCACCTGCTGTCCCTGGACGCTTACTCAAGACACAAACTTCTAGTGAACCGATATATCTTAAGCAAGGGATGTGGTGTGGAGCACTTTGTGAGAGACTCGAGTGGAGATAGAAACGACTTCGATGTTCTCCGAAGCCAGCACAAGTTCCTTTGGGGCGCTACGGACGAGGTGGACTCTTGGGAGAAGCGACTGGCTAAAGCCTACTACGACAAGCTGTTTAAGGAGTACGCCGTGGCTGACCTGTCGCGGTACCGTGAGAGGAAAGTGGCCCTCCGTTGGCGGACGGAGAAGGAGGTACTCGTCGGCAAAGGTCAGTTTGTCTGTGGTAGCCGACAGTGTTCGGGTCGCGAGGGCCTCACCAGCTGGGAGGTTAACTTCGCGTATGTGGAGGAGGGCGTCCGTAGGAGTGCTCTGGTCAAGGTCCGACTGTGTGGTGGCTGCTCGAAGAAGCTCAATGCCTGCCACAGGTGCAAGCAGTGGAGGGGCAAGGATCGTGTTGGCGATGGTAAAGCTCGGGCTGCAGAGTGTGGGGACACCAGTGATCACCGCACGAAGGTAGTGAGACACTCCAAGAAGCATAAGCTAGTGCAAAGTGGAGACTCTGTGGATCTCAGCAAGAGCTCTGGCAGTGGTAGTGGTGGAGAGGGAGTGAGCGTAGGAGGGGTTTCCCCTCAGCAGTTGGCTGCTGATCCCTCGGACTGTGACATTTGGAGGCACCCTCCAGCTGCAGTGAGCTTGCCCGCTGACCTGAGGGCAGCCAACAAGGAGGACCAGTTTGATGACTACTTCAAAGACATGCTCATGTAGTGGATGACTTGACTATAAGCACCTGGTGCTCACCTCACCATATATGGCTATGGCTGCTAACCAATTAGCGCTTTGTTTCCTTTTGCTCAGAGCATGCATCCTCACCATCACAACAGTACCTGGTCTAGCACGCCAGACTAACCTACGTATACCCTAACAAGTACTTTCAATGAGAAAGAATCTTTTACTTTTGACAATCAAATTGCAATCCTCAGTAAAAATGTACAGCAATGTGTGATGGTTGTTCAACCACATTAATATTGCCAGTGTGTATGCACACGCTCTGCATGTACACAGTGTCCTGAGTGCATGAGTTGGTGTGAATGGCCTGTCTGATCGCGACGACAGCTAGTGCTTGCACTATACACTGCAGTTAGCGCAAAGCATTACTGTCCTCGGGCATTGCTCTTTGACAGCTTCTTCCCCAAGAGCTCCTTTCGGAGTGCTTTGGAATCACTGCCAACCTGACGGCGATCCTACAGACAACAGAATGAAGTGGACAAGGACCGAGTGTCACAAACCCTCACTCTGTGGTTTACCTGCTGTTCACGGGCCAAATCAATCTTGGTTAGCTGCACTCTTTGTTTCAAGTCTTCCAACTCCTTTTCCATTTTGGTAAGCTGGAGACGAACATTGGTCTGTAGCAGAAGCACATCACAAGCAGTCACATGATAGTCACATGATAGTCACATGATAGTATGATGCAAACAGTACTCACCAGCTGGGAGGGGGGGTTGCTCAGGCTCCGACCAGCAGGTGCTGCACCGCAGGGAGGTCACTCAGTGCCAAAGGTGTCATGTCACGCTCACATACGTACAGCTTACCTTACACCTAAGAAGTGCCCACACTCACCCTTGGCAGACTGTCCTTGTGCCAGCTGGAACTGTTCCTGCTCAAGCCGCTTTTCATGTGCAAGGAGAGAGGTGGCACGCTTCTGCTCACTCAAGAACAACCCCTTCCACTTGTGCTCCTTGCTGCATTCTACCTGAGTGGGAGTGGTCCTGCTCCCCTGAGTGGGAGTGGTTCTGCATACACAGTGGAGTGTGCAAGTGAAGTCACATCTCATAAGCAGGGGTTATCACTTAGTACTGCCTGTGTGTGTGTCACTGACTGCTCTCCACTCTTGGTGCAGTGACTGACTCCAGCTGGGTCCGCTGTGGGGTGGATACAACATGGCTCACTGGATGCAGCGGCAGTGCTAACTGTACATTGCCAGTGTCGAGGCATGCCTCAGACAGCCCACCTGGTGCTGATGGTTCTGCCTGTGTCTTTTGCCACTGGGCACCAATTGGGGGAAGCGGGGGGGAGAGGGGAAATGAGGGCTCACAGCCACACTGCATGCTGGGGGGAACAGGGGACCCTTCACTGTCTCTCAAAACCAACTGTGGATTGGTGGAAGAGTCTTCTTGCCACTTCACACCTCCACCTATTTTCTCCTTAGGTGTCACGGTTCCCCTCCCTTCCTTATGATGCAGCATGATCACACCTCCGCCCCCTTCCTCCAGATCAGCCACACCTCCATCCCCTTCCTCCAGATCAGCCACACCTCCATCCCCTTCCTCCAGATCAGCCACACCTCCATCCCCTTCCTCCAGATCAGCCACACCTCTATCCCCCTCTTCCAGACTGCCCACACCTCCACCTCCTTCCTCCAGATGGGCAGCAACTCTCTTCCCACCCTTGTCTGCCATACCCGCACTCCTATCCTGATAACCCTGTTCGCAGTCCACAACATGGTTGTGGGAGATGTATGGGCTGTGAAGGCTCAGGCATCCCTTGTGAGACTCCAGTGGACTGCCGATGACGTTATGGACCTCACCCTCCTCGTCCTCCTCACCCTTCTCGTCCTCCTCACCCTCCTCATCCTCCTCATCCTCTGACTGAGCCAGCTCCTCTTCGCAGCTAGCTCCTTCACCATCAGGACGCACATCGCATCGGACAGGCTCTGCTCCTGGAGTCGTGTGGTGGTTGGGTACAGTGGTTAGAACTGCTGCAGTGGGGCTGGTGGGGAGGGACCTCTTCACACCACTCCAGTTTGCAGTGTTGACCTGGGACACATTGCTCGATCCTCCTCCTGGCTCTGAGTCCACCCAGGAGGAGGTGAGACTGGTGTCCACTGAGCCTGACTGCAGACCTTGTGGAGTGACATCACGGACTAGACTGTCGCACACAACAGTTTGAATGTTATGTGACATGTTTTCAATCACTCTCCTCCGGTGATCTGCGGGGTCAGCAACCAGCCCACCATGCCAACCAACTGTGCTGCTCTCCTGCGAGCTGCACGCTATGGTGGCACAGGCAGTGTCGCTGGGCTGAGCTCCGCCCTCCAGCATCCCCGCCCCGACGGGTGACTCCTCAGCAATGTGGTTCAGTGCAGCAGACACATGTCGCATCAGTTCGGAGCTGTCCAGAGTGGCTGCGCGCTGCCGTGCTCCCCCTGCAGACGGCTTGCCTAGGGTGCTGTACAGCAGCTGTGTGGGAGGTGAGTGAGCAGGGGGCTGTCTGGGGGCCAGGGGAGAGAGGGAGTACGCCCTTGGACGAGCAGGGAGGGGGCGTGGCAACAGGGAGCTGGAGGAGGGGCTGCTCAGTGAGCTCTGGGCTGCCCTTATGTCTACACAGTGTGCATCAATCAAGTAGACTTCGGAGGAGGCCGTCTGCACAAATAGTGACGGGCAGTTGTATAAGGAGCACAAGTGCAGCAACACATCACAAGGACAGGCCTGACTCACAAATGGTGGAGCAAAAATGGCAACTTTAAATCTTTCTTCTTGCCAAGCTGAGACCTGCAGAAGGTGCCATGAGAGGGTGGTCAGGTAGGCTGTCTGTCACCTGGAGACCACGAGGTGGACCTGCATCACTGGGACACACACCAGTGCCATGTGGCGGCCCACGTTGCGCAGGAAGACATATTTTTGAGGGAGCACTTCTGGATCCAGCTGCTGAGACAAGGCACTGCGCAGGTCGAGAAGGGTCAGTCCTGGAGAGACTCTGCAGCAAACAGTGGTGAGAGCACTACTGCCATGCCTGCAATGTCAGATCAGCCAGCATCACTAGCTACACCGCGCGCAGCAGCTGCTGCTGTTAGCTTATGCACCGACGGGAATACATTGTCAGTGACTGGAAGGAACGAGCTGCTCTCGAGGAATACACACATGACACATTCGCGCACGGCTGCTGAGGGTATGCACTGGCAGCGTGTCGTGGCTGACCTGGCGAATCCGGCAGACATGGACTGTGAGCAGACGCTGGAGTAGGCGCAGCGGAGCTCTGCCTGCCACAAGGCGGCGGGGGCCACCAGGACGTGCACGTCTGTTGTCTGCATGTGGACGGGACAGGGAGAACGCAGCACTCGCTCACAACATAGCAAAGACCAGTAAGAGACATTACCAGCGTACTGTGGAGGGCGAATTGGAAGACATCTTATGGCACTTGGGACAATGACGTAAGACGTAACACGGGAAAATGGCTCGCGTGAGGTTCGCTCCCTCTCCGACGGGTTTGCTGCACCTGGGAGGGTTAAGAACCGCCCTGTTCAATTACCTTCTGGCAAAGAAGACTGGAGGACAGCTAATTCTGAGAGTTGAAGACACTGATCAGGTGTGTTGTTCGCTGCTGCGCTGGTATAGAGTATCTGGCTTAGTTAATATCGAGTGTCCGTTTGCTGCTTATGCAGACGCGAAGTGTACCTAATGCTGTCAGGGACCTCTTGAGGACGTTTGATAGACTTGGAATAGTCTTTGATGAAGGTAGCCTGCATTAACCTGGCCTTCTTGTGTTCCTGTTATCCCACTCCCCTAATTCCATAGGTCCACATGTGGGCGGTCCTTGCGGCCCTTACATTCAGGTGAGCAAGGAAGCGGCGTGCGCAGCCGATGCCATTGACTGCTGCTTGCGTGTGCTTCCTGGGTCTGCAGTCCCACCGCCTGGAGCTGTACCGCAGCCACGTCCTGCAGCTGGTTGAGGTGGGTGAAGCAAGAGACTGCCAACTGTGTCGACCCCTCACGGTGCTGGCTCACCTCCCCTCCAGCATGGTGCTGCTTATCCCTGCTTCTGCTCCAAGGAACGCTTGCAGTCTTTAGGATTGGCTGGCTATGACGGGCTGTGCAGACGATTGCCACGGCTGCAGGCACTGGACAAGATGAACAGTGGCCAGTCCCATACCGTCCGACTGCAGGTCTGCCCTCGCTGCATCTGTGCTCTAGTTGTGTGCTGCCTGGTGCATAGTGCATCTCCCCCAGGTGGAGGAGGGCAGCACGGTTGTGAAGGACATCGTCTATGGCTCAGTCGTCTTTGACAATACAACAATCAGTGACCAGGTAGATGCTGTTGCTATGGTAACCCACTACATTACTGCTCTCCTGTCTCCGGCAGGTTCTGCTGAAGAGTGATGGGTTCCCCACCTACCACCTGGCCAACGTGGTGGACGACCACCTCATGGGTGTCAGCCACGTTATGCGGGGAGAGGTGTGTGGGGTGGGAGCTCAGGTTGTGGTAGGCCCTGTGGAGGCAGTAGGCAGCAGCCGAGTGTGTTGTGTGTGCAGGAATGGTTGCCATCCACGCCCAAGCACATCCTCCTCTACCAAGCGCTTGGCTGGAAGCCTCCTGTGTTTGTGCACCTCCCACTGCTACTGAACATGTGAGTTGCCACAGGCCGGGCTCATGCGCCAAGCTCAGCTGCATCTCTTGTTTGCCTCAGGGAAGGGGACGGGAAGCTGTCCAAGCGCAATGACAGTGCCTCAGTGGAGGCGTCCTTGGTATGCCCGTTGCTTGCATTTGCACCACACTGTTGGGTAGCTGCTGTTGCCATGGTAGCGAGGAGACTGCCCAGTGGCATATTGGAGTGATGTACTATATACCTTGCATGTACAGGATGCTGGATATCTGCCCAGTGCCCTACTAAACTTCGTAGCCCTCCTCGGCTGGGCCCCACAAGGCAAGCAGGAGATCTTCTCTCTGCAGGAACTAGTTGAAGCATTTTCTCTGGACCAAATCAATCGAGTGAGATGATCACTCCCCTCACACTCCCACCGCCATCACCCACCAACTAGCCTCACTCCCACCGCCATCACCCACCAACTAGCCTCACTCCCACCGCCATCACCCACCAACTAGCTTCACTCCCAATGGCCCACCCACCAACTAGCCTCACTCCCAATGGCCCACCCACCAACTAGCCTCACTCCCACCGCCATCACCCACCAACTAGCCTCACTCCCACCGCCATCACCCACCAACTAGCCTCACTCCCACCGCCATCACCCACCAACTCCCATTCTTTCCCTGTAGGCAGGTGCCAAAGTGGACTTAGACAAGTTGAAGTGGATAAATGCTCAACATTTTGAGAGATGTTGGGGGACCCAAACTGGTCGCTCTGCCATAGTTAAGGCTTTACAAGAGGAGGTCACAAAGAGCTATGGTGCCCGGTAAGCTGATACATTGTTGATGTGTGTGTTGTGTTGTGTGTCCTTTGTCACAATCCTCCCCTTGCCAGGGTGGATGAAGGGGCTGCTGCCACCTTGTTCTCCTTGGACTATGTTGAGAAAGTGGCTGGCCTAATGCAGAAGGTAACCATGCCCAAATGTGGTACTCAGTAGGTGAGGCTTGCTGCAGGTTGCTGCTCTTCTCTTACCAGCAATCTTTTCTAGTTCCTGAAATGGCTCAAAACAGTGAGTATTTCTTTGTGGACCCCACACTTGCTCAAGGGGAAGCCCCTGGTAAGCATTCATTTGCAGACATGCACAGTATGTGCTGTGTGGGTGTGGTTAGGGTGGGCGTGGTTAGAGTGTGTGTATGTGCTCTGTAGCTGCCCTAGTGCAGCGTATACTGGCCAGTTTTAGTGAACTGGAGAGCGGTGCTTGGGATGAGAGGGCAGTAGAGAGCGCCGTCGAACATGTGGCCATGCAGTGTGGTGTGGGCAAGGGCAAAGTGCTGGCAGTTCTCAGGACTGCACTCACAGGCAACAAGGTACTGCACAGCATGGGCCAGTCTCAGTGCATGTCACTTAGTTCATCTGCTTCTACTGGTGCAGCCCGGACCCTCTGTGGCAGGAGTGGCAGCAGTCCTTGGTCGGGAGAGAACACTGCAGCGGCTGTGGACTGCGCTGCCTTGAGCAGACTGTCATTTGCCA
The DNA here is from genome assembly GCA_964019415.1 of Ianthella basta. NCBI lineage: Eukaryota > Metazoa > Porifera > Demospongiae > Verongiida > Ianthellidae > Ianthella > Ianthella basta. Next base: position 6,654,792 of record OZ025886.1, read on the forward strand.
TTGCATGAACCATCCTTCCACCCGTGCAGCCATCTCTCTTGCACCTTGCTGCAATCAAACTGTGGCTTCCCCAGTCTCTCATTGACCTCATTGTGGAGGCCACACATCCACAGGGCCAGGGCAGGCTGGCTGGAGGTTTCTGGTGGGTGTGTCTTCAATCTGGAATGACAGATGAACACACCAACTTGCCCTATAGCAGGCTCCACATATCCACCAACTAGCCTCACAGCAGCCCCCACATATACACCAACTAGGATCAGCAGCCCCCACATATACACCAACTAGCCTCATTGCCTTACCGTTCCCGCATGTGTTCCGCGCAGTCGCTGCAAGGGTAAAATTGGGAAAAGTGCGACAGAAATACTTTCATTGCACATTGTTCCTTTTGAGTGGGTTTGTTCGGGTAGTAGGCGGCCATTGTGTGCAGGAATGTCCAGGTAGCTCGGCCTAGCTCCTCCCTGTCCACAGGGCAGTCCGTCCGAGGTTGACTCGACTGCCGTTTCTAGGGAAGACATTCATTTCCTATCAAGTAACATTACTATACGTGCAAATCACTGAAGCCAACCTGTCCAGAGCTCCAGCGTTGGAAATCAGAGCAAACTCGACAAGGCTTTTCCTGTGGTGCAGCCATCTTGAACTTAATGAAATTCATGGTCAGCGCAGCGTACGTAGGCGGGGCCAGCGATCTCTGCAGGGGAGGAGGGAGGAGAGCTACAGCTGGACGAAGATGAACTCCAACAACAGCAACAATACGCCCATATTTCCCGGAGTAATTGTGAGTTCCAGCTCGCCGCGTCCTGCTACTCCCATGGACGACTCGGACAATGGGGGACGGCTGCCATTGCTGTCACCGCGGCGCAACGTGCTGCTTTCTGGTCGAGCAGCAAGCGTGATCGTGAATCCACCTCACAGTGGCGGCTCCAAGTTGGAACCCGTTGTCCAGGACCCCTGTGGCGACCTAGCCTCAGCTCAGCATATCTGCACTCGGACACCGCTAGCGACAAGAGGGAGGTACAGCCAGACGTTCTTGAGAGCTCCCGGACATTTGGGGTTGTCGGCATCCCCAGCCCTGTCCGACGTTTCTTCCATCAGAATGACCCCTAGGTCACCTGGTGGGACCAGGCACATGTACCCTTACGACGCCTTCAGGACACCCGAAGGATCCCGAAAGAGTTCCTTGAGCCGGGGTCGCCCAGGGCATGAGGTGGATGACTCTGTGATTTATCCTCTGCACCCGCCCATCCAGTCCTATTCTCCTTACCTCAACAGCCCCATGCTGACAGCCAGCCCTCAGGCTATCCTCTCACGCAAACGTGCATTATCTATCTCTCCACTCTCAGAACTCCTAGACATCAACTCCATACGAATGTCACCAAATTCTCTAGCACTGATGTCAGGTTCAGTGCAGGGAAGACCAGGTTCTGTTGGCCATTTGATTGGCCGGCTGAGCCCAAATTATGTGGCCCCAGCCTTACCTCCACCAACCGTGCTGCCTTATGCTCAGATCCAAACCCAGCAGCAAAGGCTCAACACAGTAGTCATCGCCAGTGGGGCCACACTGCAGAGGGAGCACGCAGGCCTACCATGGGATTCAAGCCAGTCGTGCTGCCTGGAGGGACAGATGGCATGGAACTCTTTGCACACAAGCTCCTCTAACATGGTCCTTACCTCAGGAGAGCCGGGAATGCTTGAAGATACCACGCATATGGATACCCAGCTGTGTCCCAGCCCTGCACTAATGTGCCAGTGGAGAGAGTGTAGGTTGACGTTTGAGGAACAGGATGATCTGGTGCGGCACATAGAGAAGGTGCATGTAGAACCCAAGCAGAGCCAGGAGCATTACGTCTGTCACTGGGACAAGTGCACCCGCAGTGGGAAACCGTTTAATGCCCGCTACAAGCTGTTGATCCACATGAGGACACACTCGGGAGAAAAGCCAAACAAGTGCACTGTATGTACTGTATCTGTGTTGTTCATTGTTGTTGATGCTACTCATCTTGCATATTTGTTTTATCCTTTGTTAGTTTCCTGGTTGTGACAAAGCCTTCTCTCGGATGGAGAACCTGCGGATTCACTTGCGCTCTCACACCGGAGAAAGGCCATATCCCTGCCAGTTTGGTGGGTGCTCAAAGACATTCTCAAACTCGTCGGATCGTTCTAAGCATCAACGAACACATTACGAACAGGTGACAACAACATCTTTCTAAATAATTGAGACTTGCCCTTACACAGCCCTTATCACCCTATAGTGTTCATGTTTGCTCACCGACCTTCAGTTATCCTTCCTTTACCTAACAATTGCAGAAACCATATGCCTGCACACATCCCGGCTGTGCTAAGAAGTACACTGACCCCAGCTCCCTCCGAAAGCATGTCCGAACACATGCACTGCCGAGGAAAAAGGTATCTGTTCCACATGAGCCTTACGTAGTTTGCTCGCTGGTCTTTGTATAACACTACTTGTGTGTAGTACTCTAGCAGGAGCTAGAGCTACTAGGGGGCTGAGCTGTTCTGTGCCAATCCATAGATCATTTCTCATAACTGGTTCTGGAATCGTATAACTAGTGTAAACGGGCTATTACACTCGTGGCTGTTAACTGCCTTGGTTCAACAGTCCAGACACATTGTAAGCATGACCAATACCACTACGATGTCGGGACTGCCAAACAGGCCTTGACCAGGAAGCTTGAACGGGCTAATATGAAAGCTCACGTAATAAAAGACCTGCACAATAATATTCCCTTTGACTTAACCCAGCCTCATGCACATTCTCAGCACATGGAACATTACCACCGCACAGTGTGACCACTGCTTTAATACTGCTAGAATATACATTAAAAGTAAAGTGTTGTGAATATTCACTTTGGGTTTTATGATTGCGTACTTCTCTGCCTTATGCAGCCTAGGAATGATGCAGAGCCTGAACAGTTGCAGACCATTCTGACTGTGCAGCCAATTCACAAGGCTATCAAAGCCAAAGCCAAAAAAAACACTTTGATGATTTCTTGTGAATCACCAATTGATCTTGAAGAAGTGAAGCCCAGTGGTACAGTACTTCACAAGCCTCCTGCACAGAGCACAGAGCCACTGACATTATACCAATCTCAGCAGCCTCCACAGGAGTACGTCGACTATGTTGGTGGTCAATATGAGCACATGCAGCATGCCCCTACCCTACTGCCGGGAGGGCCAGTAAGCCCACTGCCCCTGGCCGTGTATGATTACTCTCCACCACCCTTTGTCCACTCACAACTGCACAATGTGCACTTTGGCTCACAGTACATCTCCACACCAGATCATCCACCTCCTCCGTACTCAGCACAGTAATGGCAATTGACAGTCACTGCAATGCACACTGCTTGCAAGTATGTAACTTGTGCATCTCATACTGTTTCTATACTTTCCGTATACCCAACTCCTTGTTTTTGTAATATTTATGCATGCCAGTTGTGTGTTTAATTAGGTACGTTATATGTTTGCAGTCAGTATCCTGCTCCATGACTAATGGGCAAATCTATCAGAAAGTATAGTCTTATAAATGCTTCAAACTGGCTCTTCGGTGAAGGGGTGATTATTCATGACCATGGTCCAGGAAGCATTGTGTGAATTTGTCTGTGAAGTATGGCTTATTTGCACCTCAATTATAGATTTCTGCAGTTGTCGGTGGGTGTGTCAGCTGCTCACCGTAACAGCCATGTTGGTCACACCACTTCCCTGTGTGGTGTGGGTTTGTAGCTGGATTGTTGCCTTGCCTTGCTTTGTATGAGTCGAGTAACCCAGACCCTATTTTCCATGCAACGTTAACTGAGCAATGTATAACGTAACATTTACTACTGGTGCTGTACATATATGCACAACACCATACAAATAAATCTACATATAGGGCCTGTGCTGCCACAGGATAGGTCATCTGTCATCATGGGTTGTTCACCTACTGCCTTGGAATGAGTTCTTTCCCTACCCTGCATGGCATGTTCTTCTCAGCAGCTCAATGCCCACCCTCCAAGTGCACAGCAAGAACAACCCAGCCCCTCACATGTACAGCAATTCAATGTCATGTGACCACATGCATGGGACTGGGTAAACACAGTCAACCCATTGCTCACCCAATGCATATGTGGTCACATGGCATTGTGGATTGCATAACCACATGAGCTGGGTCAACACAGTCAATCCATTGTAAACCCAATCCCATGTGGTCTCATGACATTGTGTGGAGCCTCCAGTGCTACCTATAGGGCCTCCGTGCATGCCCATAGGGCCTCCAGTGCTACCCATAGGGTCTCCAGTGCTACCCATAGGGCCTCCAGTGCTATCCATAGGGCCTCCATTGCTACCCATAGGGCCTCCAGTGCTACCCATAGGGCCTCCAGTGCTACCCATAGGGCCTCCAGTGCTACCCATGGGCCTCCAGTGCTACCCACAGGGGCTCCAGTGCTACCCATAGGGTCTCCAGTGCTACCCATAGGGCCTCCAGTGCTACCCATAGGGCCTCCAGTGCTACCCATAGGGCCTCCAGTGCTACCCATAGGGCCTCCAGTGCTATCCATAGGGCCTCCATTGCTACCCACAGGGCCTCCAGTGCTACCCATAGGGCCTCCAGTGCTACCCATAGGGCCTCCAGTGCTATCCATAGGGCCTCCATTGCTACCCATAGGGTCTCCAGTGCTACCCATAGGGCCTCCAGTGCTACCCATAGGGGCTCCAGTGCTACCCATAGGGTCTCCAGTGCTACCCATAGGGCCTCCAGTGCTACCCATAGGGCCTCCAGTGCTACCCATAGGGCCTCCAGTGCTACCCATAGGGCCTCCAGTGCTATCCATAGGGCCTCCATTGCTACCCACAGGGCCTCCAGTGCTACCCATAGGGCCTCCAGTGCTACCCACAGGGCCTCCAGTGCTACCCACAGGGCCTCCAGTGCTACCCATAGGGCCTCCAGTGCTACCCATAGGTAGTCTCGTTCCCAGACCCACCTCCGCCGTTTCGCCGTTTTTATTTAGATAGGGGGGCGGAGGAAGGGTCTGGTAACATTGCCATACCGTTTCTGTACCTGCGCCTGAATCCTGGCGCGACCAATCAGATCACAGAACGTTATTGTATTTCGCAATTTCATATGCATTTATGCACGTGATTAACTACGTTTATTCATCGGTTACTCCGCCTCCTCGGTACAGAAACGGTATGGCAATGTTACCAGACCCTTCCTCTGCCCCCCTATCTAAATAAAAACGGCGGAACGGCGGAGGTGGGTCTGGGAACGAGACTAACCCATAGGGGCTCCATTGTTACCCATATTGGCAATTTTCACTTGATTAAAAAGTGTCACTAAACAATGTGGTCAAGTGTTTAATGTGCACGAATAATTGATACATTCACACTGCACATCCAATCACATGCTGCACCTCAACTATATCAGAACAACCGCTCACTTGGCCGTTAGGCAGCACTGGGCCCAGCCCCTGCCACACCCCCTCCAGGTCAGGGACCAGAAACCCACCCAACACCTTGCTGCCCCCTGCTGTGAGAGGTGCAGCCGGCACATCTGCGCCGCAGACTGATCGCAGACTGCAGCCTGATGGCCGCGGCCGGGCAACGAGGTCTACCTTCACAAATGCATAAACTAATGATTGTATTCGTTACTTCGAATGGGGATAACCCCTAATCAGCTGATTGTCTGGCGGGCATTTTTGAATCAGCACACATTATTGTGCGCACGTGAACGCGAGGATCTTCTTTCGGTGACAGCGCGACGAGGTGCAGTACTTACAGAGAGGCACTGGTACGCACATGTGTATCTTGTGGGGCGTCAAGTGCATCCATTAGGGGTCCAGTGTATCTTTTAGGTTGTCCTCGTCTAGCCTCATCTGACCTCATCTTGCCTCATCTTGCCTCATCTTGCCTCATCTTGTCTCATCTTGTCTCATCTTGTCTCATCTTGTCTCATCTTGCTTCATCCTGTCTCGTCTTGCTTCGTCTTGTCTCATCTTGCCTCATCTTGTTTCATCTTGTCTCATCTTGCTACATCTTGCCTTATATTGTCTCATCTTGCCTCATCTTGTCTCATCTTGCCTCATCTTGTATTATCTTGCCTCATCTTGCCCCATCTTGTCTCATTTTGCCTCATTTTGCCTCATCTTGCCTCATCTTGTCTCGTCTCATCTTGTCTCGTCTTGCTTCATCTTGTCTCGTCTTGCCTCATCTTGCCTCATCTTGTCTCGTCTTGCTTCGTCTTGTCTCGTCTTGCCTCATCTTGCCTCATCTTGCCTCATCTTGCTTCATCTTGCCTCATCTTGTCTCATCTTGCCTCATCTTGTCTCATCTTGCCTCATCTTGCCTCATCTAGTCTCATCTTGCCTCATCTTGTCTCATCTTGTCTCATCCTGCCTCATCTTGTCTCACCTTGTCTCATCTTCCCTCATCTTGTCTCATCTTGCCTCATCTTGCCTCATCTTGTCTCATCTTGCTTCATCTTGTTTTATCTTGCCTCATCTCGCCTCGTCTAGCCTCATTTTGCCTCATCTTGCCTCATTTTGCTTCATCTTGTCTCGTCTTACTTCGTCTTAATTGTCTCATCTTGCCTCATCTTGTCTCATCTTGTCTCATCTTGTCTCGTCTTGCTTCATCTTGTCTCGTCTTGCCTCATCTTGCCTCATCTTGTCTCGTCTTGCTTCGTCTTGTCTCGTCTTGCCTCATCTTGCCTCATCTTGCCTCATCTTGCTTCATCTTGCCTCATCTTGTCTCATCTTGTCTCATCTTGTCTCATCTTGCCTCATCTGGCCTCATCTTGCCTCATCTTGCCTCATCTTGTCTCATCTTGCTTCATCCTGTCTCGTCTTGCTTCGTCTTGTCTCATCTTGCCTCATCTTGTTTCATCTTGTCTCATCTTGCTACATCTTGCCTTATATTGTCTCATCTTGCTTCATCTTGTCTCATCTTGCCTCATCTTGCCTCATCTTGTATTATCTTGCCTCATCTTGCCTCATCTTGTCTCATTTCGCCTCATCTTGCCTCATCTTGTCTCATCTTGCCTCATCTTGTCTCATTTCGCCTCATCTTGCCTCATCTTGTCTCATCTTGTCTCATCTTGCTACATCTTGCCTTATATTGTCTCATCTTGCCTCATCTTGTCTCATCTTGCCTCATCTTGCCTCATCTTGTATTATCTTGCCTCATCTTGCCCCATCTTGCTTCATCTTGTCTCATCTTGCCTCATCTTTCCTCATCTTGTCTCGTCTTCCTTCATCTTGCCTCATCTCTCCTCATCTTGTCTCGTCTTATCTCATCTTGTCTCATCTTGTCTCATCTTGCTTAATTTTACCTCATCTCTCCTCATATTGTCTCATCTTGCCTCGTCTTGCCTCATATTGTCTCATCTTGCTTCATCTTGCCTCATCATGTCTTATCTTGCCTCATCATGTCTCATCTTGCCTCACCTTGTCTCATCTTGCCTCATCTTGTCTCATCTTGTCTCATCTTGCCTCATCTTGCCTCATCTTGTCTCGTCTTACCTCATTTTGCCTCATCTTGTCTTGTCTTGCCTCATCTTGTCTCCTCTTGCCTCATCTTGTCTCATCTTACTTTATCTTGCCTCATATTGTCTCATCTTGCCTCATCTTGCCTCATCTTGTCTCATCTTGCCTCATCTTATCTCGTCTTGCCTCATCTTGCCTCATCTTGCCTCATCTTGCTTCATCTTGCCTCATCTTGTCTCATCTTGCCTCATCTTGTCTCATCTTGCCTCATCTTGTCTCATCTTGCCTCATCTTGTCTCATCTTGCCTCATCTTGTCTCGTCTTGCTTCATCTTGTCTCATCTTACCTCGTCTTGTCTCATATTTTATCATCTTGTCTCATCTTGCTTCATTTGGTCTCATCTTGCCTCATCTTGTCTCATCTTACCTAATCTTGCCTCATCTTGTCTCATCTTACTTCATCTCGTCTCATATTTCCTCATCTTGTCTCATGTTGCCTCATCGAGCTTCATCTTGCCTCATATTGTCTCATCTTGTCTCATCTTGCCTTATGTTGTCTTGTCATGCTTCATCTTGTCTCATCTTGCCTCATCTTGCCTCATCTTGCCTCATATTGTCTCGTCATGCTTCATCTTATCCCATCTTCCCTCATCTTCCCTCATCTTGTCTCATCTTGCCTCATCTTGTCTCATCTTGTCTCATCTTTCCTTGTCTTGTCTCGTCTTGCGTCATCTTGTCTCATCTTGCTTAATTTTGCCTCATCTCTCCTCATATTGTCTCATCTCGCCTCGTCTTGCCTCATATTGTCTCATCTTGCTTCATCTTGCCTCATCATGTCTCATCTCTCCTCATCATGTCTCATCTTGCCTCATCTTGTCTCATCTTGCCTCATCTTGTCTCATCTTGTCTCATCTTGCCTCATCTTGCCTCATCTTGTCTCGTCTTGCCTCATTTTGCCTCATCTTGTCTCGTCTTGCCTCATCTTGTCTCCTCTTGCCTCATCTTGTCTCATCTTACTTTATCTTGCCTCATATTGTCTCATCTTGCCTCATCTTGCCTCATCTTGCCTCATCTTGTCTCGTCTTGCCTCATCTTGCCTCATCTTGCCTCATCTTGCTTCATCATGCCTCATCTTGTCTCATCTTGCCTCATCTTGTCTCATCTTGCCTCATCTTTCTTCATCTTGTCTCATCTTGTCTCATCTTGCCTTATCTTGTCTCATCTTGCTTCATCTTGTCTCATCTTGCCTCATCTTGCTTCATCTTGTCTCATCTTGCCTCATCTTGACTCATCTTGTCTTGTCTTGCGTCATCTTGTCTCATCATACCTCATTTTACCTCATCTTGCCTCATCTTGTCTTATCTTGTTTCATCTTGCCTGATCTTGCCTGATCTTGTCTCATCTTGATTGATCTTGCCTCATCTTGTCTGATCTTGCCTCATCTTGTCTCATCTTGCCTCGTCTTGTCTCATCTTGCCTCGTCTTGCCTTGTTTTGCCTCGTCTTGCCTCATCTGGTCTCATCTTGCCTCATTTTGCCTCATCTTGCTTCATCTTGCCTCATCTTGTCTCATCTTGCCTCTGCTTGTCTCAGCATGCTTCATCTTATCTCATCTTACCTAATCTTGCCTCTTCTTGTCTCGTCTCGCTTCATCTTGTCTCATCGTGCTCATCTTGCCTAATCTTGCCTCATCTAGTCTCGTCTTGCTTCATCTTGCCTCATCGGGCCTCATCTTGTCTTGTCTTGCGTCATCTTGTCTCATCTTGCCTTATCTTGTCTCATCTTGCCTCATCTTGCCTCATCTTGCCTCATCTTGTATCATCTTGCCTCATCTTGTCTCATATTGTCTCATCTTGCCTCATCTTGTCTCATCTTGCTTCATCTTGCCTCATCTTTCCTCATCTTGTCTCGTCTTGTCTCATCTTGCCTCATATTGCTTCATCTTGCCTCATCTTGTCTCGTCTTGCCTCATCTTGCCTCATCTTGTCTTGTCTTGTCTCATCTTGCCTCATCTTGTCTCATCTTGACTCTTCTTGCCTCATCTTGTCTCATCTTGCCTCATATTGTCTCGTCTTCCTCATCTTGCCTCATCTTGTGTCGTCTTATCTCATCTTGCCTCGTCTTGTCTCATCTTGCCACATCTTGTCTTGTCTTACTTCATCTGGTTTCATCTTGCCTCATCTTGTCTCGTCTTAACTCATATTGCCTTATCTTGTCTCGTCTCGCTACATCTTGTCTCATCTTGCCAAATCTTGTATCATCTTGCCAAATCTTTCCTTATCTTACTTCATCTGGCCAAATCTCGTCTCATCTTGTCTCGTCTTGCTTCATCTGGTCTCATCTTGCCTCATTTTGTCTTGTCTAGTCTCATCTTGCCTCATATTGTCTCGTCTTGCCTCATCTTGCCTTATCTTGTCTCGTGTTGTCTCATCTTGCCTCGTCTTGTCTCATCGTGCCTCATCTTGTCTCGTCTTGCTTCATCAGGTCTCATCTTGCCTCATTTTGTATTGTCTTGTCTTATCTTGCCTCATCTTGTCTCGTCTCGCTACATCTTGTCTCATCTTTCCAAATCTTGTCTCATCTTGCCAAATCTCTCATCATCTTGCCTCATCTTTCCAAATCTTTCCTCATCTTGCCTCATCTTGTCATATCTTGTCTCATCTTGCCTCATCTTGTCTTGTCTTCATCTTGTCTCATCTTGCCTCATCTTGTCTCATCTTGCCACATCTTGCCTCATCTTGCCTCGTCTTGCCTCATCTTGCCTCAGCTTCCCTCATCCGGCTTCATCTTACCTCATCTTGCCTCATATTGCCTCATCTTGTCTTGTCTTGTTTCATCTTGTCTCATCTTGCCGCATCTTGTCTCGTCTTGCCTCATCTTGCTTCATCATGCATCATCTTGTCTCATCTTGTCAAATATTGTCTCATCTTGCAAAATCTTTCCTAATCTTGTCTCATCTTGCCTAATCTTGTCTCATCTTGCCTCATCTTGCCTCATCTTGCCTCATCTTGTCCCGTCTTGCTTCATATTGTCTCATCTACCCTAATCTTGCCTCATCTTGTCTCATCTTCCCTCATCTTGCCTCATCTCCCCTCATCTTGCCTCATCTTTCCAGATCTGTCCTGATCTTGCCTCATCTTGTCTCATCTTGCCAAATCTTTCCTCGTCATTTCTCATCTATCCTCATCTTGCCAAATCTTTTCTCATCTTGCCAAATCTTACCTCATCTTGCCTCATCTTGCCACATCTTGTCTCGTCTCACTTCATCTTGTCTCATCTTGCCGCATCTTGTCTCCTCTTGCCTCATCTTGCTTCATCTTGCCTCATCTCTCCTCATATTGTCCTGTCTTGCTTCATCTTGTCTCATCTTGCCTTATCTTACCACATCTTGTCTCGTCTCACTTTATCTTGTCCCATCTTGCCACATCTTGTCTCGTCTCACTTCATCTTGTCTCATCTTGCCGCATCTTGTCTCATCTTGCCTCATCTTGCTTCATTTTGCCTCATCTCTCCTCATATTGTCTCGTCTTGCTTCATCTTGTCTCATCTTGCCTCATCTTGCCACATCTTGTCTCGTCTCACTTTATCTTATCCCATCTTGCCACATCTTGTCTCGTCTCACTTTATTTTGTCTCATCTTGCCGCATCTTGTCTCATCTTGCCTCATCTTGCTTCATTTTGCCTCATCTCTCCTCATATTGTCCTGTCTTGCTTCATCTTGTCTCATCTTGCCTCATCTTGCCACATCTTGTCTCGTCTCACTTTATCTTGTCCCATCTTGCCACATCTTGTCTCGTCTCACTTTATCTTGTCTCATCTTGCCGCATCTTGTCTCATCTTGCCTCATCTTGCTTCATTTTGCCTCATCTCTCCTCATATTGTCTCGTCTTGCTTCATCTTGTCTCATCTTGCCTCATCTTGCCATCAGTGCATCCCATAAGGGGTCCAGTGCAACCTATAGGTGGTCCAGTGCGTTCTATAGGGAGTCCAGTGTATGTTGTAGGGGGTCCAGTGCATCTTGCCAGGGGTCCAGTGAATCCTGTAGGGGGTCCAGTGCATCCCATAAGGGGTCCAGTGCAATGTATAGGTGGTCCATTGCGTCCTATAGGAGGTGCAGTTCATTTTGCAGGGTTTGCAAGGTGTCCAGTGCATCTCGTAGGGGGTTCAGTACATCCTGTAGAGGGTCCAGTGCATCCTGTAGGGGTCCAGTGCATCCCATAATTGGACCAGTGCAATCTTTAGGTGGTACTGTGCGACCTATAGGGGGTCCAGTGCATCTTGTAGGGGGTCCATTGCATGTTGCCGGGGGTCCAGTGCATCCTGTGTGGGTCCGGTGCATCTTGTAGGGGGTCCAGTGCATCCTGTAGGGGGTCCAGTCCATCCCATAAGGGGTATAGTGGAACCTATAGGGGGTCCACTGTGTCATATAGGGGGTCAAGTGCATGTTGTAGGGGGTCCAGTGCATCCTGTAGTGGGTCCAGTGCATCCTGTAGGGGTCCAGTGCATCCTGTAGTGGATCCAGTCCATCCTGTAGTGGGTCCAGTGCATCCTGTAGGGGGTCCAGTACATCCGATAAGGGGTCCAGTGTAACCCATAGGTGGTCCAGTGCGTCTTATAGGGGGTCCAGTGCATGTTGCCGGGGATCCAGTGCATCCTGTAGTGAGTACAGTAAATCTTGTAGGGGGTCCAGTGAATGCCATAAGGTGTCCAGTGCATCCAATAAGGGGTCCAGTGCAACCTATAGGGGGTCTAGTGCGTCTTATAGGGGGTCAAATGCATCTCGTAGGGGGTCCAGTGCAACCTGTAGGGGATCCAGTGCATCCTGTAGGGGGTCCAGTGCAATCCATCGGAAGTCAAGTGCATCTTATAGGGGATCCAGTGCATCCTGTAAGGGGTCCAGTGCATACTGTAGGGGGTCCAGTGCATATTGTAGGGGGACCAGTGCATCCTGTAGGGGATCCAGTGCATCCTGTAGGGGATCCAGTGCATCCCAAAAAAGGGTCCAGTGCAACCTATAGGGGGTCCAGTGCATCCCATAAGGTATCCAGTGCAACTCATAGGGGATCGAGTGCATCCTATAAGGGGTCCAGTGCATCCTGTAGGGGTCCAGTGCATCTTGTAGGTGGTGCAGTGCATCTTCTAGGGGGTCCAGTGCATCCTGTGGGGATCCAGTGCATCATGTAGAGGGTGCAGTGCAAGCTATTGGGGGTCCAGTGCATCCCATAAGGGGTCCAGTGCAAGCCATAGGGGATCCAGTGCAATCTATAAGGGGTCCAGTGCATCCTGTAGGGGTCCAGTGCATCTTGTAGGGGTTGAGTGCATCTTGTAGGGGGTTCAGTGCATCCTGTAGGGGATCCTGTGCATCCAGTACAGGATCCAGTACATCTTTAGGGGGTCCAGTGCATCCTGTAGAGGGTCCAGTGCATCCTGTAGGGGGTCTAGCGCATCTTGTAGGGGGTCCAGTGCATCCCATAAGGAGTCCAGTGCAAACTATAGGGGGTCCAGCGCATTCTGTAGGGGGTCAAGTGCATCCTGTAGGAAGTACAGTGTGTCCTATAAGGGTCCCATGCATCATGTAGGAGGTCCAGTACATCCTGTAGGGGGTCCAGTGCATCTTGTAGGGGGTGCAGTACATCCTGTAGGGGGTCCAGTGCATCATGTAGGGGGTCCAGTGCATTTTGTAGGGGGTCATTGCATCCTATAAGGTGTCCAGAGCTACCTATAGGGGGTCCAGTGCATCTTGTAGGGGGTCCTGTGCATCTTGTAGGGGTTCCAGTGCATCCCATAAGGTGTCCAGTGCAACCTATAGGAAGTACAGTGTGTCCTATAAGGGTCCCGTGCATCATGTAGGAGGTCCAGTACATCCTGTAGGGGGTCCAGTGCATCTTGTAAGGGGTCCAGTGCATCCTGTAGGGGATCCAGTGCATCCTGTAGGGGATTTTATACATCATGTAGGGGGTCCAGTGCAGCCTATAGGGGGTCCAGTGCATCCTATAAGGGGTCCAGTGCAACCTGTGGGGGATCCAGTGCATCCCATAAGGGGTCCAGTGCAACCCATAGGGGGTCCAGTGCGCCCTATAGGTGGTCAAGTAAATCCTGTAGGTGGTCCAGTGTATCATGTAGGAGGTCCAGTGCATTGTGTAGGGGGTCCAGTGCATACTGTAGGGGGTCCAGTGCATCTTTTAGGGGGTCCAGTGCATCCTGCAGGGGATCCAATGCATCCTGTGGGGATCCAGTGCATCATGTAGGGGGTGCATTGCAACCTATTGGGGGTTCAGTGCAACCTATAGAGGGACCAGTGATTCCCATAGGGGATCAGTGCATCCTATAGGGGGTCCAGTGCATCCTGTAGGGGGTCCAGTGCATCCTGTAGGTGGTCCAGTGCATCTAGTAGGGGGTCTAGTGCATCCAGTAGGGGATCCAGTGCATCATGTAGGGGGTACAGTGCAACCGATTGGGGGTCGAGTGCATCCCATAAGGGGTCCAGTGCAACACACAGGGGATCCAGTGCATCTTATAAGGGGTCCAGTGCAACCTGTGGGGGATCCAGTGAGCCTTATTGGGGGTCCAGTACATCCTGTAGGGGGTCTAGTGCATCATGTAGGAGGTCCAGTGCATTGTGTAGAAGGGCCTGTGCAACCTATAGGGGGTCCAGTTTGTCAAATAGGGGGTCCAGTGCATCCTGCAGGGGATCCAGTACATTCTGCATTGGATCCAGTGCATCCTGTAGGGTATCCAGTGCATCATGTACGGGGCACAGTATCTTGCCTCATCTTGTCTCATCTTGCTTCATCTTGCCTCATCTTGCCTCATCTTGTCTCGTCTTGCCTCATCTTGCAATATCTTTCCTCATCTTGCTTCATCTTGCTAAATCTTGCCTCATCTTGCTTCATCTTGCTATATCTTACCTCATGTTGCCTCATCTTGCAATATCTTGCCTCATCTTGCCTCATCTTGCTTAATCTTGCTATATCTTGCCTCATCTTGACTCATCTTGCTATTTCTTGCCTCATCTTACAATATCTTGACTCATCTTGCTATTTCTTTGCTCATCTTGCCTCATCTTGCTTCATCTTGCTATGTCTTGCCTCATCTTGCTTAACCTTGTTATATCTTGCCTCATCTTGTCTCATCTTGTTATTTCTTGCCTCATCTTGCAGTATCTTGCCTCATCTTCCTCATCTTGCTATTCCTTGCCTCATCTTGCAATATCTTGCCTCATCTTGCCTCATCTTGCTTAATCTTGCTATATCTTGCCTCATCTTGACTCATCTTGCTATTTCTTGCCTCATCTTACAATATCTTGACTCATCTTGCTATTTCTTTGCTCATCTTGCCTCATCTTGCTTCATCTTGCTATGTCTTGCCTCATCTTGCTTAACCTTGTTATATCTTGCCTCATCTTGTCTCATCTTGTTATTTCTTGCCTCATCTTGCAGTATCTTGCCTCATCTTCCTCATCTTGCTATTCCTTGCCTCATCTTGCAATATCTTGCCTCATCTTGCTATATCTTGCCTCATCTTGCTATTTCTTGCCTCATCTTGCCTCATCTTGCTTCATCTTGCTATATCTTGCCTCATCTTGCTTAATCTTGCTATATCTTGCCTCATCTTGCTTCATCTTGGTATTTCTTGCCTCATCTTGCAATATCTTGCATCATCTTCCACATCTTGCTATTTCTTGCCTCATCTTGCTTCATCTTGCTATATCTTGCCTCATCTTGCCTCATCTTGCTTAATCTTGCTATATCTTGCCTCATCTTTCCTCATCTTGCTATTATTGCCTCATCTTGCAATATCTTGACTCATTTTGCCTCATCTTGCTATATCTTGTCTTATCTTGTAATATCTTGCCTCATCTTGCCTCATCTTGCAATTTCTTGACTCATCTTGCAATATCTTGCCTCATCTTGCTTCATCTTGCTATATCTTGCCTGATCTTGCTTGATCTTGCTATATCTTACCTCATGTTGCCTCATCTTGCAATATCTTGCCTCATCTTGCCTCATCTTGCTTAATCTTGCTATATCTTGCCTCATCTTGACTCATCTTGCTATTTCTTGCCTCATCTTGCAATATCTTGACTCATCTTGCTATTTCTTTGCTCATCTTGCCTCATCTTGCTTAATCTTGCTATATCTTGCCTCATCTTGCTATTTCTTGCCTCAACCTGCCTCAACTTGCTTCATCTTGCTATATATTGCCTCATCTTGCCTCATCTTGCTTAATCTTGCAATATCTTGCCTCATCTTGCCTCATCTTGCTATTATTGCCTCATCTTGCAATATCTTGACTCATTTTGCCTCATCTTGCTATTATTGCCTCATCTTGCAATATCTTGACTCATTTTGCCTCATCTTGCTATATCTTGTCTTATCTAATAATATCTTGCCTCATCTTGCAATTTCTTGCCTCATCTTGCCTCATCTTCCTTAATCTTGCTATATCTTGCCTCATCTTGCCTTATCTTGCTATTTCTTGCCTCATCTTGCAATATCTTGACTCATTTTGCCTCATCTTACTATATCTTGTCTCATCTTGCAATATCTTGCCTCATCTTGCTATTTCTTGCCTCATCTTGCCTCATCTTGCTTCATCTTGCCTCATCTTGCTTAATCTTGCTATATCTTGCCTCATCTTGACTCATCTTGCTATTTCTTTCCTCATCTTGCCTCATCTTGCTTCATCTTGCTATGTCTTGTCTCATCTTGTCTCATCTTGTTATTTCTTGCCTCATCTTGCAATATCTTGCCTCATCTTCCTCATCTTGCTATTTCTTGCCTCATCTTGCAATGTCTTGCCACATCTTGCTATATCTTGCCTCATCTTGCTATTTCTTGCCTCATCTTGCCTCATCTTACTTCATCTTGCTATATCTTGCCTCATCTTGCCTCATCTTCCTTAATCTTGCTACATCTTGCCTCATCGTGCCTTATCTTGCTATTTCTTGCCTCATCTTGCAATATCTTGACTCATTTTGCCTCATCTTATTATATCTTGTCTCATCTTGCAATATCTTGCCTCATCTTGCCTCATCTTGCTATTTCTTGCCTCATCTTGCCTCATCTTGCCTCATCTTGCCTCATCTTGCTTCATCTTGCTATATCTTGCCTCATCTTGCTTCATCTTGCTATATCTTGCATCGTCTTGCAATATCTTGCCTCATCTTTCTTCGTCTTGCAATATCTTGACTCATCTTGCCTCATCTTAACTAATCTTGCCTCATCTTGCCTCATCTTGCTATATCTTGCCTCATCTTGCAATATCTTGCCTCATCTTGCCTTATCTTGCTATTTCTTGCCTCATCTTGCAATATCTTGACTCATTTTGCCTCATCTTACTATATCTTGTCTCATCTTGCAATATCTTGCCTCATCTTGCTATTTCTTGCCTCATCTTGCCTCATCTTGCTTCATCTTGCCTCATCTTGCTATATCTTGCCTCGTCTTGCCTCATCTTGCTTCATCTTGCTATATCTTGCCTCATCTTTCTTCATCTTGCTATTGCTTGCCTCGTCTTGCCTCATCTTACCTAATCTTGCCTCATCTTTCTGCATCTTGCTTTATCTTGCCTCATCTTGCAATATCTAACCTCATCTTGCCTCATCTTGCTTCATCTTGCTATATCTTGCCTTATCTTGCCTCATCTTGCCTCATCTTGCCTCATCTTGCCTCATCTTGCTATATCTTGCCTCATCTTGCCTCATCTTGCTTCATCATGCTATATCTTGCCTCATATTCCCTCATCTTGCTTAATCTTTCTATATCTAGCCTCATCTTGCCTCATCTTTCTATTTCCTGCCTCATCTTGCAATATCTTGACTCATTTTGCCTCATCTTGCTATTTCTTGCCTCATATTGCAATATCTTGCCTCATCTTGCCTCATCTTGCTATTTCTTGCTTTATCTTGCCTCCTCTTGCTATTTCTTGCCTCATCTTGCCTCATCTTGCCTCATCTTGCAATATCTTGCCTCATCTTGCTTAATCTTGCTATATCTTGCCTCATCTTGACTCATCTTGCTATTTCTTGCCTCATCTTACAATATCTTGACTCATCTTGCTATTTCTTTGCTCATCTTGCCTCATCTTGCTTCATCTTGCTATGTCTTGCCTCATCTTGCTTAACCTTGTTATATCTTGCCTCATCTTGTCTCATCTTGTTATTTCTTGCCTCATCTTCCAGTATTTTGCCTCATCTTCCTCATCTTGCTATTCCTTGCCTCATCTTGCAATATCTTGCCTCATCTTGCTATATCTTGCCTCATCTTGCTATTTCTTGCCTCATCTTGCCTCATCTTGCTTCATCTTGCTATATCTTGCCTCATCTTGCTTAATCTTGCTATATCTTGCCTCATCTTGCTTCATCTTGGTATTTCTTGCCTCATCTTGCAATATCTTGCATCATCTTCCACATCTTGCTATTTCTTGCCTCATCTTGCAATATGTTGCCTCACCTTGCTATATCTTGCCTCATCTTGCTATTTCTTGCCTCATCTTGCTTCATCTTGCTATATCTTGCCTCATCTTGCCTCATCTTGCTTAATCTTACCTTGTCATATCTTGCCTCATCTTGCTTAATCTTGCTATATCTTGCCTCATCTTGAGGCAAGAAATAGCAAGATGAGGCAAGATATAGCAAGATTTGGCAAGATATGACAAGGTAAGATTAAGCAAGATTTGGAAAAATATGAAAAAGTAAGATTAGGCAAGATTTGGCAAGATATTGCATGGTAAGATTTGGCAAGATTCGGCAAGATTTGGCAAGATATGCCAAGGTAAGATTTGGCAAGATTTGGCAAGATATGACAAGGTAATATTTGGCAAGATTTGACAAGATATGACAAGATAAGATTTGGCAAGATTTGGCAAGATATGAAGGTAAGATTAAGCAAGATTTGGTAAGATATGACAAGGTAAGAATTGGAAAGATTTGGCAAGATATGACAAGGTAAGATTTGGCAAAATTTGGCCAGATATGACAAGGTAAGATTAAGAAAGATTTAGCAAGATATGAAAAAGTAAGATTAGGCAAGATTTGGCAAGATATGACAGGGTAAGATTTGGCAAGATTTGGCAAGATATGACAAGGTAAGATTTGGCAAGATTTGGCAAGATATGACAAGGTAAGATTAGGCAAGATTTGGCAAGATATGACAAGGTAAGATTTGGTAAGAAATGACAAGGTAAGATTACGCAAGATTTGGCAAGATATGACAAGGTAAGATTTGGCAAGATTTGGCAAGATATGACAAGGTAAGATTAGTCAAGATTTGGCAAGATATGAAAAAGTAAGAATAGGCAAGATTTGGCAAGATATGACAACTTAAAGGTAAGGCTTGGCAAAATTTGGCAAGATATGACAAGGTAAGATCAGGCAAGATTTGGCAAGATATGACAAGGTAAGATTAGGCAAGATTAGGCAATATTTGACAAGGTAAGATTTGGCAAGATTTGGCAAGATATGACAAGGTAAGATTCAGCAAGATTTGGCAAGATATGCCAAGGTAAGATTTGGCAAGATTAGGCAAGATATGACAAGGTAAGATTAGGCAAGATTTGGTAAGATATGCCAAGGTAAGATTTGGCAAGATTTGGCAAGATATGACAAGGTAAGATTTGGCAAGATTTGGCAAGATATGACAAGATTAGATTTGGCAAGATTTGGCAAGATATGACAAGGTAAGATTAAGCAAGATTTGGTAAGATATGACAAGGTAAGATTAGGCAAGATTTGGCAAGATATGACAAGGTAAGATTTGGCAAGATTTGGCAAGATATGACAAGGTAAGATTAAGCAAGATTTGGCAAGATATGAAAAAGTAAGATTAGGCAAGATTTGGCAAGATATTACATGATAAGATTTGGCAAGATTTGGCAAGATTAGGCAAGATATGACAAGGTAAGATTTGGCAAGATTTGGCAAGATATGACAAGGTAAGATTTGGCAAGATTTGGCAAGATATGACAAGGTAATATTTGGCAAGATTTGGCAAGATATGTCAAGGTAAGATTAAGCAAGATTAGGTAAGATATGACAAGGTAGGTTTAGGCAAGATTTGGTAAGGTATGAAGGTAAGATTTGGCAAGAGTAGGCAAGATATGACAAGGTAAGATTTGGCAAGATTAAGCAAGATTTGGCGAGATATGACAAAGTAAGATTTGGTAAGATTTGGCAAGATATGACAAGGTAAGATTAAGCAAGATTTGGCAAGATATGAAAAAGTAAGATTAGGCAAGATTTGGCAAGATTGATAAGTTAAAGGTAAGACTTGGCAAGATTTGGCAAGATATGACAAGGTAAGATTTGGCAAGATTTGGCAAGATATGACAAGGTAATATTTGGTAAGATTTGGCAATATTTGACAAGGTAAGATTTGGCAAGATTTGGCAAGATATGACAAGGTAAGATTCAGCAAGATTTGGTAAGATATGCCAAGGTAAGATTTGGCAAGATTTGGCAAGATATGACAAGGTAAGATTTGGCAAGATTTGGCAAGATATGACAAGATTAGATTTGGCAAGATTTGGCAAGATATGACAAGGTAATATTTGGTAAGATTTGGCAATATTTGACAAGGTAAGATTTGGCAAGATTAGGCAAGATATGACAAGGTAAGATTAGGCAAGATTTGGTAAGATATGCCAAGGTAAGATTTGGCAAGATTTGGCAAGATATGACAAGGTAAGATTTGGCAAGATTTGGCAAGATATGACAAGATTAGATTTGGCAAGATTTGGCAAGATATGACAAGGTAAGATTAAGCAAGATTTGGTAAGATATGACAAGGTAAGATTAGGCAAGATTTGGCAAGATATGACAAGGTAAGATTTGGCAAGATTTGGCAAGATATGACAAGGTAAGATTAAGCAAGATTTGGCAAGATATGAAAAAGTAAGATTAGGCAAGATTTGGCAAGATATTACATGATAAGATTTGGCAAGATTTGGCAAGATTAGGCAAGATATGACAAGGTAAGATTAGGCAAGATTTGGCAAGATATGACAAGGTAAGATTTGGCAAGATTTGGCAAGATATGACAAGGTAATATTTGGCAAGATTTGGCAAGATATGTCAAGGTAAGATTAAGCAAGATTAGGTAAGATATGACAAGGTAGGTTTAGGCAAGATTTGGTAAGATATGAAGGTAAGATTTGGCAAGAGTAGGCAAGATATGACAAGGTAAGATTTGGCAAGATTAAGCAAGATTTGGCGAGATATGACAAAGTAAGATTTGGTAAGATTTGGCAAGATATGACAAGGTAAGATTAAGCAAGATTTGGCAAGATATGAAAAAGTAAGATTAGGCAAGATTTGGCAAGATTGATAAGTTAAAGGTAAGACTTGGCAAGATTTGGCAAGATATGACAAGGTAAGATTTGGCAAGATTAGGCAAGATATGACAAGGTAATATTTGGTAAGATTTGGCAAGATATGAAGGAAAGATTAAAAGCAAGATTTGGTAAGATATGACAAGGTAAGATTTGGCAAGATTTGGCAAGATATGACAAGGTAAGATTAAGCAAGATTTGGCAAGAAATGAAAAAGTAAGATTAGGCAAGATTTGGCAAAGTATGACATGGTAAGATTTGGCAAGATTTGGTAAGATATGACAATGAAGTGAGGGCTTCTCAGCTGGCTCAGGCATCAGAAAGGGTTGGTTCTCTAATACCAGCTTCACAACAGGGTTGAAAACCTTGCCGACGTTTCGACCAGATGCTCTGGTCTTCTTCAGGGCGAAGAAGACCAGAGCATCTGGTCGAAACGTCGGCAAGGTTTTCAACCCTGTTGTGAAGCTGGTATTAAGATATGACAAGGTAAGATTTGGCAAGATTTGGCAAGATATGACAAGGTAAGATTAGGCAAAATTTGGCAAGATATGACAATGTAAGATTTGGCAAGATTTGGCGAGATATGACAAGGTAAGATTTGGCAAGATTTGGCAAGATATTGTTGTGAAGGCATGTCTCCCAGAGGCTCCGATCACCTGCTGTCATGTAACAATGTGTAGTGCCACTTTGTCTAGAACTTTTGACACATGCATCTATAAAAGATCACCTCCTCCCTCTGTAAGTGCTGCTGTTGTTGTTCAATAAAGCTCCCTGATTCACGTTACCAGTGTCCGTTCGCGTAGTGCCTGTCCCTTACCCTGTCCTCGCTGTCTGGACTTGTCCCATGTACCCCGTGCCCACGACAACGGTACAATTGGTGTCAGAAGTGGGATCTAGATGAGTACCAGAGCGACAACCAAGATGGAGGCTCTTCTTGAGGAGGTGATCCAGCAGAACGAAAAGATAGTCCGGCGAATGGACGAGCAGTCGGAGCAAATTAGCGAGCATCTGAGGATGCTGAGTCAGCAGCAGTCGGAACGAGTAGACGGTATCGCCCAGAAGCAAAAGGAGACTGAACAGGAAGTCAGTGCCATCGCAGGAGATTTGAGCTCCGTAAAGCTGACCGTTGAGGGTCGGCTGAGTGTAATGGAGAGCTCAGTATCAGGACTGACGAATCAGCTCCGCACCGAGGTCGGAGAAAGCCGCGAGTCACTGAAGCAGGAACTTCGCGTGGAGCTACTACGGGAGCTTGGAGCTACACCCGGTCTTCGCCCTGCTGCGCGCCCCTTCACGCCTTCGGACCCGAATACAGAAGCAATTGGAGGGCAGACTAATCGGGTTGGGGACACCAGTGCAGCGGGCAGGACACCCCTCACCCCGAGTGTGGTACAACAGCGCCCTGCACCATTCGATGGGACGCTTGCTTGGGACGCCTACCATGCCCAATTTGAGTTGTTGGCAGAAATGAATAGGTGGGACCGCTCAGAGAAGGCCACTTATCTGGCCATCAGTCTAAAAGGGGCTGCAGCCACCGTATTGACAAACCTCCCTCCGGAGAAGCGCCATGACTATGCAGCCCTGACTACAGCACTGGACTCCCGATTTGGTGCGACACACCAGACTGAACTGAACAGGATGCGCCTCAAGTCCAGAACCCGTCACAGAGATGAGACCTTGGCTGAGCTGGCAGAAGATGTTGAACGCCTTACACGCCTTGCATACCCAGGAGCAACCGAAGACATGATCCAGGTTCTTGCACAAGACCAATTCGTAGATGCTTTGGTGGAAGAGGACGTGAGGCTCCGTATTCGCCAGAACAAGCCAGTGACATTGCGTGACGCCTTGAGGATTGCTCTGGAACTGGAGTCTTATCAACTAGCCAGTAGGCAGCGAGTGAAATATGTGAGAGAAGCCCAGTCGCTGGAGGATGGATACGCAGTGCAACAGCAGGTGTCCACAGCTACAGCCAGGGAAGACATCCTACAGCAACTGGTAGATGCTATTCGTGGTGATGCAAGCTCACTCCCATTCAGAAGGAAACCAGGCAGAGGAAATGCCTTGACTTGCTGGGAGTGTGGGGAGAAAGGCCACCTTAGACGAGAGTGCCCTCGGCTGCAGAAGAAGCAGCAGGGGGGGGATACGGTGTCCCGTCCGGGAAACGGGCAGTAGCCGGGCTTGCGGGGCAAAGCTCGGCTGGGACATCTACAGCCCCCATAGTAAATGAATTTGACATCTTCAAGACGGGATCTATTAACAGCGGAGGAGACAGCCTGACAGTTCCGGGAACCATCAATGGGAGACCCTGTGAGTTGACTGTTGATACTGGTAGTAACATCTCTATTGTCAGACCTGACATACTCAGAGGAATTAACCATAACCTGATACATCCTGTTAGCAGCTGTCTCAGAACCGTAACTGGAGAAAGAGCCCCTATCCATGGAAAGGGACTGTTACACCTTGGCATCGGATCCCTTGTAGTCCAGCAGGAGCTCTGGGTTGCAGACATACATGACGAGTGTATCCTTGGACTTGACTTCCTGCAGTCAAATGGATGTCAGGTAAACCTTCGAGACCAAGCCCTGGTCATTGGTGATGAGGAGTTTCCCTTGAGGAAGCCATCAACCAGTCCACGACCAAACTGCTGCAGGGTTGTGTTGACAAAGAAAGTTTGTTTGGCCCCACTGGCAGAGGCAATTGTCCCTGTGGAAGTAGACCCAGTCCACACCGACTACAGAGTGGGGCTCCTGGAGCAGACCCAGCCATCACCCTTTGGGAGCCTACTGGTGGGGAGGACACTTGTTGACCTGGAAAAAGACAGGGTCCCTTTGAGAGTAATGAACCTCTCCCATCAGCCACTAACTCTCAAGAAGGGGACCGAGGTGGCACATTGCAATCTGGTCAGTGCCATTATTGTTCCAGATGAGGCCATTAGCTGTGAAGAACCTATGGAGAATGTTCGGAGAACCAGATCAGTGGAAATCTTACCCACCCACCTGAGGGACCTGTATAACCGCAGTATCATAGGGCTGGAAGAAGCAAAGCACCCAGAAGTGCACCAGCTCTTATGTTGTTATTCCGATGTCTTTTCCACAGGTCCAGAAGATATTGGGTGTACTGACCTGGTTAAGCACCACATCAATACTGGCCAAGCCGCACCGGTGCGCCAACCACCCAGACGACTTCCCCTAGCGAAGAGAGAAGAAGCAGAGAAAGCTGTCCGAGAGATGAAAGAGCGAGATGTAATTGAGCCATCCGCAAGTCCCTGGTCATCACCTATTGTGCTCGTACAAAAGAAAGATGGAGGTATGAGGTTTTGTGTTGATTACCGCAAGTTGAATGATGTTACACACAAGGACTCCTATCCATTGCCACGAATAGATGACACTCTCGAGGCCTTATCAGGAGCAAAGTGGTTTTCTGCACTTGATCTCAAGAGCGGTTATTGGCAAGTTCAACTGGATGACAACTCCAAAGAAAAAACTGCCTTTTCAACTGGGAGTGGGCTATGGCAGTTCAAGGTTATGCCGTTTGGACTTTGCAATGCCCCGGCCACCTTTGAACGGTTGATGGAACAGGTTCTAGTTGGGCTACCCACATCCATAGCCCTCGTTTACCTGGATGACATCCTTGTACCTGGACGTACCTTTTCCCAGGAGCTTGCCAACCTGAGACAAGTGTTTGAACGGCTGAGGGAGGCTAAACTGAAGTTGTCACCAAAGAAGTGCACTCTTTTCCAGAAGGAAGTGAACTACTTGGGTCATGTAGTCAATGAAAAGGGCATCTCCCCAGACCCCTGCAAGGTTGAGGCAGTCAAGTCCTGGCCTAAGCCTACTACGGCTACCGAAGTGAAGAGCTTCCTGGGCCTTTGCTCCTACTACCGGCGATTCATCAGTTTCTTTGCCGACATTGCACACCCCCTACATCAGAGTGCCACAGTCTCTCCTTTTGAGTGGACACAGGAAGCTGATGATGCCTTCAGCAAACTAAAGCAGATGCTGACAGAGTCCCCTATTCTTGCCTATCCGCAACTGGATGTTGAGTTTGTGCTTGACACCGATGCAAGTAGCACTGGCATCGGTGCTGTTCTTTCACAGCAGGTTAATGGACAAGAGAGGGTGGTTGCTTATTTCAGTCGCGCCTTGAAAGCACCAGAACGCCACTATTGTGTGACCCGTAAAGAGCTACTGGCCATGGTGAAGGCAATCAGGCACTTTCATGCTTACCTGTATGGTAGGAAGTTTCGGCTTCGCACTGATCATTCAGCTCTTCGTTGGTTGTTGAACTTCCGGCACCCAGAGGGCCAGACTGCCAGATGGATTGAGAGTCTCCAGCAGTATGATTTCTCAGTGGAGCACAGGCCCGGTGTTCAACACACCAATGCAGATGCACTCTCAAGACGGCCGTGCCTGAGAGATACTTGTAAGCACTGTGAACGATTGGAGTCACGAGAGTGGGGGAACAAGCCTCATGACCATATAACTGGTCAAGATGTACCACAGGTAGCCACGCTTGCCTTGAGTGGACCAGAACCCACTGGAGGCAGGTCTTGGGAGAATCTGAGAGAAGCCCAGCTGTGTGATCCAGAGATCAAGCCAGTGTTAGAATGGATGGAGAGAAGTAAGGACAAGCCTTCATGGGAGGAGACTGCATCCCACCCTCCAGCCACAAAAGTTTATTGTGCCCAGTGGGAGAGTTTGAAAATCTTCCATGGAGTGTTGTATCGACTCTGGGAGACACCATCTGGAGATGCCACTGTCAGGCAGCTGGTGCTCCCCAAGTCCCTGAGAAGGGAGGTTCTGCAGGAGTTGCACAATGCCCCAACTTCAGGACACTTGGGCATGGCTAAGACCCTCAGTCGTGTCAGGGAGAGATTCTATTGGCTCCAGTGTAGACGTGATGTCCAGGAGTGGTGTCGAAGCTGTGATCTGTGTGCACAGAAGAGAGGACCTCAGAGAAAACCTAAAGCCCCGCTGAGGACATACAATGTGGGATCCCCTTTGGAGCGCATAGCCATCGATGTACTGGGCCCACTACCCCCTACAGAAGCAGGCAACAAGTATATCCTTGTCATTGCGGATTACTTCACCAAATGGGTGGAAGCCTATCCAATGGTCAATCAAGAAGCGGGGACCATAGCAGAACTACTGGTCCAGGAATTTATCAGCCGGTTTGGGATGCCGTTAATAATTCACACTGACCAGGGGCGAAATTTTGAGTCAGCTTTATTTGCTGAGATGTGCAAGTTACTAGACATCCAGAAGACCAGAACAACTCCCTACCATCCACAGTCAGATGGCATGGTTGAACGATTCAATAGGACCTTGGAAGCCTTACTTTCTAAGTTCGTTGATCACAACCAGAAGGACTGGGACGAGCACCTCCAGATTCTCCTAATGTCCTACCGTTCAGCCGTCCATGAGAGTACTGGTTGCTCTCCAGCCAAGCTGATGATGGGGAGAGAACTGACTCTGCCAGTTGACTTGACATTTGGTAGACCTGAAGAAGAGGAGCCTCAGACAACTGTGGAGTACACCAATGCCCTGCACGAGCGATATGAGAGGGTCCATGACTTTGCCAGAAACCATCTCAAGCTGGTGACGGACAGAATGCGGCAGAGGTACGACTCGTCACCGGAGTGTCACAGGCTGCAACCAGGTGACGCAGTCTGGCTCCACAACCCACAGCGGACTAAAGGCCTTTCCCCTAAGCTTCAACGCCCATGGCAGGGCCCTTTCACCATCATTAAACGGATCAATGATGTAGTCTACAGGATCAAGCTCAGTCCAACTGCAAAGCCAAAAGTGGTTCACAGAAATAGACTGTGGAGCTATACTGGGGCTAGCCCTCCAACCTGGTTCCGGGCCCTGGAGCAAACAATTTCAGCGCCCTGCACCACTACTGATCCTCAGGCTGATTCGGTACCTAGGGACTCATCAAGCCAACCGAGAAGGAGCAGTCGGACCAGACGCCCTCCTGATCGTTATCACAGTTGATTGAGGAACCAAACCCAGTGTGAAGTTAAGGAGGGGAGAGTGTTGTGAAGGCATGTCTCCCAGAGGCTCCGATCACCTGCTGTCATGTAACAATGTGTAGTGCCACTTTGTCTAGAACTTTTGACACATGCATCTATAAAAGATCACCTCCTCCCTCTGTAAGTGCTGCTGTTGTTGTTCAATAAAGCTCCCTGATTCACGTTACCAGTGTCCGTTCGCGTAGTGCCTGTCCCTTACCCTGTCCTCGCTGTCTGGACTTGTCCCATGTACCCTGTGCCCACGACAACGGTACAATATGACAAGGTAAGATTAGTCAAGATTTGGCAAGATATGAAAAGTAAGAATAGGCAAGATTTGGCAAAATATGACAACTTAAAGGTAAGGCTTGGCAAGATTTGGCAAGATATGACATGGTAAGATCAGGCAAGATTTGGCAAGATATGACAAGGTAAGATTTGGGAAGATTTGGCAAGATATGACAATTAAGGTAAGATTCGGCAAGATTTGGCAAAATATGACAAGGTAAGATTTGGCAAGATTAGGCAAGATACGACAAGGTAAGATTAGGCAAGATTTGGTAAGATATGACAAGGTAAGATTTGGCAAGATTAGGCAAGATACGACAAGGTAAGATTAGGCAAGATTTGGTAAGATATGCCAAGGTAAGATTTGGCAAGATTTGGCAAGATATGACAAGGTAATATTTGGCAAGATTTGGCAAGATATGACAAAATAAGATTTGGCAACATATGACAAGGTAAGATTAAGCAAGATTTGGTAAGATATGACAAGGTAAGATTTGGCAAGATTTGGCAAGATATGACATGGTAAGATTTGGCAAGATTTGGCGAGATATGACAAGGTAAGATTTGGCAAGATTTGGCAAGATATGACAAGGTAAGATTAGTCAAGATTTGGCAAGATATGAAAAAGTAAGAATAGGCAAGATTTGGCAAAATATGACAACTTAAAGGTAAGGCTTGGCAAGATTTGGCAAGATATGACATGGTAAGATCAGGCAAGATTTGGCAAGATATGACAAGGTAAGATTTGGGAAGATTTGGCAAGATATGACAATTAAGGTAAGATTTGGCAAGATTTGGCAAAATATGACAAGGTAAGATTTGGCAAGATTAGGCAAGATACGACAAGGTAAGATTAGGCAAGATTTGGCAACATATGACAAGGTAAGATTAAGCAAGATTTAAATTTGGTAAGATATGACAAGGTAAGATTTGGCAAGATTTGGCAAGATATGACATGGTAAGATTTGGCAAGATTTGGCGAGATATGACAAGGTAAGATTTGGCAAGATTTGGCAAGATATGACAAGGTAAGATTAGTCAAGATTTGGCAAGATATGAAAAAGTAAGAATAGGCAAGATTTGGCAAAATAAGACAACTTAAAGGTAAGGCTTGGCAAGATTTGGCAAGATATGACATGGTAAGATCAGGCAAGATTTGGCAAGATATGACAAGGTAAGATTTGGGAAGATTTGGCAAGATATGACAATTAAGGTAAGATTCGGCAAGATTTGGCAAAATATGACAAGGTAAGATTTGGCAAGATTAGGCAAGATACGACAAGGTAAGATTAGGCAAGATTTGGTAAGATATGACAAGGTAAGATTTGGCAAGATTAGGCAAGATACGACAAGGTAAGATTAGGCAAGATTTGGTAAGATATGCCAAGGTAAGATTTGGCAAGATTTGGTAAGATATGACAAGGTAATATTTGGCAAGATTTGGCAAGATATGACAAAATAAGATTTGGCAAGATTTGGCAACATATGACAAGGTAAGATTAAGCAAGATTTGGTAAGATATGACAAGGTAAGATTTGGCAAGATTTGGCAAGATATGACATGGTAAGATTTGGCAAGATTTGGCAAGATATGACGGTAAGATTAAGCAAGATTTGGCAAGATATGAAAAAGTAAGATTAGGCAAGATTTGGCAAGATATTACATGGTAAGATTTGGCAAGATTTGGCAAGATATGACAAGGTAAGATTTGGCAAGATTAGGCAAGATATGACAAGGTAAGATTAGGCAAGATTTGGTAAGATATGCCAAGGTAAGATTTGGCAAGATTTGGCAAGATATGACAAGGTAAGATTAAGCAAGATTTGGCAAGATATGAAAAAGTAAGATTAGGCAGGATTTGGCAAGATATGAAAAAGTAAGATTAGGCAGGATTTGGCAAAATATGACATGGTAAGATTTGGTAAGATATGACAAGGTAAGATTTGGCAAGATTTGGCGAGATATGACAAGGTAAGATTAGGCAAGATTTGGCAAGATATGACAATGTAAGATTTGGCAAGATTTGGCGAGATATGACAAGGTAAGATTTGGCAAGATTTGGCAAGATACGACAAGGTAAGATTAGTCAAGATTTGGCAAGATATGAAAAAGTAAGAATAGGCAAGATTTGGCAAAATATGACAACTTAAAGGTAAGGCTTGGCAAGATTTGGCAAGATATGACATGGTAAGATCAGGCAAGATTTGGCAAGATAAGACAAGGTAAGATTTGGCAAGTTTAGGCAAGATATGACAAGGTAAGATTTGGGAAGATTTGGCAAGATATGACAAGGTAAGATTCGGCAAGATTTGGCAAGATATGACAAGGTAAGATTTGGCAAGATTAGGCAAGATATGACATGGTAAAATTTGGCAAGATATGACAAGGTAAGATTAAGCGAGATTTGGCACGATATGACAAGGTAAGATTAGGCAAGATTTGGCAAGATATGACAAGGTAATATTTGGTAAGATTTGGCAAGATATGACAAGGTAATATTTGGTAAGATTTGGCAAGATATGACAAGGTAAGATTAAGCAAGATTAGGCAAGCTATGACAAGGTAAGTTTAGGCAAAATTTGGTAAGATATGAAGGTAAGATTTGGCAAGAGTAGGCAAGATATGACAAGGTAAGGTTTGGCAAGATTAAGTAAGATTTGGCGAGATATGACAAGGTAAGATTTGGCAAGATTTTTCAAGATATGACAAGGTAAGATTAAGCAAGATTTGGCAAGATATGAAAAAGTAAGATTTGGCAAGATTTGGCAAGATATGATAAGTTAAAGGTAAGACTTGGCAAGATTTGGCAAGATATGACAAGGTAAAATCAGGCAAGATTTGGCAAGAGATGACAAGGTAAGATTTGGCAAGATTAGGTAAGATATGACAAGGTAATATTTGGCAAGATTTGGCAAGATATGACAAGATAAGATTTGGCAAGATTTGGCAAGATATGAAGGTAAGATTATAAGCAAGATTTGGTAAGATATGACAAGGTAAGAATTGGAAAGATTTGGGAAGATATGACAAGGTAAGATTGAGCAAGATTTGGCAAGATATGAAAAAGTAAGATTAGGCAAGATTTGGCAAAATATGACATGGTAAGATTTGGCAAGATTTGGCATGATATGACAAGGTAAGATTTGGCAAGATTTGGCAAGAAACGACAAGGTAAGATTAGGCAAGATTTGGCAAGATACGACAATGTAAGATTTGGCAAGAATTGGCGAGATATGACAAGGTAAGATTTGGCAAGATTTGGCAAGATATGACAAGCTAAGATTAGGCAAGATTTGGCAAGATATGACAAGGTAAGATTAGTCAAGATTTGGCAAGATATGAAAAAGTAAGAATAGGCAAGATTTGGCCAGATATGACAACTTTAAGGTAAGGCTTGGCAAGATTTGGCAAGATATGACAAGGTAAGATCAGGCAAGATTTGGCTAGATATGACATGGTAAGATTTGGCAAGATTTGGCAAGATATGACGGTAAGATTAAGCAAGATTTGGCAAGATATGAAAAAGTAAGATTAGGCAAGATTTGGCAAGATATTACATGGTAAGATTTGGCAAGATTTGGCAAGATATGACAAGGTAAGATTTGGCAAGATTAGGCAAGATATGACAAGGTAAGATTAGGCAAGATTTGGTAAGATATGCCAAGGTAAGATTTGGCAAGATTTGGCAAGATATGACAAGGTAAGATTAAGCAAGATTTGGCAAGATATGAAAAAGTAAGATTAGGCAGGATTTGGCAAGATATGAAAAAGTAAGATTAGGCAGGATTTGGCAAAATATGACATGGTAAGATTTGGTAAGATATGACAAGGTAAGATTTGGCAAGATTTGGCGAGATATGACAAGGTAAGATTAGGCAAGATTTGGCAAGATATGACAATGTAAGATTTGGCAAGATTTGGCGAGATATGACAAGGTAAGATTTGGCAAGATTTGGCAAGATACGACAAGGTAAGATTAGTCAAGATTTGGCAAGATATGAAAAAGTAAGAATAGGCAAGATTTGGCAAAATATGACAACTTAAAGGTAAGGCTTGGCAAGATTTGGCAAGATATGACATGGTAAGATCAGGCAAGATTTGGCAAGATAAGACAAGGTAAGATTTGGCAAGTTTAGGCAAGATATGACAAGGTAAGATTTGGGAAGATTTGGCAAGATATGACAAGGTAAGATTCGGCAAGATTTGGCAAGATATGACAAGGTAAGATTTGGCAAGATTAGGCAAGATATGACATGGTAAAATTTGGCAAGATATGACAAGGTAAGATTAAGCAAGATTTGGCACGATATGACAAGGTAAGATTAGGCAAGATTTGGCAAGATATGACAAGGTAATATTTGGTAAGATTTGGCAAGATATGACAAGGTAATATTTGGTAAGATTTGGCAAGATATGACAAGGTAAGATTAAGCAAGATTAGGCAAGCTATGACAAGGTAAGTTTAGGCAAAATTTGGTAAGATATGAAGGTAAGATTTGGCAAGAGTAGGCAAGATATGACAAGGTAAGGTTTGGCAAGATTAAGTAAGATTTGGCGAGATATGACAAGGTAAGATTTGGCAAGATTTTTCAAGATATGACAAGGTAAGATTAAGCAAGATTTGGCAAGATATGAAAAAGTAAGATTTGGCAAGATTTGGCAAGATATGATAAGTTAAAGGTAAGACTTGGCAAGATTTGGCAAGATATGACAAGGTAAAATCAGGCAAGATTTGGCAAGAGATGACAAGGTAAGATTTGGCAAGATTAGGTAAGATATGACAAGGTAATATTTGGCAAGATTTTGCAAGATATGACAAGATAAGATTTGGCAAGATTTGGCAAGATATGAAGGTAAGATTATAAGCAAGATTTGGTAAGATATGACAAGGTAAGAATTGGAAAGATTTGGGAAGATATGACAAGGTAAGATTGAGCAAGATTTGGCAAGATATGAAAAAGTAAGATTAGGCAAGATTTGGCAAAATATGACATGGTAAGATTTGGCAAGATTTGGCATGATATGACAAGGTAAGATTTGGCAAGATTTGGCAAGAAACGACAAGGTAAGATTAGGCAAGATTTGGCAAGATACGACAATGTAAGATTTGGCAAGAATTGGCGAGATATGACAAGGTAAGATTTGGCAAGATTTGGCAAGATATGACAAGCTAAGATTAGGCAAGATTTGGCAAGATATGACAAGGTAAGATTAGTCAAGATTTGGCAAGATATGAAAAAGTAAGAATAGGCAAGATTTGGCCAGATATGACAACTTTAAGGTAAGGCTTGGCAAGATTTGGCAAGATATGACAAGGTAAGATCAGGCAAGATTTGGCTAGATATGACAAGGTAAGATTTGGCAAGATTAGGAAAGACATGACAAGGTAAGATTTGGCAAGATTTGGCAAGGTATGACAAGGTAAGATTCGGCAAGATTTGGCAAGATATGACAAATTAAAGTAAGATTTGGCAAGATTAGGCAAGATATGACAAAATAAGATTAGGCAAGATTTGGTAAGATATGCTAAGGTAAGAGTTGGCGAGATTTGGCAAGATATGACAAGGTAAGATTTGGCAAGATTTGGCAAGATATGACAAGGTAAGATTAAGCAAGATTTGGCAAGATATGAAAAAGTAAGATTAGGCAAGATTTGGCAAGAAATTACATGGTGAGATTTGGCAAGATTTGGCAAGATATGACAAGGTAAGATTTGGCAAGATTTGGCAAGATATGACAAGGTAAGATTAGGCAAGATTTGGCAAGATATGACAAGGTAATATTTGGTAAGATTTGGTAAGAAATGACAAGGTAAGATTAAGCAAGTCTAGGCAAGATATGACAAGGTAAGTTTAGGTAAAATTTGGTAAGATATGAAGGTAACATTTGGCAAGAGTAGGCAAGATATGACAAGGTAAGATTTGGCAAGATTTGGTAAGATTTGGCAAGATATGAAAAAGTAAGATTAGGCAAGATTTGGCAAGATATTACATGGTAAGATTTGGCAAGATTTGGCAAGATATGACAAGATTTGGCAAGATTAGGCAAGATATGACAAGGTAAGATTAGGCAAGATTTGGCAAGATATGACAAGTTAAGATTAGGCAAGATTTGGCAAGATATGACAAGGTAATATTTGGCAAGATTTGGCAAGATATGACAAGGTAAGATTAAACAAGATTAGGTAAGATATGACAAGGTAAGTTTAGGCAAGATTTGGTAAGATATGAAGGTAAGATTTGGCAAGAGTAGGCAAGATATGACAAGATAAGATTTAGCAAGATTTTGCAAGTTTGGCGAGATATGACAAAGTAAGATTTGGTAAGATTTGGCAAGATATGACAAAGGTAAGATTAAGCAAGATTTGGCAAGATATGAAAAAGTAAGATTAGGCAAGATTTGGCAAGATATAAGTTAAAGGTAAGACTTGGCAAGATTTCGCAAGATATGACAATGTAAGATCAGGCAAGATTTGGCAAGATATGACAAGGTAAGATTTAGCAAGATTAGGCAAGATATGATAAGGTAATATTTGGTAAGATTTGGCAAGATTTGGCAAGATATGAAGGAAAGATTAAAAGCAAGATTTGGTAAGATATGACAAGGTAAGAATTGGAAAGATTTGGCAAGATATGACAAGGTAAGATTAGGCAAGATTTGGCAAGATATGACATGGTAAGATTAAGCAAGATTTGGGAAGATATGAAAAAGTAAGATTAGGCAAGATTTGGCAAAATATGACATGGTAAGATTTGGCAAGATTTGGTAAGATATGATAAGGTAAGATTTGGCAAGATTTGGCGAGATATGACAAGGTAAGATTAGGCAAGATTTGGCAAGATATGACAATGTAAAATTTGGCAAGATTTGGCGAGATATGACAAGGTAAGATTTGGCATGATTTGGCAAGATATGACAAGGTAAGATTAGTCAAGATTTGGCAAGATATGAAAAAGTAAGAATAGGCAAGATTTGGCAAAATATGACAACTTAAAGGTAAGGCTTGGCAAGATTTGGCAAGATATGACATGATAAGATCTGGTAAGATTTGGCAAGATAAGACAAGGTAAGATTTGGCAAGTTTAGGCAAGATATGACAAGGTAAGATTTGGGAAGATTTGGCAAGATATGACAAGGTAAGATTTGGCAAGATTTGGTAAGATATGCCAAGGTAAGATTAGGCAAGATTTGGCAAGATATGACAAGGTAATATTTGGCAAGATTTGGCAAGATATGACAAGGTAAGATTAAGCAAGATTTGGCAAGATATGAAAAAGTAAGATTAGGCAAGATTTGGTAAGATATTACATGGTAAGATTTGGCAAGATTTGGCAAGATATGACAAGGTAAGATTTGGCAAGATTAGGCAAGATATGACAAGGTAAGATTAGGCAAGATTTGGTAAGATATGCTAAGGTAAGATTTGGCAAGATATGACAAGGTAATATTTGGCAAGATTTGGCAAGATATGACAAAATAAGATTTGGAAAGATTTGGCAAATATGACAAGGTAAGATTAAGCAAGATTTAGTAAGATATTACAAAATAAGATTTGGCAAGATTTGGCAAGATATGACAAGGTAAGATTTGGCAAGATTTGGCTTGTTATGAGAAGGTAAGATTAAGCAAGATTAGGCAAGATATGAAAAAGTAAGATTAGGCAAGATTTGGCAAGAAATTACATGGTAAGATTTGGCAAGATATGACAAGGTAAGATTAAGCAAGTTTAGGCAAGATATGACAAGGTAAGTTTAGGAAAAACTTGGTAAGATATGAAGGTAAGATTTGGCAAGAGTAGGCAAGATTTGACAAGGTAAGATTTGGCAAGATTTGGCAAGATTTGGCGAGATATGACAAAGTAAGATTTGGCAAGATTTGGCAAGATATGACAAGGTAAGATTAGGCAAGATTTGGCAAGATATGACAATGTAAGATTTGGCAAGATATGGCGAGATATGACAAAGTAAGATTCGGCAAGATTTGGCAAGATATGACAAGGTAAGATTAGGCAAAATTTGGCAAGATATGACAAGGTAAGATTAAGCAAGATTTGGCAAGATATGAAAAAGTAAGATTAGGCAAGATTTGGATAAGTATGACATGGTAAGATTTGGCAAGATTTGGCAAGGTATGACAAGGTAACATTTGGCAAGATTTGGCAAGATATGACAAGGTAAGATTTGGCAAGATTTGGCAAGATATGACAAGGTAATATTTGGTAAGATTTGGCAAGATATGACAAGGTAAGATTAAGCAAGATTAGGCAAGCTATGACAAGGTAAGTTTAGGCAAAATTTGGTAAGATATGACAAGGTAAGATTAAGCAAGATTTGGCAAGATATGACAAGGTAAGATTAGGCAAGATTTGGCAAGATATGACAAGGTAATATTTGGTAAGATTTGGCAAGATATGACAAGGTAATATTTGGTAAGATTTGGCAAGATATGACAAGGTAAGATTAAGCAAGATTAGGCAAGCTATGACAAGGTAAGTTTAGGCAAAATTTGGTAAGATATGAAGGTAAGATTTGGCAAGAGTAGGCAAGATATGACAAGGTAAGGTTTGGCAAGATTAAGTAAGATTTAGCGAGATATGACAAGGTAAGATTTGGCAAGATTTTTCAAGATATGACAAGATAAGATTAAGCAAGATTTGGCAAGATATGAAAAAGTAAGATTTGGCAAGATTTGGCAAGATATGATAAGTTAAAGGTAAGACTTGGCAAGATTTGGCAAGATATGACAAGGTAAGATCAGGCAAGATTTGGTAAGAGATGACAAGGTAAGATTTGGCAAGATTAGGTAAGATATGACAAGGTAATATTTGGCAAGATTTGGCAAGATATGACAAGATAAGATTTGGCAAGATTTGGCAAGATATGAAGGTAAGATTATAATCAAGATTTGGTAAGATATGACAAGGTAAGAATTGGAAAGATTTGGGAAGATATGACAAGGAAAGATTGAGCAAGATTTGGCAAGATATGAAAAAGTAAGATTAGGCAAGATTTGGCAAAATATGACATGGTAAGATTTGGCAAGATATGACAAGGTAAGATTTGGCAAGAAACGACAAGGTAAGATTAGGCAAGATTTGGCAAGATACGACAATGTAAGATTTGGAAAGAATTGGTGAGATATGACAAGGTAAGATTTGGCAAGATATGACAAGCTAAGATTAGGCAAGATTTGGCAAGATATGACAAGGTAAGATTAGTCAAGATTTGGCAAGATATGAAGGTAAGATTATAAGTAAGATTTGGCAAGATATGACAAGATAAGATTTGGCAAGATTTGGCAAGATATGAAGGTAAGATTATAAGTAAGATTTGGTAAGATATGATAAGGTAAGAATTGGAAAGATTTGGTAAGATATGACAAGGTAAGATTTGGCAAGATTTGGCTAGATATGACAAGGTAAGATTAAGCAAGATTTGGCAAGATATGAAAAAGTAAGATTAGGCAAGATTCGGTAAAATATGACATGGAAAGATTTGGCAAGATTTAGCAAGATATGACAAGGTAAGATTTGGCAAGATTTGGCAAGATACGACAAGGTAAGATTAGGCAAGATTTGGCAAGATATGACAATGTAAGATTTGGCAAGATTTGGCGAGATATGACAAGGTAAGATTTGGCAAGATTTGGCAAGATATGACATGGTAGATTAGGCAAGATTTGGCAAGATATGACAAGGTAAGATTAGTCAAGATTTGGCAAGATATGAAAAAGTAAGAATAGGCAAGATTTGGCCAGATATGACAACTTAAAGGTAAGGCTTGGCAAGATTTGGCAAGATATGACAAGGTAAGATCAGGCAAGATTTGGCAAGATATGACAAGGTAAGATTTGGCAAGATTAGGCAAGATATGACAAGGTAAGATTTGGCAAGATTTGGCAAGATATGACAAGGTCAGATTAAGCAAGATTTGGCAAGATATGAACAAGTAAGATTAGGCAAGATTTGGCAAGATATGACAAGGTAAGATTTGGCAAGATATGACAAGGTAAGATTAGGCAAGATTTGGCAAGATATGACAAGGTAATATTTGGTAAGATTTGGCAAGATATGACAAGGTAAGATTAAGCAAGTTTAGGCAAGATATGACAAGGTAAGGTTAGGCAAAATTTGGTAAGATATGAAGGTAAGATTTGGCAAGAGTAGGCAAGATATGACAAGGTAAGATTTGGCAAGATTTGGCAAGATTTGGCGAGATATGACAAAGTAAGATTTGGCAAGATTTGGCAAGATATGACAAGGTAAGATTAAGCAAGATTTGGAAGATATGAAAAAGTAAGATTAGGCAAGATTTGGCAAAATATGACATGGTAAGATTTGGCAAGATTTGGCAAGATATGACAAGGTAAGATTTGGCAAGATTTGGCAAGATATGACAAGGTAAGATTCGGCAAGATTTGGCAACATATGACGATGTAAGATTTGGCAAGATTTGGCGAGATATGACAAGGTAAGATTTGGCAAAATTTGGCAAGATATGATAAGGTAAGATTAGTCAAGATTTGGCAAGATATGAAAAAGTAAGAATAGGCAAGATTTGGCAAAATATGACAACTTAAAGGTAAGGTTTGGCAAGATTTGGCAAGATATGACAAGGTAAGATCAGGCAAGATTTGGCAAGATATGACAAGGTAAGATTTGACAAGATTAGGCAAGATATGACAAGGTAAGATTTGGGAAGATTTGGCAAGATATGACAAGGTAAGATTCGGCAAGATTTGGCAAGATATGACAAGGTAAGATTAGGCAAGATTTGGTAAGATATGCCAAGGTAAGATTCGGCAAGATTTGGCAAGATATGACAAGGTAATATTTGGCAAGATTTTGGCAAGATATGACAAGATAAGATTTGGCAAGATTTGACAAGATATGACAAGGTAAGATTAAGCAAGATTTGGTAAGATATGACAAGGTAAGATTAGGCAAGTTTTGGCAAGATATGACATGGTAAGATTTTGCAAGATTTGGCAAGATATGAAAAAGTAAGATTAGGCAAGATTTGGCAAGATATTATAAGGTAAGATTTGGCAAGATTTGGCAAGACATGACAAGATAAGATTTGGCAAGATTTGGCAAGATATGACAAGGTAAGATTTGGCAAGATTTGGCAAGATATGACAAGGTAATATTTGGTAAGATTTGGCAAGATATGACAAGGTAAGATTAAGCAAGATTAGGCAAGCTATGACAAGGTAAGTTTAGGCAAAATTTGGTAAGATATGAAGGTAAAATTTGGCAAGAGTAGGCAAGATATGACAAGGTAAGATTTGGCAAGATTAAGCAAGACTTGGCGAGATATGACAAAGTAAGATTTGGCAAGATTTGACAAGATATGACAAGGTAAGATTAAGCAAGATTTGGTAAGATATGAAAAAGTAAGATTTGGCAAGATTTGGCAAGATATGATAAGTTAAAAGTAAGACTTGGCAAGATTTGGTAAGATATGACAAGGTAAGATTAGGCAAGATTTGGCAAGATATGACAAGGTAAGATTTGACAAGATTAGGCAAGATATGACAAGGTAAGATTTGGCAAGATTTGGCAAGATATGACAAGGTAAGATACGGCAAGATTTGGCAAGATATGACAAGGTAAGATTAGGCAAGATTTGGTAAGATATTCCAAGGTAAGATTTGGCAAGATTTGGCAAGATATGACAAGGTAATATTTGGCAAGATTTGGCAAGATATGACAAGATAAGATTTGGCAAGAATTGGCAAGATATGAGAAGGTAAGATTAAGCAAGATTTGGTAAGATATGACAAGGTAAGATTACGCAAGATTTGGCAAGATATGACATGGTAAGATTATGCAAGATTTGGCAAGATATGATAAAGTAAGATTAGGCAAGAGTTGGCAAGATATTACATGGTAAGATTTGGCAAGATTTGGCAAGATATGACAAGATAAGATTTGGCAAGATTTGGCAAGATATGACAAGGTAAGATTAGGCAAGATTTGGCAAGATATGACAAGGTAATATTTGGTAAGATTTGGCAAGATATGACAAGGTAAGATTAAGCAAGATTAGGCAAGCTATGACAAGGTAAGTTTAGGCAAAATTTGGTAAGATATTAAGGTAAGATTTGGCAAGAGTAGGCAAGATATGACAAGGTAAGATTTAGCAAGATTTGGCAAGATTTGGCGAGATATGACAAAGTAAGATTTGGCAAGATTTGGCAAGATATGACAAGGTAAGATTAAGCAACATTTGGCAAGATGTGAAAAAGTAAGATTTGGCAAGATTTGGCAAGATATGATAAGTTAAAGGTAAGACTTGGCAAGATTTGGCAAGATATGACAAGGTAAGATCAGGCAAGATTTGGCAAGATATGACAAGGTAAGATTTGGCAAGATTAAATAAGATATGACAAGGTAATATTTGGCAAGATTTGGCAAGATATGACAAGATAAGATTTGGCACGATTTGGCAAGATATGAAGGTAAGATTATAAGTAAAATTTGGTAAGATATGACAAGGTAAGAATTGGAAAGATTTGGTAAGATATGACAAGGTAAGATTTGGCAAGATTTGGCTAGATATGACAAGGTAAGATTAAGCAAGATTTGGCAAGATATGAAAAAGTAAGATTAGGCAAGATTTGGTAAAATATGACATGGAAAGATTTGGCAAGATTTGGCAAGATATGATAAGGTAAGATTTGGCAAGATTTGGCAAGATACGACAAGGTAAGATTAGGCAAGATTTGGCAAGATATGACAATGTAAGATTTGGCAAGATTTGGCGAGATATGACAAGGTAAGATTTGGCAAGATTTGGCAAGATATGACAAGGTAAGATTAGGCAAGATTTGGCAAGATATGACAAGGTAAGATTAGTCAAGATTTGGCAAGATAGGAAAAAGTAAGAATAGGCTAGATTTGGCCAGATATGACAACTTAAAGGTAAGGCTTGACAAGATTTGGCAAGATATGACAAGGTAAGATCAGGCAAGATTTGGCAAAGTATGACAAGGTAAGATCAGGCAAGAATTGGCAAGATATGACAAGGTAAGATTTGGCAAGATTAGGCAAGATATGATAAGGTAAGATTTGGCAAGATTTGGCAAGACATGACAAGGTAAGATTAAGCAAGATTTGGCAAGATATGAAAAAGTAAGATTAGGCAAGATTTGGCAAGATATGACAAGGTAAGATTAGGCAAGATTTGGCAAGATATGACAAGGTAAGATTAGGCAAGATTTGGCAAGATATGACAAGGTAATATTTGGTAAGATTTGGCAAGATATGACAAGGTAAGATTAAGCAAGTTTAGGCAAGATATGACAAGGTAAGTTTAGGCAAAATTTGGTAAGATATAAAGGTAAGATTTGGCAAGAGTAGGGAAGATATGACAAGGTAAGATTTGGCAAGATTTGGCAAGATTTGGCGAGATATGACAAAGTAAGATTTGGCAAGATTTGGCAAGATATGACAAGGTAAGATTAAGCAAGATTTGGCAAGATGTGAAAAAGTAAGATTAGGCAAGATTTGGCAAAATATGATAAGTTAAAGGTAAGACTTGGCAAGATTTGGCAAGATATGACAAGGTAAGATCAGGCAAGATTTGGCAAGATATGACAAGGTAAGATTTGGCAAGATTAAATAAGATATGACAAGGTAATATTTGGCAAGATAGGAAAAAGTAAGAATAGGCTAGATTTGGCCAGATATGATAAGTTAAAAGTAAGACTTGGCAAGATTTGGTAAGATATGACAAGGTAAGATTAGGCAAGATTTGGCAAGATATGACAAGGTAAGATTTGACAAGATTAGGCAAGATATGACAAGGTAAGATTTGGCAAGATTTGGCAAGATATGACAAGGTAAGATACGGCAAGATTTGGCAAGATATGACAAGGTAAGATTAGGCAAGATTTGGTAAGATATTCCAAGGTAAGATTTGGCAAGATTTGGCAAGATATGACAAGGTAATATTTGGCAAGATTTGGCAAGATATGACAAGATAAGATTTGGCAAGAATTGGCAAGATATGAGAAGGTAAGATTAAGCAAGATTTGGTAAGATATGACAAGGTAAGATTACGCAAGATTTGGCAAGATATGACATGGTAAGATTATGCAAGATTTGGCAAGATATGATAAAGTAAGATTAGGCAAGAGTTGGCAAGATATTACATGGTAAGATTTGGCAAGATTTGGCAAGATATGACAAGATAAGATTTGGCAAGATTTGGCAAGATATGACAAGGTAAGATTAGGCAAGATTTGGCAAGATATGACAAGGTAATATTTGGTAAGATTTGGCAAGATATGACAAGGTAAGATTAAGCAAGATTAGGCAAGCTATGACAAGGTAAGTTTAGGCAAAATTTGGTAAGATATTAAGGTAAGATTTGGCAAGAGTAGGCAAGATATGACAAGGTAAGATTTAGCAAGATTTGGCAAGATTTGGCGAGATATGACAAAGTAAGATTAGGCAAGATTTGGCAAGATATGACAAGGTAAGATTAAGCAACATTTGGCAAGATGTGAAAAAGTAAGATTTGGCAAGATTTGGCAAGATATGATAAGTTAAAGGTAAGACTTGGCAAGATTTGGCAAGATATGACAAGGTAAGATCAGGCAAGATTTGGCAAGATATGACAAGGTAAGATTTGGCAAGATTAAATAAGATATGACAAGGTAATATTTGGCAAGATTTGGCAAGATATGACAAGATAAGATTTGGCACGATTTGGCAAGATATGAAGGTAAGATTATAAGTAAAATTTGGTAAGATATGACAAGGTAAGAATTGGAAAGATTTGGTAAGATATGACAAGGTAAGATTTGGCAAGATTTGGCTAGATATGACAAGGTAAGATTAAGCAAGATTTGGCAAGATATGAAAAAGTAAGATTAGGCAAGATTTGGTAAAATATGACATGGAAAGATTTGGCAAGATTTGGCAAGATATGATAAGGTAAGATTTGGCAAGATTTGGCAAGATACGACAAGGTAAGATTAGGCAAGATTTGGCAAGATATGACAATGTAAGATTTGGCAAGATTTGGCGAGATATGACAAGGTAAGATTTGGCAAGATTTGGCAAGATATGACAAGGTAAGATTAGGCAAGATTTGGCAAGATATGACAAGGTAAGATTAGTCAAGATTTGGCAAGATAGGAAAAAGTAAGAATAGGCTAGATTTGGCCAGATATGACAACTTAAAGGTAAGGCTTGGCAAGATTTGGCAAGATATGACAAGGTAAGATCAGGCAAGATTTGGCAAGGTATGACAAGGTAAGATCAGGCAAGAATTGGCAAGATATGACAAGGTAAGATTTGGCAAGATTAGGCAAGATATGATAAGGTAAGATTTGGCAAGATTTGGCAAGACATGACAAGGTAAGATTAAGCAAGATTTGGCAAGATATGAAAAAGTAAGATTAGGCAAGATTTGGCAAGATATGACAAGGTAAGATTAGGCAAGATTTGGCAAGATATGACAAGGTAAGATTAGGCAAGATTTGGCAAGATATGACAAGGTAATATTTGGTAAGATTTGGCAAGATATGACAAGGTAAGATTAAGCAAGTTTAGGCAAGATATGACAAGGTAAGTTTAGGCAAAATTTGGTAAGATATAAAGGTAAGATTTGGCAAGAGTAGGGAAGATATGACAAGGTAAGATTTGGCAAGATTTGGCAAGATTTGGCGAGATATGACAAAGTAAGATTTGGCAAGATTTGGCAAGATATGACAAGGTAAGATTAAGCA
The DNA here is from genome assembly GCA_964019415.1 of Ianthella basta. NCBI lineage: Eukaryota > Metazoa > Porifera > Demospongiae > Verongiida > Ianthellidae > Ianthella > Ianthella basta. The sequence continues at coordinate 6,697,630 of OZ025886.1, forward strand.
AGATTTGGCAAGATATGAAAAAGTAAGATTAGGCAAGATTTGGCAAAATATGACATGGTAAGATTTGGCAAGATTTGGCAAGATATGACAATGTAAGATTTGGCAAGATTTGGCGAGATATGACAAGGTAAGATTTGGCAAAATTTGGCAAGATATGACAAGGTAAGATTAGTCATGATTTGGCAAGATATGAAAAAGTAAGAATAGGCAAGATTTGGCAAAATATGACAACTTAAAGGTAAGGCTTGGCAAGATTTGGCAAGATATGACAAGGTAAGATCAGGTAAGATTTGGCAAGATATGACAAGGTAAGATTTGACAAGATTAGGCAAGATATGACAATGTAAGATTTGGGAAGATTTGGCAAGATATGACAAGGTAAGATTCGGCAAGATTTGGCAAGATATGACAAGGTAAGATTAGGCAAGATTTGGTAAGATATGCCAAGGTAAGATTAGGCAAGATTTGGCAAGATATGACAAGGTAATATTTGGCAAGATTTTGGCAAGATATGACAAGATAAGATTTGGCAAGATTTAAAAAGATATGACAAGGTAAGATTAAGCAAGATTTGGTAAGATATGACAAGGTAAGATTAGGCAAGATTTGGCAAGATATGACATGGTAAGATTATGCAAGATTTGTGTAGTGTTGTTAGCATGAATATGCATGTAGTGTGCATGAGTTACATAAATATGTATGACTTAAGTGACAATGTATATCTTTACGCATGCGTAGTTTTGTAAGAGAACACGTGTATGCATGGTGCATTTGCTGTTGTGTCATTGAAGTTGAATCTGACTGATCGTTCAGTGTCGCTTCCCCGATCGGAGGATACCACATCTTTTCTGGCGACGAAGGTGGGATCGCGTGTCTGTAGCATCATTGGACGATGGCAGCAACCCTGGGGAAGGTGGAGGAGTTCGACGCGGGCCGTGAGGAGTGGTCACAGTACGTGGAGAGGCTTGGGCACTTCTTCGTGGCGAACGGCATTGACGCGGCAGAGAAAAAAAGGTCAGTTTTGTTAGCGGTTATAGGCCCGCCCGCGTATAAGCGGCTACGCGACTTGGTGTCACCCGAGAAGCCAGGAGACAAGACCTACGAGCAGCTGGTAAAGGTGATGACCGAGCACTTCAGCCCAGTACCCTCCGAAATTGTACAGCGATACAAGTTTCACAGCCGTTTCCGTCAGCCAGGTGAGTCCGTAGCCACGTTCGTGGCCGAATTGCGTTCTCTAGCGGAGTTCTGCAACTTCCAGCAGACTCTAGACGACATGTTGAGAGACAGGGTCGTTTGTGGAATCAATGAGGCAGCCATTCAGCGGCGTCTGTTGGCCGAGCCACGACTCACCTTGCAGAAGGCCATGGAGTTGGCCCTTGGAATGGAATCAGCCGCACAGAATTCGAAGGAGTTGCAACAGTCAGCACCCAAGAGGGAATTGGAGGGTTCCCTACCAAAGGTACACCAAGTGGCAACGGATAAGAAGCCAGAACGTGCTTGCTTCCGTTGCGGAAAGCCAGGACACCAGGCAGCTAAGTGTAAGTTTAAGGGGGCTAAGTGTCATCATTGTGGCAAGACAGGGCATCTCCAGGCAGTCTGCCGGAGTAAGTCAAAGGGGACATCAGGAAAAGAGTCCCGACCCCGTTCAGTTCGTCTGGTGCAGGAGGAAGAGGAAGTAGATAGTTTCCCCTTGTATGTTCTACGGGCAGCTGGGGTTGCCCCACCCATCAGAGTGTCCCTGACAGCCGACAGTTGTCCTCTCACGATGGAGGTGGACACTGGAGCGGCAGTTTCAATTGTCTCCCAGGCAACTTTTGAGGAGTTGTGGCCGAACCGGAGTGTGGCACCTTCAACGGTTAGACTACAGTCATACTCCGGGGAGTCCATTGCAGTGGTGGGCAGCATCGACGTGACAGTCCAGTACCAGCAACAGTCAGCAGAGCTGCCGCTATTGATCGTGCAAGGAGATGGCCCCACCTTGTTAGGCAGGAACTGGCTGACTCACATCAAATTGGACTGGCAGAGAATCCACCATCTGGCACAGGAACCATTGCAGTCTGTGCTGCAGAGTCACGAAGCTGTGTTTGAGAATGGTCTGGGCACACTCAAAGATCACGAGGTGTCCATTACAGTGGACTCACAGGCAACACCACGATTCTGCAAGTCACGACCAGTGCCATATGCCTTACGACCAAAGGTAGAAGCGGAGCTTGATCGGTTGGTCAGTGAGGGGACGTTAGAACCAGTGCAATATTCAGATTGGGCATCACCCATTGTCACCGTGGTCAAGAGCGACAAGACAAGTGTCCGTATTTGTGGGGATTTTAAACAGACAGTCAACCCAGTCGCCAGACTGGATCGCTATCCCATCCCCAAGGTAGATGACCTGTTTGCTACATTGGCCAACGGGGTTGTATTCTCCAAACTTGATCTCAGTCATGCTTATCAACAGTTGCCCCTCACAGAGGACTCGAAGAAATTTGTTGTCATCAATACCCACAAGGGCTTGTTTCGCTTCACCAGGCTCCCCTTTGGCATTTCTTCTGCTCCAGCTATATTTCAGAGAGTGATGGAGAGCATCTTGCAGGGCATCCCGAAGGTGGTTGTCTATTTGGATGACATCTTGGTGGCTGGAGACTCAGTGGAAGAGCATCTCCGACTGCTGGACAAAGTTCTGGATCGGTTGCAGAAAGCAGGGCTCCGGGCTCGGAAGAACAAGTGCCAGTTCATGGTCTCTGAAGTGTCATATCTAGGACACAGAATTGACAAAGACGGGCTCCACCCTTTGGACGACAAAGTGAAGGCGATAGTGGAGGCCCCAGCACCACGCAACGTCAGGGAGCTCAAGTCCTATCTTGGGATCCTAACTTACTACGGTAAGTTTTTGCCAGACCTGTCAGCTGTGCTAGCACCCTTGTACCGCTTGCTGAGGAAGCAGGTGAGTTGGCGTTGGTCCTCGGCAGAGAGAGAGGCGTTTGAGGTTTCCAAGGACCTCTTGTCGTCATCTCCACTACTTGTGCACTTTGACCCACAACTTCCCCTCACCCTAGCTTGTGATGCTTCAGCATATGGGGTGGGGGCAGTGCTATCACATCGTTGGCCTGATGGCTCAGAGCGGCCAATTGCCTATGCCTCACGTTCACTGTCCGACGCAGAGAGGAACTACTCGCAGTTGGAGAAGGAAGGTCTCGCCATAGTGTATGGAGTCAAGCACTTTCATACTTACTTGTTTGGGCATTCTTTTGAGTTGGTGACAGACCACCAACCCCTGCTGGCCCTCTTGAATGAGAAGAGGCCCACATCACCTCAAGCTTCAGCCCGTGTCCGTCGCTGGTCCTTACTGCTGTCAGCCTACGAGTACACCTTGGTGTTCCGCAAGACAGAGGCTCACGGCAATGCAGATGCTCTCAGTAGGCTACCTTTGCCTGTGGCACCAGCAGAGACGCAGTCACCCCCAGAGCTGGTTTTGTTAATGGAACAATTGGAGGAGTCGCCAGTAACCGCAGAGCAGATCAGCTCATGGACCAGGCGTGATCCATCCTTGTCAGTGGTTCTCCACGCCCTCAAGCAGGGCTGGCCATCCCAGTGCGGCCCAGAGCTGGCACCATACACGAAGCGTAAGTTGGAGCTGTCTGTTCATGGTGGTTGTGTTCTCTGGGGCTCTCGGGTGGTTGTTCCACCTCAAGGTAGGAAGGCCATTTTGCAGCAGCTGCACGAAGGCCACCCTGGCATGTCCAGGATGAAGGGCCTGGCTAGGATGTATGTATGGTGGCCAGGGCTGGACAAAGAGATTGAGGACATGGTCAGATCCTGTCAGGAATGTCAAGCCTGTCAACCATCACCCCCTGCTGCGCCCCTACATCCTTGGAGATGGCCAACTCGCCCCTGGGCTAGACTACATCTGGACTATGCAGGTCCAATTGACGGGAAGATGTTTCTGGTGATCATTGACGCCCACTCCAAGTGGATAGAGGTGTTCGGTGTGCAGTCAGCTTCTTCAAGCAACACAGTCGAGAAGCTGCGCACAGTCTTCTCCCAATTTGGGATCCCAGAAACCATTGTGACAGACAATGGTTCGTGTTTTGTCAGTGAAGAGTTCCAGTCCTTCTTGCGTGCTAATGGGATCAGCCTAATTACATCAGCACCCTACCATCCAGCTTCCAATGGTCTTGCCGAACGTGCTGTACAGATCCTGAAGAACGGACTGAAGAAGGTACGTAATGGGTCCTTGAACTCAAGACTGGCAAAGATCCTGTTCAGTTACCGGTTGACACCACAAGGCACAACTGGTGAAGCTCCAGCAGAGCTGTTGCTGGGCAGAAGACCTCGTTCTAGGCTAGATCTTGCTAGACCCAATCTATTGGAGAGGGTAGAGAGCAAACAACAACAGCAGAAAGCCAGTCATGACTCGCACGCCAGGATCCGCACGTTCCAGGTCGGTGACACCGTGTACGCCAGGAATTTCCGTCCTGGGGAGAAATGGCTGCATGGGTCAATTGTTACAGTTACTGGGCCTGTGTCATTTGTCATTGAACTAACAAATGGAGCCAGAGTTAGACGCCATCAAGACCAACTACGCCACCGATCAGTGCATCAAGAGCTCTCAGCGGATCTGAGCACCACAGTTGATACCTCTTATTCAACAGAGACGTTTGTCCATCATCCTGTGGCTGCCCAGACTACACCAGCGGTAGCAAGCGCACCAAGTGAGACATCTCCTCGGCGCTACCCTCGACGGTCTCACCGTGCTCCAGACCGTTACGAACCAACTGTTTGACACTTGGGTCTCTGTTATAGTTAGTTATGATTGCACTTGTATTTTCCTTTTCTTTAGGGGGAGGAAGTGTAGTGTTGTTAGCATGAATATGCATGTAGTGTGCATGAGTTACATAAATATGTATGACTTAAGTGACAATGTATATCTTTACGCATGCGTAGTTTTGTAAGAGAACACGTGTATGCATGGTGCATTTGCTGTTGTGTCATTGAAGTTGAATCTGACTGATCGTTCAGTGTCGCTTCCCCGATCGGAGGATACCACAATTTGGCAAGATATGAAAAAGTAAGATTAGGCAAGATTTGGCAAGATATTATAAGGTAAGATTTGGCAAGATTTGGCAATATATGACAAGATAAGATTTGGCAAGATTTGGCAAGATATGACAAGGTAAGATTAGGCAAGATTTGGCAAGATATGACAAGGTAATATTTGGTAAGATTTGGCAAGATATGACAAGGTAAAATTAAGCAAGATTAGGCAAGCTATGACAAGGTAAGTTTAGGCAAAATTTGGTAAGATATTAAGGTAAGATTTGGCAAGATTTGGCAAGATATGACAAGGTAAGATTTGGCAAGATTAAGCAAGATTTGGCGAGATATGACAAAGTAAGATTTGGCAAGATTTGGCAAGATATGACAAGGTAAGATTAAGCAAGATTTGGCAAGATATAACAAGGTAAGATTTGACAAGATTAGGCAAGATATGACAAGGTAAGATTAGGCAAGATTTGGTAAGATATGCAAAGGTAAGATTTGGTAAGATTTGGTAGATATGACAAGGTAATATTTGGCAAGATTTGGCAAGATATGACAAAATAAGATTTGGAAAGATTTGGCAAATATGACAAGGTAAGATTAAGTAAGATTTGGTAAGATATGACAAGGTAAGATTTGGCAAGATCTGGCTTGATATGAGAAGGTAAGATTAAGCAAGATTTGGCAAGATATGAAAAAGTAAGATTAGGCAAGATTTGGCAAGAAATTACATGGTAAGATTTGGCAAGATATGACAAGGTGAGATTAGGCAAGATTTGGCAAGATATGACAAGGTAAGATTAGGCAAGATTTGGCAAGATATGACAAGGTAATATTTGGTAAGATTTGGCAAGATATGACAAGGTAAGATTAAGAAAGTTTAGGCAAGATATGACAAGGTAAGTTTAGGAAAAACTTGGTAAGATATGAAGGTAAGATTTGGCAAGAGTAGAGAAGATATGACAAGGTAAGATTTAGCAAGATTTGGCAAGATTTGGCGAGATATGACAAAGTAAGATTTGGCAAGATTTGGCAAGATATGACAAGGTAAGATTAAGCAAGATTTGGCAAGATATGAAAAAGTAAGATTAGGCAAGATTTGGCAAAGTATGACATGGTAAGATTTGGCAAGATTTGGCAAGATATGACAAGGAAGATTAGGCAAGATTTGGCAAGATATGACAAGGTAAGATTAGGCAAGATTTGGCAAGATATGACAATGAAAGATTTGGCAAGATTTGGCGAGATATGACAAGGTAAGATTTGGCAAAATTTGGCAAGATATGACAAGGTAAGATTAGTCAAGATTTGGCAAGATATGACAACTTAAAGGTAAGGCTTGGCAAGATTTGGCAAGATATGACAAGGTAAGATCAGGCAAGATTTGGCAAGGTATGACAAGGTAAGATTTGACAAGATTAGGCAAGATATGACAAGGTAAGATACGGCAAGATTTGGCAAGATATGACAAGGCAAGATTAGGCAAGAGTTGGCAAGATATTACATGGTAAGATTTGGCAAGATTTGGCAAGATATGACAAGATAAGATTTGGCAAGATTTGGCAAGATATGACAAGGTAAGATTAGGCAAGATTTGGCAAGATATGACATGGTAAGATTATGCAAGATTTGGCAAGATATGAAAAAGTAAGATTAGGCAAGATTTGGCAAGATATTATAAGGTAAGATTTGGCAAGATTTTGCAAGATATGACAAGATAAGATTTGGCAAGAGTAGGCAAGATATGACAAGGTAAGATTAGGCAAGATTTGGCAAGATATGACAAGGTAATATTTGGTAAGATTTGGCAAGATATGACAAGGTAAGATTAAGCAAGATTAGGCAAGCTATGACAAGGTAAGTTTAGGCAAAATTTGGTAAGATATTAAGGTAAGATTTGGCAAGATTTGGCAAGATATGACAAGGTAAGATTTGGCAAGATTAAGCAAGATTTGGTAAGATATGACAAGGTAAGATTAGGCAAGATTTGGCAAGATATGACAAGGTAAGATTTGACAAGATTAGGCAAGATATGACAAGGTAAGATTTGGCAAGATTTGGCAAGATATGACAAGGTAAGATACGGCAAGATTTGGCAAGATATGACAAGGTAAGATTAGGCAAGATTTGGTAAGATATTCCAAGGTAAGATTTGGCAAGATTTGGCAAGATATGACAAGGTAATATTTGGCAAGATTTGGCAAGATATGACAAGATAAGATTTGGCAAGAATTGGCAAGATATGAGAAGGTAAGATTAAGCAAGATTTGGTAAGATATGACAAGGTAAGATTACGCAAGATTTGGCAAGATATGACATGGTAAGATTATGCAAGATTTGGCAAGATATGATAAAGTAAGATTAGGCAAGAGTTGGCAAGATATTACATGGTAAGATTTGGCAAGATTTGGCAAGATATGACAAGATAAGATTTGGCAAGATTTGGCAAGATATGACAAGGTAAGATTAGGCAAGATTTGGCAAGATATGACATGGTAAGATTATGCAAGATTTGGCAAGATATGAAAAAGTAAGATTAGGCAAGATTTGGCAAGATATTATAAGGTAAGATTTGGCAAGATTTTGCAAGATATGACAAGATAAGATTTGGCAAGAGTAGGCAAGATATGACAAGGTAAGATTAGGCAAGATTTGGCAAGATATGACAAGGTAATATTTGGTAAGATTTGGCAAGATATGACAAGGTAAGATTAAGCAAGATTAGGCAAGCTATGACAAGGTAAGTTTAGGCAAAATTTGGTAAGATATTAAGGTAAGATTTGGCAAGATTTGGCAAGATATGACAAGGTAAGATTTGGCAAGATTAAGCAAGATTTGGCGAGATATGACAAAATAAGATTTGGCAAGATTTGGCAAGATATGACAAGGTAAGATTAAGCAAGATTTGGCAAGATATGACAAGGTAAGATTTGACAAGATTTGGCAAGATATGACAAGGTAAGATTAGGCAAGATTTGGTAAGATATGCAAAGGTAAGATTTGGCAAGATTTGGCAAGATATGACAAGGTAATATTTGGCAAGATTTGGCAAGATATGACAAAATAAGATTTGGAAAGATTTGGCAAATATGACAAGGTAAGATTAAGTAAGATTTGGTAAGATATGACAAGGTAAGATTTGGCAAGATTTGGCAAGATATGCTAAGGTAAGATTTGGCAAGATTTGGCTTGATATGAGAAGGTAAGATTAAGCAAGATTAGGCAAGATATGAAAAAGTAAGATTAGGCACGATTTGGCAAGAAATTACATGGTAAGATTTGGCAAGATATGACAAAGTGAGATTAGGCAAGATTTGGCAAGATATGACAAGGTAAGATTAGGCAAGATTTGGCAAGATATGACAAGGTAATATTTGGTAAGATTTGACAAGATATGACAAGGTAAGATTAAGAAAGTTTAGGCAAGATATGACAAGGTAAGTTTAGGAAAAACTTGGTAAGATATGAAGGTAAGATTTGGCAAGAGTAGAGAAGATATGACAAGGTAAGATTTGGCAAGATTTGGCAAGATTTGGCGAGATATGACAAAGTAAGATTTGGCAAGATTTGGCAAGATATGACAAGGTAAGTTTAGGCAAGATGTGGCAAGATATGACAAGGTAAAAATAAGCAAGATTTAATAAGATATGACAAGGTAATATTTGGTAAGATTTGGCAAGATATGACAAGGTAAGATTAAGCAAGATTAGGCAAGATATGACAAGGTAAGTTTAGGCAAGATTTGGTAAGATGTGAAGGTAAGATTTGGCAAGAGTAGGCAAGATATGACAAGGTAAGATTAAGCAAGATTTGGCAAGATTTGCCGAGATATGACAAAGTAAGATTTGGCAAGATTTGGCAAGATATGACAAGGTAAGGTTAAGCAAGATTTGGCAAGATATGAAAAAGTAAGATTAGGCAAGATTTGGCAAGATATGATAAGTTAAAGGTAAGACTTGGCAAGATTTGGCAAGTTATGACAAGGTAAGATCAGGCATGACTTGGCAATATATGAAGGTAAGATTTGGCAAGATTAGGCAAGATATGACAAGGTAAGATTTGGCAAGATTTGGCAAGATTTGGTAAGATATGACAAGGTAAGATTAGGCAAGATTTGGCAAGATATGACAAGGTAAGATTTGACAAGATTAGGCAAGATATGACAAGGTAAGATTTGGCAAGATTTGGCAAGATATGACAAGGTAAGATACGGCAAGATTTGGCAAGATATGACAAGGTAAGATTAGGCAAGATTTGGTAAGATATTCCAAGGTAAGATTTGGCAAGATTTGGCAAGATATGACAAGGTAATATTTGGCAAGATTTGGCAAGATATGACAAGATAAGATTTGGCAAGAATTGGCAAGATATGAGAAGGTAAGATTAAGCAAGATTTGGTAAGATATGACAAGGTAAGATTACGCAAGATTTGGCAAGATATGACATGGTAAGATTATGCAAGATTTGGCAAGATATGATAAAGTAAGATTAGGCAAGAGTTGGCAAGATATTACATGGTAAGATTTGGCAAGATTTGGCAAGATATGACAAGATAAGATTTGGCAAGATTTGGCAAGATATGACAAGGTAAGATTAGGCAAGATTTGGCAAGATATGACATGGTAAGATTATGCAAGATTTGGCAAGATATGAAAAAGTAAGATTAGGCAAGATTTGGCAAGATATTATAAGGTAAGATTTGGCAAGATTTTGCAAGATATGACAAGATAAGATTTGGCAAGAGTAGGCAAGATATGACAAGGTAAGATTAGGCAAGATTTGGCAAGATATGACAAGGTAATATTTGGTAAGATTTGGCAAGATATGACAAGGTAAGATTAAGCAAGATTAGGCAAGCTATGACAAGGTAAGTTTAGGCAAAATTTGGTAAGATATTAAGGTAAGATTTGGCAAGATTTGGCAAGATATGACAAGGTAAGATTTGGCAAGATTAAGCAAGATTTGGTAAGATATGACAAGGTAAGATTAGGCAAGATTTGGCAAGATATGACAAGGTAAGATTTGACAAGATTAGGCAAGATATGACAAGGTAAGATTTGGCAAGATTTGGCAAGATATGACAAGGTAAGATACGGCAAGATTTGGCAAGATATGACAAGGTAAGATTAGGCAAGAGTTGGCAAGATATTACATGGTAAGATTTGGCAAGATTTGGCAAGATATGACAAGATAAGATTTGGCAAGATTTGGCAAGATATGACAAGGTAAGATTAGGCAAGATTTGGCAAGATATGACATGGTAAGATTATGCAAGATTTGGCAAGATATGAAAAAGTAAGATTAGGCAAGATTTGGCAAGATATTATAAGGTAAGATTTGGCAAGATTTTGCAAGATATGACAAGATAAGATTTGGCAAGAGTAGGCAAGATATGACAAGGTAAGATTAGGCAAGATTTGGCAAGATATGACAAGGTAATATTTGGTAATGTGGTAGAGGCTCATGCTACGTTGTCTAGCAGGTTTATGAGGCGTTGATGAGCATTCACGTAGCTAAAAAGGAAAGTTCAAGTAAAACGTTTCGACCACGAGGGTCTTCATCAGTTACAAAACTGATGAAGACCCTCGTGGTCGAAACGTTTTACTTGAACTTTCCTTTTTAGCTACGTGAATGCTCATCAACGCCTCATAAACCAATATTTGGTAAGATTTGGCAAGATATGACAAGGTAAGATTAAGCAAGATTAGGCAAGCTATGACAAGGTAAGTTTAGGCAAAATTTGGTAAGATATTAAGGTAAGATTTGGCAAGATTTGGCAAGATATGACAAGGTAAGATTTGGCAAGATTAAGCAAGATTTATCAAGGCAAGATTTGGCAAGATATGACATGGTAAGATTATGCAAGATTTGGCAAGATATGAAAAAGTAAGATTAGGCAAGATTTGGCAAGATATTATAAGGTAAGATTTGGCAAGATTTTGCAAGATATGACAAGATAAGATTTGGCAAGAGTAGGCAAGATATGACAAGGTAAGATTAGGCAAGATTTGGCAAGATATGACAAGGTAATATTTGGTAAGATTTGGCAAGATATGACAAGGTAAGATTAAGCAAGATTAGGCAAGCTATGACAAGGTAAGTTTAGGCAAAATTTGGTAAGATATTAAGGTAAGATTTGGCAAGATTTGGCAAGATATGACAAGGTAAGATTTGGCAAGATTAAGCAAGATTTGGTAAGATATGACAAGGTAAGATTAGGCAAGATTTGGCAAGATATGACAAGGTAAGATTTGACAAGATTAGGCAAGATATGACAAGGTAAGATTTGGCAAGATTTGGCAAGATATGACAAGGTAAGATACGGCAAGATTTGGCAAGATATGACAAAGTAAGATTAGGCAAGAGTTGGCAAGATATTACATGGTAAGATTTGGCAAGATTTGGCAAGATATGACAAGATAAGATTTGGCAAGATTTGGCAAGATATGACAAGGTAAGATTAGGCAAGATTTGGCAAGATATGACATGGTAAGATTATGCAAGATTTGGCAAGATATGAAAAAGTAAGATTAGGCAAGATTTGGCAAGATATTATAAGGTAAGATTTGGCAAGATTTTGCAAGATATGACAAGATAAGATTTGGCAAGAGTAGGCAAGATATGACAAGGTAAGATTAGGCAAGATTTGGCAAGATATGACAAGGTAATATTTGGTAAGATTTGGCAAGATATGACAAGGTAAGATTAAGCAAGATTAGGCAAGCTATGACAAGGTAAGTTTAGGCAAAATTTGGTAAGATATTAAGGTAAGATTTGGCAAGATTTGGCAAGATATGACAAGGTAAGATTTGGCAAGATTAAGCAAGATTTATCAAGGCAAGATTTGGCAAGATATGACATGGTAAGATTATGCAAGATTTGGCAAGATATGAAAAAGTAAGATTAGGCAAGATTTGGCAAGATATTATAAGGTAAGATTTGGCAAGATTTTGCAAGATATGACAAGATAAGATTTGGCAAGAGTAGGCAAGATATGACAAGGTAAGATTAGGCAAGATTTGGCAAGATATGACAAGGTAATATTTGGTAAGATTTGGCAAGATATGACAAGGTAAGATTAAGCAAGATTAGGCAAGCTATGACAAGGTAAGTTTAGGCAAAATTTGGTAAGATATTAAGGTAAGATTTGGCAAGATTTGGCAAGATATGACAAGGTAAGATTTGGCAAGATTAAGCAAGATTTGGTAAGATATGACAAGGTAAGATTAGGCAAGATTTGGCAAGATATGACAAGGTAAGATTTGACAAGATTAGGCAAGATATGACAAGGTAAGATTTGGCAAGATTTGGCAAGATATGACAAGGTAAGATACGGCAAGATTTGGCAAGATATGACAAGGTAAGATTAGGCAAGAGTTGGCAAGATATTACATGGTAAGATTTGGCAAGATTTGGCAAGATATGACAAGATAAGATTTGGCAAGATTTGGCAAGATATGACAAGGTAAGATTAGGCAAGATTTGGCAAGATATGACATGGTAAGATTATGCAAGATTTGGCAAGATATGAAAAAGTAAGATTAGGCAAGATTTGGCAAGATATTATAAGGTAAGATTTGGCAAGATTTTGCAAGATATGACAAGATAAGATTTGGCAAGAGTAGGCAAGATATGACAAGGTAAGATTAGGCAAGATTTGGTAAGAGATGCCAAGGTAAGATTTGGCAAGATTTGGCAAGATATGACAAGGTAATATTTGGCAAGATTTGGCAAGATATGACAAGATAAGATTTGGCAAGATTTGGCAAGATATGACAAGGTAAGATTAAGAAAGATTTTGTAAGTTATGACAAGGTAAGATTTAGCAAGATTTGGCAAGATATGACATAGTAAGATTATGCAAGATTTGGCAAGATATGAAAAAGTAAGATTAGGCAAGATTTGGCAAGATATTACATGGTAAGATTTGGCAAGATTTGGCAAGATATGACAAGATAAGATCAGGCAAGATTTGGCAAGATATGACAAGGTAAGATTAGGCAAGATTTGGCAAGATATGACAAGGTAATATTTGGTAAGATTTGGCAAGATATGACAATGTAAGATTAAGCAAGATTAGGCAAGCTATGACAAGGTAAGTTTAGGCAAAATTTGGTAAGATATGAAGGTAAGATTTGGCAAGAGTAGGCAAGATATGACAAGGTAAGATTTGGCAAGATTTGGCAAGATTTGGCGAGATATGACAAAGTAAGATTTGGCAAGATTTGGCAAGATATGACAAGGTAAGATTAAGCAACATTTGGCAACATATGAAAAAGTAAGATTTGGCAAGATTTGGCAAGATATGATAAGTTAAAGGTAAGACTTGGCAAGATTTGGTAAGATATGAGAAGGTAAGAGCAGGCAAGATTTGGCAAGATATGACAAGGTAAGATTTGGCAAGATATTACATGGTAAGATTAGGCAAGATTTGGCAAGATATGACAAGGTAATATTTGGTAAGATTTGGCAAGATATGACAAGGTAAGATTAAGCAAGATTAGGCAAGCTATGACAAGGTAAGTTTAGGCAAAATTTAGTAAGATATGAAGGTAAGATTTGGCAAGAGTAGGCAAGATATGACAAGGTAAGATTTGGCAAGATTTGGCAAGATTTGGCGAGATATGACAAAGTAAGATTTGGCAAGATTTGGTAAGATATGACAAGGTAAGATTAAGCAACATTTGGCAAGATATGAAAAAGTAAGATTTGGCAAGATTTGGCAAGATATGATAAGTTAAAGGTAAGACTTGGCAAGATTTGGCAAGATATGACAAGGTAAGATCAGGCAAGATTTGGCAAGATATGACAAGGTAAGATTTGGCAAGATTAGGTAAGATATGACAAGGTAATATTTGGCAAGATTTGGCAAGATATGACAAGATAAGATTTGGCAAGATTTGGCAAGATATGAAGGTAAGATTATAAGCAAGATTTGGTAAGATATGACAAGGTAAGAATTGGAAAGATTTGGTAAGATATGACAAGGTAAGATTTACCAAGATTTGGCTAAATATGACAAGGTAAGATTAAGCAAGATTTGGTAAGATATGAAAAAGTAAGATTAGGCAAGATTTGGCAAAATATGACATGGTAAGATTTGGCAAGATTTGGCAAGATATGACAAGGTAAGATTTGGCAAGATTTGGCAAGAAACGACAAGGTAAGATTAGGCAAGATTTGGCAAGATTTCACAATGTAAGATTTGGCAAGATTTGGCGAGATATGACAAGGTAAGATTTGGCAAGATTTGGCAAGATATGACAAGGTAAGATTAGGCAAGATTTGGCAAGATATGACAAGGTAAGATTAGTCAAGATTTGGCAAGATATGAAAAAGTAAGAATAGGCAAGATTTGGCCAGATATGACAACTTTAAGGTAAGGCTTGGCAAGATTTGGCAAGATATGACAAGGTAAGATCAGGCAAGATCTGGCAAGATATAAAAAGGTAAGATTTGGCAAGAATTTGCAAGACATGACAAGTTAAGATTTGGCAAGATTTGGCAAGATATGACAAGGTAAGATTCGGCAAGATTTGGCAAGATATGACAAATTGATAGCAAGATTTGGCAAGATTAGGCAAGATATGACAAGGTAACATTAGGCAAGATTTGGTAAGATATGCCAAGGTAAGAGTTGGCAAGATTTGGCATGATATGACAAGGTAATAGTTGGCAAGATTCGGCAAGATATGACAAGATTAGATTTGGCAAGATTGAGCAAGATATGACAAGGTAAGATTAAGCAAGATTTGGTAAGATATGACAAGGTAAGATTAGGCAAGATTTGGCAAGATATGACATGGTAAGATTTGGCAAGATTTGGCAAGATATGACAAGGTAAGATTAAGCAAGATTTGGCAAGATATGAAAAAGTATGATTAGGCAAGATTTGGTAAGATATTACATGGTAAGATTTGGCAAGATTAGGCAAGATATGACAAGGTAAGATTTGGCAAGATTTGGCAAGATATGACAAGGTAAGATTAGGGAAGATTTGGCAAGATATGACAAGGTAAGATTAGGCAAGATTTGGCAAGATATGACAAGGTAATATTTGGTAAGATTTGGCAAGATATGACAAGGTAAGATTAAGCAAGATTAGGCAAGATATGACAAGGTAAGTTTAGGCAAGATTTGGTAAGATGTGAAGGTAAGATTTGGCAAGAGTAGGCAAGATATGACAAGGTAAGATTAAGCAAGATTTGGCAAGATTTGCCGAGATATGACAAAGTAAGATTTGGCAAGATTTGGCAAGATATGACAAGGTAAGGTTAAGCAAGATTTGGCAAGATATGAAAAAGTAAGATTAGGCAAGATTTGGCAAGATATGATAAGTTAAAGGTAAGACTTGGCAAGATTTGGCAAGTTATGACAAGGTAAGATCAGGCATGACTTGGCAATATATGAAGGTAAGATTTGGCAAGATTAAGCAAGATATGACAAGGTAAGATTTGGCAAGATTTGGCAAGATTTGGAAAGATATGGTAAGGTAAAATTCGGCAAGATTTGGCAAGATATGACAAGGTAAGATTTGGCAAGATTAGGCAAGATATGACAAGGTAAGATAAGGCAAGATTTGGCAAGATACGACAAGGTATGATTTGGCAAGATTTGGCAAGATATGTAAGATTTGGCAAGATTAGGCAAGCTATGACAAGGTAAGTTTAGGCAAGATGTGGCAAGATATGACAAGGTAAAAATAAGCAAGATTTAATAAGATATGACAAGGTAATATTTGGTAAGATTTGGCAAGATATGACAAGGTAAGATTAAGCGAGATTAGGCAAGATATGACAAGGTAAGTTTAGGCAAGATTTGGTAAGATGTGAAGGTAAGATTTGGCAAGAGTAGGCAAGATATGACAAGGTAAGATTAAGCAAGATTTGGCAAGATTTGCCGAGATATGACAAAGTAAGATTTGGCAAGATTTGGCAAGATATGACAAGGTAAGGTTAAGCAAGATTTGGCAAGATATGAAAAAGTAAGATTAGGCAAGATTTGGCAAGATATGATAAGTTAAAGGTAAGACTTGGCAAGATTTGGCAAGTTATGACAAGGTAAGATCAGGCATGACTTGGCAATATATGAAGGTAAGATTTGGCAAGATTAGGCAAGATATGACAAGGTAAGATTTGGCAAGATTTGGCAAGATTTGGTAAGATATGACAAGGTAAGATTAGGCAAGATTTGGCAAGATATGACAAGGTAAGATTTGGCAAGATTAGGCAAGATATGACAAGGTAAGATAAGGCAAGATTTGGCAAGATACGACAAAATATGATTTGGCAAGATTTGGCAAGATATGTAAGATTTGGCAAGATTAGGCAAGCTATGACAAGGTAAGTTTAGGCAAGATGTGGCAAGATATGACAAGGTAAGATTAGGCAAAATTTGGCAAGATATGACAAGGTAAGATTAAGCAAGATTTGGCAAGATATGACAAGGTAAGATTTGGAAAGATTAGGCAAGATTTGGCGAGATATGACAAGGTAAGATTTGGCAAGATTTGGCAAGATATGACAAGGTAGAATTAGGCAACATATGAAAAAGTAAGATTAGGTAACATTTGGCAAGATATGACAAGGTAAGATTTGGCAAGATTTGGCAAGATATGATAAGGTAAGATTAAGCAAGATTTGGCAAGATATGAAAAAGTAAGATTAGGCAAGATTTGGCAAGATATGACAAGGTAAGGCTTGGCAAGATTTGTCAAGATATGACAAGGTAAGATTAAGCAAGATTTGGCAAGATATGACAAGATAATGTTTGGCAAGATTTGGCAAGATATGACAAGGTGAGATTAAGCAAGATTTGGCAAGATATGAAAAAGTAAGATTAGGCAAGATTTGGCAAGATATGACAAGGTAAAATTTGGCAAGATTTTGCGAGATATGACAAGGTTTGATTTGGCAAGACTCGGCAAGATATGACAAGGTAAGATTAAGCAAGATTCGGCAAGATATGATAAAGTAAGAATAGGCAAGATTTGCCAAGATAGGACAACTTAAAGGTAAGACTTGGCAAGATTTGGCAAGATATGACAAGGTAAGATTAGGCAAGATTTTGCAAGATATGACAAGGTAAGATTTGGCAAGATTAGGCAAGATATGACAAGGTAAGATTTGGTAAGATTTGGCAAGATTTGGCAAGATATGACAAGGTAAGATTCGGCAAGATTTGGCAAGATATGACAAGGTAAGTTTTGGCAAGATTAGGCAAGTTATGACAAGGTAAAATTAGGCAAGATTTGGCAAGATATGACAAGGTAAGTGTTGGCAAAATTTGGCAAGATATGATAAGGTAATATTTGGCAAGATTTGGCATAATATGACAAGAAAAGATTTGGCAAGATTTGGCAAGATATGACAAGGTAAGATTAAGCAAGATTTGTTAAGATATGACAAGGTAAGAATTGGAAAGATTTGGCAACATATGACAGGGTAGGATTCGGCAATATTTGGTAAGATATGACAAGGTAAGATTAGTCAAGATTTTTCAAGATATGACAAGGTAAGATTTGGCAAGATTAGGCAAGATTTGGCGAAATATGACAAGGTAAGACTTTGTTGGATTTGGCAAGATATGACTAGGTAAGATTTGGCAAGATATGGCAAGATATGACAAGTTAAGTTTAAGTAAGATTTGGTAAGATATGAGAAGGTTAGATTTGGCAAGATTTGGCAAGATATGACAAGGTAAGATTTGGCAAGATTTGGCAAGATATGGCAAGGTAAGATTAGTCAAGATTTGGCAAGATATGACAAGGTAAGATTTGGCAAGATTAGTCAAGATTCGGCGAGATATGACAAGTTAAATTTGGTAAGATTTGGCAAGATATGACAAGGTAAGATTAAGCAAGATTTGGCAAGATATGAAAAGTAAGATAAGGCAAGATTTGGTAAGATATGACAACTGAAGGTAAGATTTGGCAAGATTTGGCAAGATATGACATGGTAAGATTAAGCAAGATTTGGCTAGATATGAAAAAGCAAGATTAGGCAAGTTTTGCAACATATGACAAAGTAAGTTTTGGCAAGATTTGGCGAGATATGACAAGTTAAGATTTGGCAAGATTAAGCAAGATATGACAAGGTAAGATTAGGCAAGATTTGGCAAGATATACGAAGATAAGATTTGGCAAGATTTGGCAAGATATGACAAGGTAATATTTGGCAAGATTTTGGCAAGATATGACAAGATAAGATTTGGCAAGATTTGAAAAGATATGACAAGGTAAGATTAAGCAAGATTTGGCAAGATATGACAAGGTAAGATTTGGCAAGATTTGGCAAAATATGACAAGGTAAGATTCGGCAAGATTTGGCAAGATATGAAAAGGTAAGATTTGGCAAGATTAGGCAAGATATGACAATGTAAGATTTGGCAAGATTAGGAAGATATGACAAGTTAAGTTTAAGCAAGATTTGGCAAGATATGACAAGGTAAGATTAAGCAAGATTTGGTAATATATGACAAGTTAAGATTAAGTAAGATTTTGTAAGATATGACAAGGTAAGATTTGGCAAAATTTGGCAAGATATGACAAGGAAGATTTGGCAAGATTTGGTAAGATATGGCAAGGTAAGATTAGTCAAGATTTGGCAAGATATGACAAGGTAAGATTTGGCATGATTAGTCAAGATTTGGCGAGATATGACAAGTTAAATTTGGTAAGATTTGGCAAGATATGACAAGGTAAGATTAAGCAAGATTTGGCAAGATATTAAAAGTAAGATAAGGCAAGATTTGGCAAGATATGACAACTGAAGGTAAGATTTGGCAAGATTTGGCAAGATATGACATGGCAAGATTAAGAAAGATTTGGCTAGATATGAAAAAGCAAGATTAGGCAAGATTTTGCAGCATATGACAAGGTAAGTTTTGGCAAGATTTGGCGAAATATGACAAGTTAAGATTTGGAAAGATTAAGCAAGATATGACAAGGTAAGATTAGGCAAGATTTGGCAAGATATGACAAGATAAGATTTGGCAAGATTTGGCAAGATATGACAAGGTAAGATTCGGCAAGATTTGGCAAGATATGACAAGGTAAGATTCGGCAAGATTTCGCAAGATATGACAAGGTAAGATTTGGCAAGATTAGGCAAGATATGACAAGGTAAGATTTGGCAAGATTAGGAAGATATGACAAGTTAAGTTTAAGCAAGATTTGGCAAGATATGACAAGGTAAGATTAAGCAAGATTTGGTAATATATGACAAGTTAAGATTTTGCAAGATATGACAAGGTAGGATTCGACAAGATTTGGCAAGATATGACAAGGTAAGATTAGTCAAGATTTGGCAAGATATGACAAGGTAAGATTTGGCAAGATTAGGCAAGATTTGGCGAGATCTGACAAGGTAATATTTGGCAAGATTTGGCAAGATATGACAAGGTAAGATTAAGCAAGATTTGGCAAGATATGAAAAAGTAAGAGTAGGCAAGATTTGGCAAGATATGACAAGGTAAGATTTGGGAAGATTTGGCAAGAGGTAAGATTTGGCAAGATTTGGCAAGATATGAAAAAGTAAGATTTGGCAAGATTTGGCAAGATATGACAAGGTAAGATTAGGCAAGATTTGGCAAAATTTGGAGAGATATGACAAGATAAGATTTGGCAAGATTTGGCAAGAATTGGCGAGATATGACAAGGTAAGATTTGGCAAGATTTGGCAAGATTTGGCAAGATTTGGAAACATATGACAAAGTAAGATTCGGCAAGATTTGGCAAGATATGACAAGGTAGAATTTGGCAAGATTAGGCAAGATATGACAAGGTAAGATTAGGCAAGATTTGGCAAGATATGAGAAGGTTAGATTAAGTAAGATTTGGTAAGATATGACAAGGTAAGATTTAGCAAGATGTGACAAGATATGACAAGGTAATATTAGTCAAGATTTGTCAAGATATGACAAGGTAAGATTTGGCAAGATTAGGCAAGATTTGGCAACATATGACAAGGTGAGATTCGGCAATACTTGACAAGATATGACAAGGTAAGTTTAGTCAAGATTTGTCAAGATATGACAAGGTAAGATTTGGCAAGATTAGGTAAGATTTTGCGAGAAATGACAAGGTAAGACTTTGTTGGATTTGGCAAGATATGACAAGGTAAGATTTGGCAAGATTTGGCAAGAGGTAAGATTTGGCAAGATTTGGCAAGATATGAAAAAGTAAGATTTGGCAAGATTTGGCAAGATATGACAAGGTAAGATTAGGCAAGATTTGGCAAAATTTGGCGAGATATGACAAGATAAGATTTGGCAAGATTTGGCAAGATTTGGCGAGATATGACAAGGTAAGATTTGGCAAGATTTGGCAAGATTTGGCAAGATTTGGAAACATATGACAAAGTAAGATTCGGCAAGATTTGGCAAGATATGACAAGGTAGAATTTGGCAAGATTAGGCAAGATATGACAAGGTAAGATTAGGCAAGATATGGCAAGATATGAGAAGGTTAGATTAAGTAAGATTTGGTAAGATATGACAAGGTAAGATTTAGCAAGATGTGACAAGATATGACAAGGTAATATTAGTCAAGATTTGTCAAGATATGACAGGTAAGATTTGGCAAGATTAGGCAAGATTTGGCAACATATTACAAGGTGAGATTCGGCAATACTTGACAAGATATGACAAGGTAAGTTTAGTCAAGATTTGTCAAGATATGACAAGGTAAGATTTGGCAAGATTAGGCAAGATTTTGCTAGATATGACAAGGTAAGACTTTGTTGGATTTGGCAAGATATGACAAGGTAAGATTTGGCAAGATTTGGCAAGATATGACAAGTTAAGTTTAAGCAAGATTTGGTAAGATATGACAAGGTAAGATTTGGCAAGATTTGGCAAGATATGACAAGGTAAGATAAGTCAAGATTTGGCAAGATATGACAAGGTAAGATTTGGCATGATTAGGCAAGATTTGGCGAGATATGACAAGATTTGATAAGATTTGGCAGGATATGACAAGGTAAGATTAAGCAAGATTTGGCAAGATATGAAAAGTAAGATAAGGCAAGATTTGGCAAGATATGACAACTGAAGGTAAGATTTGGCAAGATTTGGCAAGATAAGACAAGTTAAGTTTAAGCAAGATTTGGTAAGATATGACAAGGTAAGATTTGGCAAGATTTGGCAAGATATGGCAAGGTAAGATTAGTCAAGATTTGGCAAGATATGACAAGGTAAGATTTGGCATGATTAGGCAAGATTTGGCGAGATATGACAAGTTAAGATTTGGTAAGATTTGGCAAGATATGACAAGGTAAGATTAAGCAAGATTTGGCAACATATGAAAAGTAAGATAAGGCAAGATTTGGCAAGATATGACAAGTTAAGATTTGGTAAGATTTGGCAAGATATGACAAGGTAAGATTAAGCAAGATTTGGCAACATATGAAAAGTAAGATAAGGCAAGATTTGGCAAGATATGACAACTGAAGGTAAGATTTGGCAAGATTTGGCAAGATATGACATGGTAAGATTAAGTAAGATTTGGCTAGATATGAAAAAGTAAGATTAGGTAAGATTTGGCAAGATATGACAAGGTAAGATTTGGCAAGATTTGGCAAGATGTGACAAGTTAAGATTTGGCAAGATTAAGCAAGATATGACAAGGTAACATTAGGCAAGATTTGGCAAGATATGACAAGATAAGATTTGGCAAGATATGACAAGGTAATATTTGGCAAGATAATGCAAGATATGACAAGGTAAGATTCGGCAAGATTTGGCAAGATATGACAAGGTAAGATTTGGTAAGATTAGGCAAGATATGAAAAGGTAAGATTAGGCAAGATTTGGCAAGATTTGGCAATATATGCTAAGGTAATATTTGGCAAGATTTGGCAAGATATCACAAGATAAGATTTGGCAAGATTTGGCAAGATATGACAAGGAAAGATTAAGCAAGATTTGGTAATATATGACAAGTTAAGATTTTGCAAGATGTGACAAGGTAAGATTCGGCAAGATTTGGCAAGATATGACAAGGTAAGATTAGTCAAGATTTGGCAAGATAAGACAAGGTAAGATTTGGAAAGATTAGGCAAGATTTCGCGAGATCTGACAAGGTAAGATTTGGCAAGATTTGGCAAGATATGACAAGGTAAGATTAAGCAAGATTTGGCAAGATAAGATAAAGTAAGATTAGGTAAGATTTGGCAAGATATGACAAGGTAAGATTAGGCAAGCTTTGGCAAGATATGACAAGGTAAGATTTGGCAAGATTTGGCAAGATATGAAATAGTAAGATTTGGCAAGATTTGGCAAGATATGACAAGGTAAGATTTGGCAAGATTTTGCAAGATTTGGCGAGATATGACAAGGTAAGATTTGGTAAGATTTGGCAAGATATGACAAGGTAAGATTTGGCAAGATTAGGCAAGATTTGGAAACATATGGCAAAGTAAGATTAGGAAAGATTTGGCAAAATATGACAAGGTAGAATTTGGCAACATTAGGCAAGATATGACAAGGTAAGATTAGGCAAGATTAGGCAAGATATGAGAAGGTAAGATTAAGCAAGATTTGGTAGGATATGACAAGGTATGATTTGGCAAGATTTGGCAAGATATGACAAGGTAAGATTAGTCAAGATTTGTCAAGATATGACAAGGTAAGATTTGGCAAGATTAGGCAAGATTTGGCGAGATACGACAAGGTAAGATTTGGCAAGATTTGGCAAGATATGACAAGGTAGGACTAAGCAAGATTTGGCAAGATATGAAAAAAGTAATATTAGGCAAGATTAGGCAAGATATGACATGGTAAGATTTGGCAAGATTTGGCAAGATATGACAAGGTAAGATTAAGCTAAATTTGGTAAGAAATGACAAGGTAAGATTTGGCAAGATTTGGCAAGATATGACAAGTTGAGCTTTGACAAGATTTGGCAACATATGACAAGGTAAGATTAAGCAAGATTTGGCAAGATTTGAAAAGGTAAGATTAGGCAAGATTTGGCAAGATATGACAAGGTAAGATTTGGCAAGATTTGGCATGATATGACAAGGTAAGGATAAGCAAGATTTGGAAAGATATGAAAAAGTTAGATTAGGCAAAATTTGGCAAGATATGACAAGGTAAAATTAGGTAAGATTTGGCAAGATATGACAAGATAAGATTTGGCAAGATTTGGCAAGATATGACAAGGTAAAATTTGGCAAGATTTGGCAAGATATGACAAGGTAAGATTCGGCAAGATTTGGCAAGATATGACAAGGTAAGATTTGGTAAGATTAGGCAAGATATGACAAGGTAAGATTAGGCAAGATTTGGCAAGATATGACAAGGTAAGATTTAGCAAGATTTGGCAAGATATGATAAGGTAATATTTGGCAAGATTTGGCTAGATATGACAAGATAAGAATTGGCAAGATTTGGCAAGATATGACAAGGTAAGATTAAGAAAGATTTGGTAATATATGACAAGTTAAGATTTTGCAAGATGTGACAAGGTAAGATTCGGCAAGATTTGGCAAGATATGACAAGGTAAGATTAGTTAAGATTTGGCAAGATCTGACAAGGTAAGATTTGGCAAGATTAGGCAAGATTTAGCGAGATCTGACAAGGTAAGATTTGGCAAGATTTGGCAAGATGTGACAAGGTAAGATTTGGCAAGATTTGGCAAGATATGACAAGGTAAGATTTGGCAAGATTTGGCAAGATATGAAAGAGTAAGATTTGGCAAGATTTGGTAAGATATGACAAGGTAAGATTTGGCAAGATTTGGCAAGATTTGGCGAGATATGACAAGATAAGATTTGACAAGATTTGGCAAGATTTGGCGATATATGACAAGGTAAGATTTGAAAAGATTGGGCAAGATATGACAAGGTAAGATTTGGCAAGACTAGGCAAGATTTGGAAACATATGACAAAGTAAGATTCGGAAAGATTTTGCAAGATATGACAAGGTAGAATTTGGCAAGATTAGGCAAGATATGACAAGGTTAGATTAGGCAAGATTTGGCAAGATATGACAAGGTAAGATTAAGCAAGATTTGGTAAGATATGACAAGGTAAGATTTGGCAAGATTTGGTAAGATATGACAAGGTAAGATTAGTCAAGATTTGGCAAGATTTGAAAAAGTAAGATTAGGCAAGATTTGGCAAGATATGACAAGGTAAGATTTGGCAAGATTTGGCATGATATGACAAGGTAAGGTTAAGCAAGATTTGGAAAGATATGAAAAAGTTAGATTAGGCAAAATTTGGCAAGATATGACAAGGTAAAATTAGGCAAGATTTGGCAAGATATGACAAGATAAGATTTGGCAAGTATTGGCAAGATATGACAAGGTAAAATTTGGCAAGATTTGGCAAGATATGACAAGGTAAGATTCGGCAAGATTTGGCAAGATATGACAAGGTAAGATTTGGTAAGGTTAGGCAAGATATGACAAGGTAAGATTAGGCAAGATTTGGCAAGATATGACAAGGTAAGATTTAGCAAGATTTGGCAAGATATGATAAGGTAATATTTGGCAAGATTCGGCAAGATATGACAAGATAAGATTTGGCAAGATTTGGCAAGATATGTCAAGGTAAGATTAAGCAAGATTTGGTAATATATGACAAGTTAAGATTTTGCAAGGTGTGACAAGGTAAGATTCGGCAAGATTTGGCAAGATATGACAAGGTAAGATTAGTTAAGATTTAGCAAGATCTGACAAGGTAAGATTTGGCAGGATTAGGCAAGATTTGGCGAGATCTAACAAGGTAAGATTTGGCAAGATTTGGCAAGATACGACAAGGTAAGATTAAGCAGGATTTGGCAAGATATGAAAAAGTAAGATTTGGCAAGATGTGACAAGGTAAGATTTGGCAAGATTTGGCAAGATATGACAAGGTAAGAGTTGGCAAGATTTGGCAAGATATGAATGAGTAAGATTTGGAAAGATTTGGCAAGATATGACAACGTAAGATTTGGCAAGATTTGGCAAGATTTGGCGAGATATGACAAGATAAGATTTGACAAGATTTGGCAAGATTTGGCGAGATATGACAAGGTAAGATTTGGAAAGATTTGGCAAGATATGACAAGGTAAGATTTGGCAAGATTAGGCAAGATTTAAAAACATATGACAAAGTAAGATTCGGAAAGATTTGGAAAGATATGACAAGGTAGAATTTGGCAAGGTTAGGCAAGATATGACAAGGTTAGATTAGGCAAATTTGGCAAGATATGAGAAGGTAAGATTAAGCAAGATTTTGTAAGATATGACAAGGTAAGATTTGGCAAGATTTGGTAAGATATGACAAGGTTAGATTAGTCAAGATTTGTCAAGATATGACAAGGTAAGATTTGGCAAGATTAGGCAAGATTTGGCGAGATACGACAAGGTACGATTTGGCAAGATTTGGCAAGATATGACAAGGTAAGACTAAGCAAGATTTGGCAATATATGAAAAAGTAATATTAGGCAAGATTAGGCAAGATTTGGCGAGATACGACAAGGTACGATTTGGCAAGATTTGGTAAGATATGACAAGATAAAATTTGGCAAGATTTGGCAAGATATGACAAGGTAAGATTTGGCAAGATTTGGCAAGATATGACAAGGTAAGATTAAGCAATATTTGGCAAGATTTGAAAAAGTGAGATTAGGCAAGATTTGGCAAGATATGACAAGGTAAGATTTGGCAAGATTTGGCAAGATATGACAAGGTAAGGTTAAGCAAGATTTGGAAAGATATGAAAAAGTTAGATTAGGCAAGAATTGGTAAGATATGACAAGGTAAGATTTGGCAAGATTTGGCAAGATATGGTAAGGTAAGATTAGGCAAGATTTGACAAGATATGACAAGGTAAGATTTGGCAAGATTAGGCAAGATATGAAAAAGTGAGATTAGGCAAGATTTGGCAAGATATGACAAGGTAAGATTTAGCAAGATTTGGCAAGATATGACAAGGTAAGGTTAAGCAAGATTTGGAAAGATATGAAAAAGTTAGATTAGGCAAGAATTGGCAAGATATGACAAGGTAAGATTTGGCAAGATTTGGCAAGATATGGCAAAGTAAGATTAGGCAAGATTTGACAAGATATGACAAGGTAAGATTTGGCAAGATTTGGCAAGATATGAAAAAGTAATATTAGGCTAGATTTGGCCAGATATGAAAAGCTAAGATTTGGCAAGACATGGCAAGATATGACAAGGTAAGATTAAGCAAGATTTGGCAAGATATGAAAAAGTAATATTAGGCTAGATTTGACCAGATATGAAAAGCTAAGATTTGGCAAGGTTAGGCAAGATTTAGCGAGATATGACAAGGTAAGATTTGGCAAGATTTGGCAAGATATGATGAGGTAAGAATAAGCAAGATTAAGCAAGATTTGGCAAGGTATGACACAGTAAGATTTGGCAAGATTCGTTAAGATATGACAAGGTAATATTTGGCAAGATTTCGCAAGATATGACAAGGTAATATTTGGCAAGATTTGGCAAGAAATGACAAGGTAAGATTAAGCTAGATTTGGTAAGATATGACAAGGTAAGATTTGGCAAGATTTGGCAAGATATGACAAGGTAAGATTTGGCATGATTTGGCAAGATATGACAAGGTAAGATTAAGCAAGATTCGGCAAGATTTGAAAAAGTAAGATTAGGCAAGATTTGGCAAGATATGACAAGGTAAGATTTGGCAAGATTTGGCAAGATATGACAAGGTAAGGTTAAACAAGATTTGGAAAGATATGAAAAAGTTAGATTAGGCAAGAATTGGCAAGATATGACAAGGTAAGATTCGGCAAGATTTGGCAAGATATGACAAGGTAAGATTTGGTAAGGTTAGGCAAGATATGACAAGGTAAGATTAGGCAAGATTTGGCAAGATATGACAAGGTAAGATTTAGCAAGATTTGGCAAGATATGATAAGGTAATATTTGGCAAGATTCGGCAAGATATGACAAGATAAGATTTGGCAAGATTTGGCAAGATATGTCAAGGTAAGATTAAGCAAGATTTGGTAATATATGACAAGTTAAGATTTTGCAAGGTGTGACAAGGTAAGATTCGGCAAGATTTGGCAAGATATGACAAGGTAAGATTAGTTAAGATTTAGCAAGATCTGACAAGGTAAGATTTGGCAGGATTAGGCAAGATTTGGCGAGATCTAACAAGGTAAGATTTGGCAAGATTTGGCAAGATACGACAAGGTAAGATTAAGCAGGATTTGGCAAGATATGAAAAAGTAAGATTTGGCAAGATGTGACAAGGTAAGATTTGGCAAGATTTGGCAAGATATGACAAGGTAAGAGTTGGCAAGATTTGGCAAGATATGAATGAGTAAGATTTGGAAAGATTTGGCAAGATATGACAACGTAAGATTTGGCAAGATTTGGCAAGATTTGGCGAGATATGACAAGATAAGATTTGACAAGATTTGGCAAGATTTGGCGAGATATGACAAGGTAAGATTTGGAAAGATTTGGCAAGATATGACAAGGTAAGATTTGGCAAGATTAGGCAAGATTTAAAAACATATGACAAAGTAAGATTCGGAAAGATTTGGAAAGATATGACAAGGTAGAATTTGGCAAGGTTAGGCAAGATATGACAAGGTTAGATTAGGCAAATTTGGCAAGATATGAGAAGGTAAGATTAAGCAAGATTTTGTAAGATATGACAAGGTAAGATTTGGCAAGATTTGGTAAGATATGACAAGGTTAGATTAGTCAAGATTTGTCAAGATATGACAAGGTAAGATTTGGCAAGATTAGGCAAGATTTGGCGAGATACGACAAGGTACGATTTGGCAAGATTTGGCAAGATATGACAAGGTAAGACTAAGCAAGATTTGGCAATATATGAAAAAGTAATATTAGGCAAGATTAGGCAAGATTTGGCGAGATACGACAAGGTACGATTTGGCAAGATTTGGTAAGATATGACAAGATAAAATTTGGCAAGATTTGGCAAGATATGACAAGGTAAGATTTGGCAAGATTTGGCAAGATATGACAAGGTAAGATTAAGCAATATTTGGCAAGATTTGAAAAAGTGAGATTAGGCAAGATTTGGCAAGATATGACAAGGTAAGATTTGGCAAGATTTGGCAAGATATGACAAGGTAAGGTTAAGCAAGATTTGGAAAGATATGAAAAAGTTAGATTAGGCAAGAATTGGTAAGATATGACAAGGTAAGATTTGGCAAGATTTGGCAAGATATGGTAAGGTAAGATTAGGCAAGATTTGACAAGATATGACAAGGTAAGATTTGGCAAGATTAGGCAAGATATGAAAAAGTGAGATTAGGCAAGATTTGGCAAGATATGACAAGGTAAGATTTAGCAAGATTTGGCAAGATATGACAAGGTAAGGTTAAGCAAGATTTGGAAAGATATGAAAAAGTTAGATTAGGCAAGAATTGGCAAGATATGACAAGGTAAGATTTGGCAAGATTTGGCAAGATATGGCAAAGTAAGATTAGGCAAGATTTGACAAGATATGACAAGGTAAGATTTGGCAAGATTTGGCAAGATATGAAAAAGTAATATTAGGCTAGATTTGGCCAGATATGAAAAGCTAAGATTTGGCAAGACATGGCAAGATATGACAAGGTAAGATTAAGCAAGATTTGGCAAGATATGAAAAAGTAATATTAGGCTAGATTTGACCAGATATGAAAAGCTAAGATTTGGCAAGGTTAGGCAAGATTTAGCGAGATATGACAAGGTAAGATTTGGCAAGATTTGGCAAGATATGATGAGGTAAGAATAAGCAAGATTAAGCAAGATTTGGCAAGGTATGACACAGTAAGATTTGGCAAGATTCGTTAAGATATGACAAGGTAATATTTGGCAAGATTTCGCAAGATATGACAAGGTAATATTTGGCAAGATTTGGCAAGAAATGACAAGGTAAGATTAAGCTAGATTTGGTAAGATATGACAAGGTAAGATTTGGCAAGATTTGGCAAGATATGACAAGGTAAGATTTGGCATGATTTGGCAAGATATGACAAGGTAAGATTAAGCAAGATTCGGCAAGATTTGAAAAAGTAAGATTAGGCAAGATTTGGCAAGATATGACAAGGTAAGATTTGGCAAGATTTGGCAAGATATGACAAGGTAAGGTTAAACAAGATTTGGAAAGATATGAAAAAGTTAGATTAGGCAAGAATTGGCAAGATATGACAAGGTAAGATTTGGCAAGATTTGGCAAGATATGGCAAGGTAAGATTTGGCAAGATTTGGCTAGATATGACAAGGTAAGATTTGGCAAGATTTGGCAAGATATGAAAAAGTAAGATTAGGCTAGATTTGGCAAGATATGACAAGGTAAGATTTGGCAAGATTAGGCAAGATTTAGCGAGATATGACAAGGTAAGATTTGGCAAGATATGACGAGGTAAGATTAAGCAAGATTAAGCAAGATTTTAGCTAGATATGACAAGGTAAGATTTGGCAAGATTTGTTAAGATATGGCAAGATTTTGCAAGATATGACAAGGTAATATTTGGCAAGATATGGCAAGATATGACAAGGTAGTATTTGGCAAGATTTGGCAAGATATGACAAGGTATGATTTGGCAAGATTAGGCAAGATATGAGAAGATAAGATTTGGCAAGATTTGGCAAGATTTGGAAAGATTTGGCAAGGTAAGATTCGGCAAGATTTGGCAAGATTAGGCAAGATATGACAAGGTAAGATTAAGCAAGATTTGGCAATATATGAAAAGGTAAGATTTGGCAAGATTTGGCAAGGAATGACAAAGTAATATTTGGCAAAATTAGGCAAGATATGAAAAAGTAAGATTAAGCAAGATTTGGCAAGATATGACAAGGTAAGATTAGTCAAGATTTGGCAAGATATGACAAGGAAAGATTAAGCAAGATTTGGTAAGAAATGACAAGTTAAGATTTGGCAAGATTTGGCAAGATTTGACAAGGTAAGATTCGGCAAGATTTGGCAAGATATGACAAGGTAAGATTAGTCAAGATTTGGCAAGATATGAAAAAGTAACATTAGGTAAGATTTGGCAAGATATGATAAGGTAAGATTTGGCAAGACTTGGCAAGATATGACAAGGTAAGATTAAGCAAGATTTGGTAAGATATGACAAAGTAAGATTTGGCAAGATTTGGCAAGATATGCAAAAAGTAAGATATGGCAAGATTAGGCAAGATATGACAAGGTAAGATTAGTCAAAATTTGGCAAGATATGACAAGGTAAGATTTAACAAGATTAGGCATCATATGACAAGGTAAGATTTGGCAAGATTTGGCAAGATATGACAAGGTAAGATAAAGTAAGATTTGGCAAAATATGAAAAAGTAAGATTAGGCAAGATTTGGCAAGATATGACAATGTAAGATTTGGCAAGATTTGGTTAGATATGACAAGGTAAGATTAAGCAAGATTTAGCAAGATATGAAAAGTAAGATCTGGCAAGATTTGGCAAGGTATGACAAGGTAAGATTTAGCAAGATTTGGCAAGATATGACAAGGTAAGATTTGGCAAGATTAGGCAAGATATGACAACTAATTATAAAGGTAAGATTAGGCAAGATTTGGCAAGATGTGACAAGATAAGATTTGGCAAGATTTGGCAAGATATGAAGGTAAGATTAAGCAAGATTTGGTAAGATATGACAAGGTAAGAATTGGAAAGATTTGGCAAGATATGACAAGGTAAGATTAAGCAAGTTTAGGCAAGATATGGCAAGGTAAGATTAGTCACGATATGTGAAGATATGTCAAGGTAAGATTTAGCAAGATTAGGCAAGATTTGGCGAGTTATGACAAGGTAAGATTTGGTAAGATTTGGCAAGATATGACAAGGTAAGATTCGGCAAGATTTGGCAAGATATGACAAGGTAATGTTTGGCAAGATTTGGCAAGATATGATAAGGTGAGATTAAGCAAGATTTGGCAAGATATGAATAAGTAAGATTAAGGAAGATTTCGTAAGATATGACAAGGTAAGCTTTTGCAAGATATGACAAGGAAAGATTAGTCAAGATTTGGCAAGTTATGACAAGATAAGATTTGGCAAGATTTGGCAAGATATGAAGGTAAGATTTGGCAAGATTTGGCAATATATGACAAGGTGAGATTAAGCAAGATTTGGCAAGATATGAAAAAGTAAGATTAAGCAAGATTTGGCAAGATATGACAAGGTAAGATTTGGCAAGATTTGGCAAGATATGACAAGGTAAGATTTGGCAAGATTTGGCAAGATATGAGAAGGTAAATTAAGCAAGATTTGGCTAGATATGAAAAGGAAGAATAGGCAAGATTTGGCAAGATATGACAACTTATAGGTAAGACTTGGCAAGATTTGGCAAGATATGACAAAATAAGATCAGGCAAGATTTGGCAAGATATGACAAGGTAAGATTTGGCAAGATTAGGCAAGATATGACAAGGTAAGATTTTGCAAGATTTGGCAAGATTTGGTAACATATGACAAGGTAAGATTCGGCAAGATTTGGCAAGATATGTCAAGGTAAGATTAGGCAAGATTTGGCAAGATATGACAAGGTAAGATTTGGCAAGATTTGACAAGATATGACAAGATAAGATTTGGCAAGATTTAGCAAGATATGGCAAGGTACGATTCGGCAAGATTTGGCAAGATTAGGCAAGATATGACAAGGTAAGATTAAGCAAGATTTGGCAAGATATGAAAAGGTAAGTTTTGGCAAGATTTGGCAAGGAATGACAAGGTAATATTTGGCAAGATTAGGCAAGATATGAAAAAGTAAGATTAAGCAAGATTTGGCAAGATATGACAAGGTAAGGTTAGTCAAGATTTGGCAAGATATGACAAGGAAAGATTAAGCAAGATTTGGTAAGAAATGACAAGTTAAGATTTGGCTAGATTTGGCAAGATATGACAAGGTAAGATTCGGCAAGATTTAGCAAGATATGACAAGTTAAGATTAGTCAAGATTTGGCAAGATATGAAAAAGTAACATTAGGTAAGATTTGGCAAGATATGATAAGGTAAGATTTGGCAAGACTTGGCAAGATATGACAAGGTAAGATTAAGCAAGATTTGGTAAGATATGACAAGGTAAGATTTGGCAAGATTTGGCAAGATATGCAAAAAGTAAGATTTGGCAAGATTAGGCAAGATATGACAAAGTAAGATTAGTCAAGATATGGCAAGGTATGACAAGGTAAGATTTAACAAGATTAAACAACATATGACAAGGTAAGATTTGGCAAGATTTGGCAAGATATGACAAGGTAAGATAAAGTAAGATTTGGCAAAATATGAAAAAGTAAGATTAGGCAAGATTTGGCAAGATATGACAAGGTAAGATTTGGCAAGATTTGGTTAGATATGACAAGGTAAGATTAAGCAAGATTTAGCAAGATATGAAAAGTAAGATCTGGCAAGATTTGGCAAGGTATGACAAGGTAAGATTTAGCAATATTTGGCAAGATATGACAAGGTAAGATTTGGCAAGATTAGGCAAGATATGACAACTAAAGGTAAGATGAGGCAAGATTTGGCAAGATATGACAAGATAAGATTTGGCAAGATTTGGCAAGATATGAAGGTAAGATTAAGCAAGATTTGGTAAGATATGACAAGGTAAGAATTGGAAAGATTTGGCAAGATATGACAAGGTAAGATTAAGTAAGATTTGATAAGTTATGACAAGGTAAGATTAGTCACGATTTGTCAAGATATGACAAGGTAAGATTTAGCAAGATTAGGCAAGATTTGGCGAGTTATGACAAGGTAAGATTTGGTAAGATTTGGCAAGATATGATAAGGTAAGATTAAGCAAGATTTGGCAAGATATTAAAAGTAAGATAAGGCAAGATTTTGCAAAATATTACAAATGAAGGTAGGATTTGGCAAGATTTTTCAAGATATGACATGGTAAGATTAAGCAAGATTTGGCTAAATATGAAAAAGTAAGATTAGGCAAGATTTGACAAGATATGACAAGTTAAGATTTGGCAAGATTAAGCAAGATATGAAGGTTTAGGGTTAGGCAAGATTTGGCAAGATATAGCAAGATAAGATTTGGCAAGATTTGGCAATATATGACAAGGGAATATTTGGCAAGATTTGGCAAGATATGACAAGGTAAGATTAGTCAAGAATTGGCAAGATATAACAAGGTAATATTTGGCAAGATTTGGCAAGATATTACAAGGTAAGATTAGTCAAGATTTGGCAAGATATGACAAGGTAAGATTTGGCAAGATTTGGCAAGATATGATAAGGTAATATTAAGCAAGATTTGACAAGATATGAGAAGATAAAATTTGGCAAGATTTGGCAAGATATGACAAGGTAAGATTGAGCAAGATTTGGCAAGATATGACAAGGTAATGTTTGGCAAGATTTGGTAAGATATGACAAAGTGAGATTAAGTAAGATTTGGCAAGAAATGAATAAGTAAGATTAAGGAAGATTTCGTAAGACATGACAAGGTAAGCTTTTGCAAGATATGACAAGGAAAGATTAGTCAAGATTTGGCAAGTTATGACAAGATAAGATTTGGCAAGATTTGGCAAGATATGAAGGTAAGATTTGGCAAGATTTGGCAATATATGACAAGGTGAGATTAAGCAAGATTTGGCAAGATATGAAAAAGTATGATTAGGCAAGATATGGCAAGATATGAGAAGGTAAGATTAAGCAAGATTTGACAAGATATGACAAGGTAAGATTTGGCAAGATTTGGCAAGATATGAGAAGGTAAGATTAAGCAAGATTTGGCTAGATATGAAAAGGAAGAATAGGCAAGATTTGGCAAGATATGACAACTTATAGGTAAGACTTGGCAAGATTTGGCAAGATATGACAAGGTAAGATCAGGCAAGATTTGGCAAGATATGACAAGGTAAGATTTGGCAAGATTAGGCAAGATATGACAAGGTAAGATTTGGCAAGATTTGGCAAGATTTGGTAAGATATGACAAGGTAAGATTCGGCAAGATTTTGCAAGATATGTCAAGGTAAGATTAGGTAAGATTTGGCAAGATATGATAAGGTAAGATTTGGCAAGATTTGGCAAGATATGACAAGATAAGATTTAGCAAGACTTGGCAAGATATGAAGGTAAGATTAAGCAAGATTTGGTAAGATATGACAAGGTAAGAATTGGAAAGATTTGGCAAGATATGACAAGGTAAGATTTGTCAAGATTTGGCAAGATATGAGAAGGCAAGATTAAGCAAGATTTTGCAAGATATGAAAAAGTAAGATTAGGCAAGATTTGGCAAGATATTACATGGTAAGATTTGGCTAGATATGATAGGGTAAGATTTGGAAGATTTGGAAAGATATGACAAGGTAAGATTAGGCAAGATTTGATAAGATATGACAAGGTAAGATTTGGCAAGATTTGGTGAGATGTGACAAGGTAAGATTAGTCAAGATTTGGCAAGATATGAAAAAGTAAGAATAAGCAAGATTTGGCAAGATAAGACAACGTAAGATCAGGCAAGATTTGGCAAGATATGACAAGGTAAGATTTGGCAAGATTAAGCAAGATATGGTAAGATATGACAAGGTAAGATTCGGCAAGATTTTGCAAGATATGTCAAGGTAAGATTAGGTAAGATTTGGCAAGATATGATAAGGTAAGATTTGGCAAGATTTGGCAAGATATGACAAGATAAGATTTAGCAAGACTTGGCAAGATATGAAGGTAAGATTAAGCAAGATTTGGTAAGATATGACAAGGTAAGAATTGGAAAGATTTGGCAAGATATGACAAGGTAAGATTTGTCAAGATTTGGCAAGATATGAGAAGGCAAGATTAAGCAAGATTTGGCAAGATATGAAAAAGTAAGATTAGGCAAGATTTGGCAAGATATTACATGGTAAGATTTGGCAAGATATGATAGGGTAAGATTTGGAAGATTTGGAAAGATATGACAAGGTAAGATTAGGCAAGATTTGACAAGATATGACAAGGTAAGATTTGGCAAGATTTGGTGAGATGTGACAAGGTAAGATTAGTCAAGATTTGGCAAGATATGAAAAAGTAAGAATAAGCAAGATTTGGCAAGATAAGACAACGTAAGATCAGGCAAGATTTGGCAAGATATGACAAGGTAAGATTTGGCAAGATTAAGCAAGATATGACACGGTAAGATTTGGCAAGATTTGGCCAGATTTGGCAAGATATGATAAGGTAAGTTTCGGCAAGATTAGGCAAGAAATGACAAGGTAAGATTTGGCCAGATTAGGCAAGATATGACAAGGTAAGATTAGGCAAGATTTGGTAAGATATGCCAAGATAAGATTAGTCAAGCTTAGGCAAGATATGACAAGATAAGATGTGGCAAGATTTGGCAAGATATGATAAGGTAAGATTAAGCAAGATTTGGTAAGATATGACAAGGTAAGATTAGGTAAGATTTGGTAAGATAAGACAAGGTAAGCTTTGGCAAGATTTGAAAAGGTAAGATTAGTCAAGATTTGGCAAGATATGACAAGGTAAAAGTTGGCAAGATTTGGCAAGATATGACAAGGTAATATTTAGCAAGATTTGGCAATATATGACAAGGTAAGATTAAGCAAGATTTGGCAAGATATGAAAAAGTAAGATTAGGCAAGATTTGGCAAGATATGACAAGGTAACATTAGGCAAGATTTGGCAAGTTATGACAAGGTAAAATTTGGCAAGATTTGGCAAGATATGACAAGGTAAGATTTGGCAAGATTTGGCAAGATATGAGAAGGTAGGATTAAGCAAGATTTGGCAAGATATGAAAAGGAAGAATAGGCAAGATTTGGCAAGATATGACAACTTAAAGGTAAAACTTGGCCAGATTTGGCAAGAGATGACAAGGTAAGATCAGGCAAGATTTGGCAAGATATGAGAAAATAAGATATGGCAAGATTAGGCAAGATATGGTAAGATATGACAAGGTAAGATTCGGCAAGATTTGGCAAGATATGACAAGGTAAGATTAGGAAAGATTTAGCAAGATATGACAAGGTATGATTTGGCAAGATTTGGCAAGATATGACAAGGTAATATTTGGCAAGATTTGGCAAGATATGACAGGATAAGATTTGGCAAGATTTGGCAAGATATGAAGGTAAAATTAAGCAAGATTTGGTAAGATATGAGAAGGTAAGAATTGGAAAGATTTGGCAAGATATGACAAGGTAAGATTTGGCAAGATTTGGCAAGATTTGTTAAGATATGACAAGGTAAGATTCGGCAAGATTCGGCAAGATATGACAAGGTAAGATTAGGCAAGATTTAGCAAGATATGACAAGGTATGATTTGGCAAGATTTAGCAAGATATGACAAGGTAATATTTGGCAAGATTTGGCAAGATATGACAGGATAAGATTTGGCAAGATTTGGCAAGATATGAAGGTAAAATTAAGCAAGATTTGGTAAGATATGAGAAGGTAAGAATTGGAAAGATTTGGCAAGATATGACAAGGTAAGATTTGGCCAGATTTGGCAAGATTTGTTACGATATGACAAGGTATGATTCGGCAAGATTCGGCAAGATATGACAAGGTAAGATTTGGCAAGATTTGGCAAGATATAACAAGGTAAGATTAAGTTAGATTTGGCAAGATATGAAAAAGTAAGATTAGGCAAGATTTGGCAAGATATGACATGGTAAGATTTGGCAAGATTCGGCAAGATATGACAAGGTAAGATTAGGCAAGATTTAGCAAGATATGACAAGGTATGATTTGGCAAGATTTAGCAAGATATGACAAGGTAATATTTGGCAAGATTTGGCAAGATATGACAGGATAAGATTTGGCAAGATTTGGCAAGATATGAAGGTAAAATTAAGCAAGATTTGGTAAGATATGAGAAGGTAAGAATTGGAAAGATTTGGCAAGATATGACAAGGTAAGATTTGGCCAGATTTGGCAAGATTTGTTACGATATGACAAGGTATGATTCGGCAAGATTCGGCAAGATATGACAAGGTAAGATTTGGCAAGATTTGGCAAGATATAACAAGGTAAGATTAAGTTAGATTTGGCAAGATATGAAAAAGTAAGATTAGGCAAGATTTGGCAAGATATGACATGGTAAGATTTGGCAAGATTTGGCAAGATTTGGCAGGGTAAGATTTGGCAAGATTTGGCAAGATATGACAAGGTAAGATTAGGCAAGATTTGGCAAGATGTGATAAGGTAAGATTTGGCAAGATTTGGCGAGATATGAAAAGGTATGATTAGTCAAGATTTGGCAAGATATGAAAAAGTAAGATTAAGCAAGATTTGGCAAGATATGACAAGGTAAGATCAGGCAACATTTGGCAAGATATGAGAAGGTAAGATTTGGCAAGATTAGACAAAATATGACAAGGTAAGATTTGGCAAGATTTGGCAAAATTTAGTAAGATATGACAAGGTAAGATTCGGCTAGATTTGGAAAGATATGACAAGGTAAGATATGGCAAGATTTGGCAAGATACGACAAGGTAAGATTAGGCTAGATTTGGTAGGATATGCCAAGGTAAGATTTGGCAAGATTTGGCAAGATATGACAAGGTAATATTTGGCAAGATTTGGCAAGATATGACAAGATAAGATTTGGCAAGATTTGGCATGATATGACAAGGTAAGATTAAGCATGATTTGGTAAGATATGACAAGGTTAGATTCGGCAAGATTTGGCAAGATATGACATGGTAAGATTTGGCAAGATTTGGCAAGATATGAGAAGGTATGATTAAGCAAGATTTGGCAAGATACGAAAAGGAAGAATAGGCAAGATTTGGCAAGATATGACAACTTAAAGGTAAGAGTTGACAAGATTTGGAGAGATATGATAAGGTAAGATCAGGCAAGATTTGGAAAGATATGACAAGGTAAAATTTGGCAAGATTAGGCAAGATATGACAAGGTAAGATTTGGCAAGATTTGGTAACATATAACAAGGTAAGATTCGGTAAGATTTTGCAAGATATGATAAGGTAAGATTAGGCAAGATTTTGAAAGATATGACAAGGTAAGATTTGGCAAGATTTGGCAAGATATGACAAGATAAAATTTGGCAAGATTTGGCAAGATATGAAAAAGTAAGATTAGGCAAGATTTGGCAAGATATGACATGGTAAGATTTGGCAATATTTGGCAATATTTGACAGGGTAAGATTTGGCAAGATTTGGCAAGATATGACAAGGTAAGATTAGGCAAGATTTGGCAAGATATGATAAGGTAAGATTTTGCAAGATTTGGCGAGATATGACAAGGTATGATTAGTCAAGATTTGGCAAGATATGAAAAAGTAAGATTAAGGAAGATTTGGCAAGATATGACAAGGTAAGATCTGGCAACATTTGGCAAGATATGAGAAGGTATGATTTGGCAAGATTAGACAAGATATGACAAGGTATGATTTGGCAAGATTTGGCAAAATTTAGTAAGATATGACAAGGTAAGATTCGGCAAGATTTGGAAAGATATGCCAAGGTAAGATTTCGCAAGATTTGGCAAGATATGACAAGGTAAGATTAGGCTAGATTTGGTAGGATATGCCAAGGTAAGATTTGGCAAGATTTGGCAAGATATGACAAGGTAATATTTGGCAAGATTTGGCAAGATATGACAAGATACGATTTGGCAAGATTTGGCAAGATATGTCAAGGTAAGATTAAGCATGATTTGGTAAGATATGACAAGGTTAGAGTCGGCAAGATTAGGCAAGATATGACATGGTAAGATTTGGCAAGATTTGGCAAGATATGAGAAGGTATGATTAAGCAAGATTTGGCAAGAAACGAAAAGGAAGAATAGGCAAGATTTGGCAAGATATGACAACTTAAAGGTAAGAGTTGACAAGATTTGGCAAGATATGATAAGGTAAGATCAGGCAAGATATGGAAAGATATGACAAGGTAAAATTTGGCAAGATTAGGCAAGATTAGACAAGGTTAGA
Source organism: Ianthella basta (assembly GCA_964019415.1). Lineage (NCBI taxonomy): Eukaryota > Metazoa > Porifera > Demospongiae > Verongiida > Ianthellidae > Ianthella > Ianthella basta. The sequence continues at coordinate 6,736,535 of OZ025886.1, forward strand.
TTTGGCAAGATTTGGTAACATATAACAAGGTAAGATTCGGTAAGATTTTGCAAGATATGATAAGGTAAGATTAGGCAAGATTTGGAAAGATATGACAAGGTAAGATTTGGCAAGATTTGGCAAGATATGACAAGGTAGTATTTGGCATGATTTGGCAAGATATGGCAAGATAAGATTGGGCAAGATTTGGCAAGATATGAAGATAAGATTAAGCAAGATATTTTAAGATATGACAAGGTAAGAAATGGAAAGATTTAGCAAGATATGACAAGGTAAGATTAAGCAAGATTTGGTAAGATATGACAAGGTAAGAATTGGCAAGATTTGGCAAGATATGACAAGGTAAGATTTGGCAAGATTTGGCAAGATATGACAAGGTAAGTTTTGGCAAGATTAGGCAAGATATGACAAGGTAAGATTTGGCAAGATTTGGAAAAATTTAGTAAGATATGACAAGGTAAGATTCGGCAAGATTTGGAAAGATGTGACAAGGTAAGATTTCGCAAGATTTGGCAAGATATGACAAGGTAAGATTAGGCTAGATTTGGTAGGATATGCCAAGGTAAGATTTGGCAAGATTTGGCATGATATGACAAGGTAATATTTGGCAAGATTTGGCAAGATATGACAAGATAAGATTTGGCAAAATTTGGCAAGATATGACAAGGTAAGATTAAGCATGATTTGGTAAGATATGACAAGGTTAGATTCGGCAAGATTTGGCAAGATATGACATGGTAAGATTTGGCAAGATTTGGCAAGATATGAGAAGGTATGATTAAGCAAGATTTGGCAAGATACGAAAAGGAAGAATAGGCAAGATTTGGCAAGATATGACAACTTAAAGGTAAGAGTTGACAAGATTTGGCAAGATATGATAAGGTAAGATCAGGCAAGATTTGGCAAGATATGACAAGGTAAGATTTGGCAAGATTTGGTAACATATAACAAGGTAAGATTCGATAAGATTTTGCAAGATATGATAAGGTAAGATTAGGCAAGATTTGGAAAGATATGGCAAGGTAAGATTTGGCAAGATTTGGCAAGATATGACAAGGTAATATTTGGCAAGCTTTGGCAAGATATGGCAAGGTAAGATTTGGCAAGATTTGGTAACATATAACAAGGTAAGATTCGGTAAGATTTTGCAAGATATGATAAGGTAAGATTAAGCAAGAAATTTTAAGATATGACAAGGTAAGAATTGGAAAGATTTAGCAAGATATGACAAAGTAAGATTAAGCAAGATTTAGTAAGATATGACAAGGTAAGAATTGGCAAGATTTGGCAAGATATGACAAGGTAAGATTTGGCAAGATTTGGCAAGATATGGCATGGTAAGATTAGTCAAGATTTGGCAAGATTAGGCAAGATTTGGTGAGATATGACAAGGTAAGATTTGGTAAGATTTGGCAAGATATGACAAGGTAAGATTAAGCAAGATTTGGCAACATATGAAAAGTAAAATAAGGCAAGATTTTGCAAGATATGACAACTGAAGGTAAGATTTGGCAAGATTTGGCAAGATATGACATGGTAAGATTAAGCAAGATTTGGCTAGATATGAAAAAGTAAGATTAGGCAAGATTTGGCAAGATATGACAAGTTAAGATTTGACAAGATTAAGCAAGATATGAAGGTAAGATTAGGCAAGATTTGGCAAGATATGACAAGATAAGTTTTGGCAAGATTTGGCAAGATATGACAAGGGAATATTTGGCAAGATTTGGCAAGATATGACAAGGTAAGATTCGGCAAGAATTGGCAAGTTATGAGAAGGTAAGATTTGGCATGATTTGGCAAGATATGATAAGGTAATATTTGGCAAGATTTGGCAAGATATGAGAAGATAAAGTTTGGCAAGATTTGGCAAGATATGACAAGGTAAGATTAAGCAAGATTTGGCAAGATATGACAAGGTAATGTTTGGCAAGATTTGGCAAGATATGACAAGGTAAGATTAAGCAAGATTTGGCAAGATATGAAAAAGTAAGATTAAGGAAGATCTGGTAAGATATGACAAGGTAAGCTTTCGCAAGATATGACAAGGAAAGATTAGTCAAGATTTGGCAATATATGACAAGGTAAGATCAGGCAAGATTTTGGCAAGATATGACAAGGTAAGATTTGGCAAGATTAGGCAAGATATGACAAGGTAAGATTTGGCAACATTTGGCAAGATTTGGCAAGATATGACAAGGTAAGATTTGGCAAGATTTGGCAAGATATGATAAGGTAAGATTAGGCAAGATTTGGCAAGATATGAAAAGTAAAATAAGGCAAGATTTTGTAAGATATGACAACTGAAGGTAAGATTTGGCAAGATTTGGCATGGTAAGATTAGTCAAGATTTGGCAAGATTACGCAAGATTTGGTGAGATATGACAAGGTAAGATTTGGTAAGATTTGGCAAGATATGACAAGGTAAGATTAAGCAAGATTTGGCAAGATATGAAAAGTAAAATAAGGCAAGATTTTGCAAGATATGACAACTGAAGGTAAGATTTGGCAAGATTTGGCAAGATATGACATGGTAAGATTAAGCAAGATTTGGCTAGATATGAAAAAGTAAGATTAGGCAAGATTTGGCAAGATATGACAAGTTAAGATTTGACAAGTTTAAGCAAGATATGAAGGTAAGATTAGGCAAGATTTGGCAAGATATGACAAGATAAGTTTTGGCAAGATTTGGCAAGATATGACAAGGGAATATTTGGCAAGATTTGGCAAGATATGACAAGGTAAGATTCGGCAAGAATTGGCAAGATATGACAAGGTAATATTTGGCAAGATTTGGCAAGATATGACAAGGTAAGATTAGTCAAGATTTGGCAAGATATGAGAAGGTAAGATTTGGCATGATTTGGCAAGATATGATAAGGTAATATTTGGCAAGATTTGCCAGATATGAGAAGATAAAGTTTGGCAAGATTTGGCAAGATATGACAAGGTAAGATTAAGCAAGATTTGGCAAGATATGACAAGGTAATGTTTGGCAAGATTTGGCAAGATATGACAAGGTAAGTTAAGCAAGATTTGGCAAGATATGAGAAAGTAAGATTAAGGAAGATCTGGCAAGATATGACAAGGTAAGCTTTCGCAAGATATGACAAGGAAAGATTTGGCAATATATGACAAGGTAAGATCAGGCAAGATTTTGGCAAGATATGACAAGGTAAGATTTGGCAAGATTAGGCAAGATATGACAAGGTAAGATTTGGCAACATTTGGCAAGATTTGGCAAGATATGACAAGGTAAGATTTGGCAAGATTTGGCAAGATATGATAAGGTAAGATTAGGCAAGATTTGGAAAGGTATGACAAGGTAAGATTTGGCAAGATTTGGCAATATATGACAAGGTAATATTTGGCAAGATTTGGCAAGATATGAAGGCAAGATTAAGCAGGGTTTGGTAAGATATACCAAGGTAAGAATTGGAATGTTTTGGCAAGATATGACAAGGTAAGATTTGGCAAGATTAGGCAAGATATGACAAGGTAGGTTTAGGCAAGATTTGGTAAGATATGAAGGTAAGATTTGGCAAGAGTAGGCAAGATATGACAAGATAAGATTTGGCAACATTTTGCAAGATTTTGCGAGATATGACAAAGTAAGATTTGGTAACATTTGGCAAGATATGACAAAGGTAAGATTAAGCAAGATTTGGCAAGATATGAAAAAGTAAGATTAGGCAAGATTTGGCAAGATATGATAAGTTAAAGGTAAGACTTGGCAAGATTTGGCAACATAAGACAAGTTAAGATCAGGCAAGATTTGGCAAGATATGACAAGGTAAGATTTGGCAAGATTAGGCAAGATATGACAAGGTAATATTTGGTAAGATTTGGCAAGATTTGGCAAGATATGAAGGAAAGAATAAAAGCAAGATTTGGAAAGATATGACAAGGTAAGAATTGGAAAGATTTGGCAAGATATGACAAGGTAAGATTTGGCAAGATTTGGCAAGATTTGACAAGGTAAGATTAAGCAAGATTTGGCAACATATGAAAAAGTAAGATTAGGCAAGATTTGGCAAAATATGACATGGTAAGAATTGGCAAGATTTGGTAAGATATGACAAGGTAAGATTTGGCAAGATTTGGCGAGATATGACAAGGTAAGATTAGGCAAGATTTGGCAAGATATGACAATGTAAGATTTGGCAAGATTTGACGAGATATGACAAGGTAAGATTTGGCAAGATTTGGCAAGATATGACAAGGTAAGATTAGTCAAGATTTGGCAAGATATGAAAAAGTAAGAATAGGCAAGATTTGGCAAAATATGACAACTTAAAGGTAAGGCTTGGCAAGATTTGGCAAGATATGACATGGTAAGATCAGGCAAGATTTGGCAAGATAAGACAAGGTAAGATTTGTCAAGTTTAGGCAAGATATGACAAGGTAAGATTTGGGAAGATTTGGCAAGATATGACAAGGTAGGATTCGGCAAGATTTGGCAAGATATGACAAGGTAAGATTTGGCAAGATTAGGCAAGATATGACAAGGTAAGATTAGGCAAGATTTGGTAAGATATGCCAAGGTAAGATTAGGCAAGATTTGGCAAGATATGACAAGGTAATATTTGGCAAGATTTAGCAAGATATGACAAGATAAGATTTGGCAAGATTTGGCAACATATGACAAGGTAAGATTGAGCAAGATTTGGTAAGATATGACAAGGTAAAATTTGGCAAGATTTGGCAAGATATGATATGGTAAGATTTGGCAAGATTTGGTAAAGTATGACATAGTAAGATTTGGCAAGATTTGGCAAGATATGACAAGGTAAGATTTGGTAAGATTTGGCAAGATATGACAAGGTAAGATCAGGCAAGATTTGGCAAGTTATGACAAGGTAATATTTGGCAAGATTTAGCAAGATATGACAAGATAAGATTTGGCAAGATTTGGCAACATATGACAAGGTAAGATTGAGCAAGATTTGGTAAGATATGCCAAGGTAAAATTTGGCAAGATTTGGCAAGATATGATATGGTAAGATTTGGCAAGATTTGGCAAAGTATGACATAGTAAGATTTGGCAAGATTTGGCAAGATATGACAAGGTAAGATTTGGCAAGATTTGGCAAGATATGACAAGATAAGAATTGGCAAGATTTGGCAAGATATGAAGGTAAGAATATAAGTAAGATTTGGTAAGCTATGACAAGGTAAGAATTGGAAAGATTTGGTAAGATATGACAAGGTAAGATTTGGCAAGATTTGGCTAGATATGACAAGGTAAGATTAAGCAAGATTTAGCAAGATATGAAAAAGTAAGATTAGGCAAGATTTGGTAAAATATGACATGGAAAGATTTGGCAAGATTTGGCAAGATATGACATGGTAAGATTTGGCAAGATTTGGCTTGATATGAGAAGGTAAGATTAAGCAAGATTTGGCAAGATATGAAAAAGTAAGATTAGGCAAGATTTGGTAAGAAATTACATGGTAAGATTTGGCAAGATATGACAAGGTAAGATTAAGCAAGATTCGGCAAGATATGACAAGGTAAGATTAGGCAAGATTTGGCAAGATATGACAAGGTAATATTTGGTAAGATTTGGCAAGATATGACAAGGTAAGATTAAGCAAGTTTAGGCAAGATATAACAACTTACGGTAAGTTTAAGAAAAACTTGGTAAGATATGAAGGTAAGATTTGGCAAGAGTAGGGAAGATATGACAAGGTAAGATTTGGCAAGATTTGGCAAGATTTGGCAAGATATGACAAGGTGAGATTTGGCAAGATTAGGCAAGATATGACAAGGTAAGATTAGGCAAGATTTGGTAAGATATGCCAAGATAAGATTTGGCAAGATTTGGCAAGATATGACAAGGTAATATTTGGCAAGATTTGGCAAGATATGATAAAATAAGATTTGGAAAGATTTGGCAAATATGACAAGGTAAGATTAAGCAAGATTTGGTAAGATATGACTAGGTAAGATTTGGCAAGATTTGGCAAGATATGACAAGGTAAGATTTGGCAAGATTTGGCTTGATATGAGAAGGTAAGATTAAGCAAGATTTGGCAAGATATGAAAAAGTAAGATTAGGAAAGATTTGGTAAGAAATTACATGGTAAGATTTGGCAAGATATGACAAGGTAAGATTAAGCAAGATTCGGCAAGATATGACAAGGTAAGATTAGGCAAGATTTGGCAAGATATGACAAGGTAATATTTGGTAAGATTTGACAAGATATGACAAGGTAAGATTAAGCAAGTTTAGGCAAGATATGACAACTTAAGGTAAGTTTAGGAAAAACTTGGTAAGATATGAAGGTAAGATTTGGCAAGAGTAGGGAAGATATGACAAGGTAAGATTTGGCAAAATTTGGCAAGATTTGGCAAGATTTGGCGAGATATGACAAAGTAAGATTTGGCAAGATTTGGCAAGATATGACAAGGTAAGATTAAGCAAGGTGTGGCAAGATATGAAAAGTAAGATTAGGCAAGATTTGGCAAAGTATGACATGGTAAGATTTGGCAAGATTTGGCAAGATATGACAAGGTTAGATTTGATAAGATTTGGCAAGATATGACAAGGTAAGATTAGGCAAGATTTGGTAAGATATGACAATGTAAGATTTGGCAAGATTTGGCGAGATATGACAAGGTATGATTTGGCAAAATTTGGCAAGATATGACAAGGTAAGATTAGTGAAGATTTGGCAAGATATGACAACTTAAAGGTAAGGATTGGCAAGATTTGGCAAGATATGACAAGGTAAGATCAGGCAAGATTTGGCAAGATATGACAAGGTAAGATTTGACAAGATTAGGCAAGATATGACAAGGTAAGATTTGGCAAGATTTGGCAAGATATGACAAGGTAAGATTTGGCAAGATTTGGCAAGATTTGACAAGGTAAGATTAGGCAAGATTTGGTAAGATATGCCAAGGTAAGATTTGGCAAGATTTGGCAAGATATGACAAGGTAATATTTGGCAAGATTTGGCAAGATATGACAAGATAAGATTAGTCAAGATTTGGCAAGATATGACAAGGTAAGATTAAGCAAGATTTGGTAAGATATGACAATGTAAGATTAGGCAAGATTTGGCAAGATATGACAAGGTAAGATTATGCAAGATTTGGCAAGATATGAAAAAGTAAGATTAGGCAAGATTTGGCAAGATATTACATGGTACGATTTGGCAAGATTTGGCAAGATATGACAAGATAAGATTTGGCAAGATTTGGCAAGATATGACAAGGTAAGATTAGGCAAGATTTGGCAAGATATGACAAGGTAATATTTGGTAAGATTTGGCAAGATATGACAAGGTAAGATTAAGCAAGATTAGGCAAGCTATGACAAGATAAGTTTAGGCAAAATTTGGTAAGATATGAAGGTAAGATTTGGCAAGAGTAGGCAAGATATGACAAGGTAAGATTTGGCAAGATTTGGCAAGATTTGGCGAGATATGACAAAGTAAGATTTGGCAAGATATGGCAAGATATGACAAGGTAAGATTAAGCAAGATTTGGCAAGATATGAAAAGTAAGATTTGGCAAGATTTGGCAAGATATTATAAGTTAAAGGTAAGACTTGGCAAGATTTGGCAAGATATGACAAGGTAAGATCAGGCAAGATTTGGCAAGATATGACAAAATAAGATTTGGAAAGATTAGGTAAGATATGAGAAGGTAAGATTAGGCAAGATTTGGCAAGATATGACAAGATAAGAATTGGCAAGATTTGGCAAGATATGAGGGTAAGAATATAAGTAAGATTTGGTAAGATATGACAAGGTTAGAATTGGAAAGATTTGGTAAGATATGACAAGGTAAGATTTGGCAAGATTTGGCTAGATATGATAAGGTAAGATTAAGCAAGATTTGGCAAGATATGAAAAAGTAAGATTAGGCAAGATTTGGTAAAATATGACATGGAAAGATTTAGCAAAATTTGGCAAGATATGACAAGGTAAGATTTGGCAAGATTTGGCAAGATACGACAAAGTAAGATTAGGCAAGATTTGGCAAGATATGACAATGTAAGATTTGGCAAGATTTGGCGAGATATGACAAGGTAAGATTTGGCAAGATTTGGCAAGATATGACAAGGTAAGATTAGGCAAGATTTGGCAAGATATGACAAGGTAAGATTAGTCAAGATTTGGCAAGATATGAAAAAGTAAGAATAGGCAAGATTTGGCCAGATTTGACAACTTAAGGTAAGGCTTGGCAAGATTTGACAACATATGACAAGGTAAGATCAGGCAAGATTTGGTAAGATATGACAAGGTAAGATTTGGCAAGATTAGGCAAGATATGACAAGGTAGGATTTGGCAAGATTTGGCAAGATATGGCAAGGTAAGATTAAGCAAGATTTGGCAAGATATGAAAAAGTAAGATTAGGCAAGATTTTGGCAAGATATGACAAGGTAAGATTTGGCAAGATTTGGCAAGATATGACAAGGTAAGATTAGGCAAGATTTGGCAAGTTATGACAAGGAAATATTTAGTAAGATTTGGCAAGATATGACAAGGTAAGATTAAGTATGTTTAGGCAAGATATGACAAGGTAAGTTTAGGCAAAATTTGGTAAGATATGAAGGTAAGATTTGGCAAGAGTAGGCAAGATATGACAAGGTAAGATTTGGCAAGATTTGGCAAGATTTGGCGAGATATGACAAAGTAAGATTTGGCAAGATTTGGCAAGATATGACAAGGTAAGATTAAGCAAGATTTGGCAAGATATGAAAAAGTAAGATTAGGCAAGATTTGGCAAGATATGACAAGATAAGATTTGGCAAGATTTGGCAAGATATGACAAGGTAAGATTAGGCAAGATTTGGCAAGATATGACAACGTAATATTTGGTAAGGTTTGGCAAGATATGACAAGGTAAGATTAAGCAAGTTTAGGCAAGATATGACAAGGTAAGATTAGGCAAAATTTGGTAAGATATGAAGGTAAGATTTGGCAAGAGTAAGCAAGATATGACAAGGTAAGATTTGGCAAGATTTGGCAAGATTTGGCGAGATATGACAAAGTTAGATTTGGCAAGATTTGGCAAGATATGACAAGGTAAGATTAAGCAAGATTTGGCAAGATATGAAAAAGTAAGATTAGGCAAGATTTTGCAAAATATGACATGGTAAGATTTGGCAAGATTTGGCAAGACATGACAAGGTAAGATTTGGCAAGATTTGGCAAGATATGACAAGGTAAGATTCGGCAAGATTTGGCAAGATATGACAAATTGATAGTAATATTTGGCAAGATTAGGCAAGATATGACAAGGTAAGATTAGGCAAGATTTGGTAAGATATGCCAATGTAAGATTTGGCAAGATTTGACAAGATATGATAAGGTAAGATTTTGCAAGATTTGGCAAGATATGACAAGGTAATATTTGGCAAGATTTGGCAGGATATGACAAGGTAAGATTAGGCAAGATTTGGCAAGTTATGACAAGGTAATATTTGGTAAGATTTGGCAAGATATGACAAGGTAAGATTAAGTAAGTTTAGGCAAGATATGACAAGGTAAGTTTAGGCAAAATTTGGTAAGATATGAAGGTAAGATTTGGCAAGAGTAGGCAAGATATGACAAGGTAAGATTTGGCAAGATTTGGCAAGATTTGGCGAGATATGACAAAGTAAGATTTGGCAAGATTTGGCAAGATATGACAAGGTAAGATTAAGCAAGATTTGGCAAGATATGAAAAAGTAAGATTAGGCAAGATTTGGCAAGATATGACAAGATAAGATTTGGCAAGATTTGGCAAGATATGACAAGGTAAGTTTAAGCAAGATTTGGCAAGATATGACAACGTAATATTTGGTAAGGTTTGGCAAGATATGACAAGGTAAGATTAAGCAAGTTTAGGCAAGATATGACAAGGTAAGATTAGGCAAAATTTGGTAAGATGTGAAGGTAAGATTTGGCAAGAGTAGGCAAGATATGACAAGGTAAGATTTGGAAAGATTTGGCAAGATTTGGCGAGATATGACAAAGTTAGATTTGGCAAGATTTTGCAAGATATGACAAGGTAAGATTAAGCAAGATTTGGCAAGATATGAAAAAGTAAGATTAGGCAAGATTTTGCAAAATATGACATGGTAAGATTTGGCAAGATTTGGCGAGACATGACAAGGTAAGATTTGGTAAGATTTGGCAAGATATGACAAGGTAAGATTCGGCAAGATTTGGCAAGATATGACAAATTGATAGTAATATTTGGCAAGATTAGGCAAGATATGACAAGGTAAGATTAGGCAAGATTTGGTAAGATATTCCAATGTAAGATTTGGCAAGATTTGGCGAGATATGATAAGGTAAGATTTGGCAAGATTTGGCAAGATATGACAAGGTAATATTTGGCAAGATTTGGCAAGATATGACAAGGTAAGATTAGTCAAGATTTGGCAAGATATGAAAAAGTAAGAATAGGCAAGATTTGGCCAGATATGACAACTTAAAAGTAAGGCTTGGCAAGATTTGGCAAGATATGACAAGGTAAGATCAGGCAAGATTTGGTAAGATATGACAAGGTAAGATTTGGCAAGATTAGGCAAGATATGACAAGATAAGATTTGGCAAGATTTGGCAAGATATGACAAGGTAAGATTAAGCAAGATTTGGCAAGATATGAAAAAGTAAGATTAGGCAAGATTTTGGCAAGATATGACAAGGTAAGATTTGGCAAGATTTGGCAAGATATGACAAGGTAAGATTAGGCAAGATTTGGCAAGATATGACAAGGTAATATTTGGTAAGATTTGGCAAGATATGACAAGGTAAGATTAGGCAAGATTTGGCAAGATATGACAAGGTAATATTTGGTAAGATTTGGCAAGATATGAAGGTAAGATTTGGCAAGAGTAGGCAAGATATGACAAGGTAAGATTTAGCAAGATTTGGCAAGGTTTGGCGAGATATGACAAAGTAAGATTTGATAAGATTAGGTAAGATATGACAAGGTAAGATTAAGCAAGATTTGGCAAGATATGAAAAAGTAAGATTAGGCAAGATTTGGCAAAATATGACAAGGTAAGATTTGGCAAGATTTGGCAAGACATGACAAGGTAAGATTTGGCAAGATTTGGCAAGATATGACAAGGTAAGATTCGGCAAGATTTGGCAAGATATGATAAATTGATAGTAAGATTTGGCAAGGTTAGGCAAGATATGACAAGGTAAGATTAGGCAAGATTTGGTAAGATATGCCAAGGTAAGAGTTGGCAAGATTTGGCATGATATGACAAGGTAATAGTTGGCAAGATTCGGCAAGATATGACAAGAATAGATTTGGCAAGATTGAGCAAGATATGACAAGGTAAGATTAAGCAAGATTTGGTAAGATATGACAAGGTAAGATTAGGCAAGATTTGGCAAGATATGACATGGTAAGATTTCACAAGATTTGGCAAGATATGACAAGGTAAGATTAAGCAAGATTTGGCAAGATATGAAAAAGTATGATTAGGCAAGATTTGGGAAGATATGATAAGGTAAGATTTGGCAAGATTTGGCAAGATATGACAAGGTAAGATTAGGCAAGATTTGGCAAGATATGACAAGGTAAGATTAGGCAAGATTTGGCAAGATATGACAAGGTAATATTTGGTAAGATTTGGCAAGATATGACAAGGTAAGATTAAGCTAGATTAGGCAAGATATGACAAGGTAAGTTTAGGCAAGATTTGGTAAGATGTGAAGGTAAGATTTGGCAAGAGTAGGCAAGATATGACAAGGTAAGATTAAGTAAGATTTGGTAAGATTTGCCGAGATATGACAATGTAAGATTTGGCAAGATTTGGCAAGATATGACAAGGTAAGATTAAGCAAGATTTGGCAAGATATGAAAAAGTAAGATTAGGCAAGATTTGGCAAGATATGATAAGTTAAAGGTAAGACTTGGCAAGATTTGGCAATTTATGACAAGGTAAGATCAGGCATGACTTGGCAAGATATGAAGGTAAGATTTGGCAAGATTAGGCAAGATATGACAAGGTAAGATTTGGCAAGATTTGGCAAGATTTGGAAAAATATGGCAAGGTAAGATTCGGCAAGATTTGGCAAGATATGACAAGGTAAGATTTGGCAAGATTTGGCAAGATATGACAAGGTGAGATAAGGCAAGATTTGGCAAGATACGACAAGGTATGATTTGGCAAGATTTGGCAAGATATGACAAGGTAAGATTTGGCAAGATTAGGTAAGCTTTGACAAGGTAAGTTTAGGCAAAATGTGGCAAGATATGACAAGGTAAGAATAAGCAAGATTTGGTAAGATATGACAAGGTAAGATTTGGCAAAATTTGGCAAGATATGACAAGGTAAGATTAGGCAAAATTTGGCAAGATATGACAAGGTAAGATTAAGTAAGATTTGGCAAGATATGACAAGGTAAGATTTGGCAAGATTAGGCAAGATTTGGCGAGATATGACAAGGTAAGATTTGGCAAGATTTGGCTAGATATGACAAGGTAGGATTTGGCAACATATGAAAAAGTAAGATTAGGTAAGATTTGGCAAGATATGACAAGGTAAGATTTGGCAAGATTTGGCAAGATATGATAAGGTAAGATTAAGCAAGATTTGGCAAGATATGACAAGTTAATGTTTGGCAAGATTTGGCAAGATATGACAAGGTGAGATTAAGCAAGATTTGGCCAGATATGAAAAAGTAAGATTTGGCAAGATATGACAAGGTAAGATTTAGCAAGATTTTGCGAGATATGACAAGGTATGATTTGGCAAAACTTGGCAAGATATGACAAGGTAAAATTAAGCAAGATTCGGCAAGATATGATAAAGTAAGACTAGGCAAGATTAGCCAAGATAGGACAACTTAAAGGTAAGACTTGGCAAGATTTCGCAAGATATGACAAGGTAAGATCAGGCAAGATTTGGCAAGATATGACAATGTAAGATTTGGCAAGATTAGGTAAGATATGACAAGGTAAGATTTGGCAAGATTTGGCAAGATTTGGCAAGATATGACAAGGTAAGATTCGGCAAGATTTGGCAAGATATGACAAGGTAAGTTTTGGCAAGATTAGGCAAGTTATGACAAGGTAAAATTAGGCAAGATTTGGCAAAATTTGGCAAGATATGATAAGGTAATATTTGGCAAGATTTGGCATAAGATGACAAGATAAGATTTGGCAAGATTTGGCAAGATATGACAAGGTAAGATTAAGCAAGATTTGGTAAGATATGACAAGGTAAGAATTTGAAAGATTTGGCAACATATGACAAGGTAGGATTCGGCATTATTTGGTAAGATATGACAAGGTAAGATTAGTCAAGATTTGTCAAGATATGACAAGGTAAGATTTGGCAAGATTAGGCAAGATTTGGCAAGATATGACAAGTTAAGTTTAAGCAAGATTTGGTAAGATATGACAAGGTAAGATTTGGCAAGATTTGTCAAGATATGACAAGGTAAGATTTGGCAAGATTTGGCAAGATATGGCAAGGTAAGATTAGTCAAGATTTGGCAACATATGACAAGGTAAGATTTGGCAAGATTAGTCAAGATTTGGCGAGATATGACAAGTTAAATTTGGTAAGATTTGGCAAGATATGACAAGGTAAGATTAAGCAAGATTTGGCAAGATATGAAAAGTAAGATAAGGCATGATTTTTCAAGATATGACAACTGAAGGTAAGATTTGGCAAGATTTGGCAAGATATGACATGGTAAGATTAAGCAAGATTTGGCTAGATATGAAAAAGCAAGATTAGGCAAGATTTTGCAGCATATGAAAAGGTAAGTTTTGGCAAGATTTGGCGAGATATGACAAGTTAAGATTTGGCAAGATTAAGCAAGATATGACAAGGTAAGATTAGGCAAGATTTGGCAAGATATGACAAGATAAGTTTGGCAAGATTTGGCAAGAAATGACAAGGTAAGATTCGGCAAGATTTGGCAAGATATGACAAGGTAAGATTCGGCAAGATTTGGCAAGATATGACAAGGTAAGATTAGGCAAGATTAGGCAAGATATGACAAGGTAAGATTTGGCAAGATTATGCAAGATATGACAAGTTAAGTTTAAGCAAGATTTGGCAAGATATGACAAGGTAAGATTAAGCAAGATTTGGTAATATATGACAAGTTAAGATTTTGCAAGATATGACAAGGTAAGATTCGGCAAGATTTGGAAAGATATGACAAGGTAAGATTAGTCAAGATTTGGCAAGATATGACAAGGTAAGATTTGGCAAGATTAGGCAAGATTTGGCAAGATCTGACAAAATAGGATTTGGCAAGATTTGGCAAGATATGACAAGGTAAGATTAAGCAAGATTTGGCAAGATATGAAAAAGTAAGATTAGGCAAGATTTGGCAAGATATGTCAAGGTAAGATTTGGCAAGATTTGGCAAGAGGTAAGATTTGGCAAGATTTGGTAAGATATGAAAAAGTAAGATTTGGCAAGATTTGGCAAGATATGACAAGGTAAGATTAGGCAAGATTTGGCAAGATTTGGCGAGATATGACAAGATAAGATTTGGCAAGATTTGGCAAGATTTAGCGAGATATGACAAGGTAAGATTTGGCAAAATTTGGCAAGATATTACATGGTAAGATTAAGCAAGATTTGGCTAGATATGAAAAAGCAAGATTAGGCAAGATTTTGCAGAATATGACAAGGTAAGTTTTGGCAAGATTTGGCGAGATATGACAAGTTAAGATTTGGCAAGATTAAGCAAGATATGACAAGGTAAGATTAGGCAAGATTTGGCAAGATATGACAAGATAAGATTTGGCAAGATTTGGCAAGAAATGACAAGGTAAGATTCGGCAAGATTTGGCAAGATATGACAAGGTAAGATTCGGCAAGATTTGGCAAGATATGACAAGGTAAGATTAGGCAAGATTAGGCAAGATATGACAAGGTAAGATTTGGCAAGATTATGCAAGATATGACAAGTTAAGTTTAAGCAAGATTTGGCAAGATATGACAAGGTAAGATTAAGCAAGATTTGGTAATATATGACAAGTTAAGATTTTGCAAGATATGACAAGGTAAGATTCGGCAAGATTTGGAAAGATATGACAAGGTAAGATTAGTCAAGATTTGGCAAGATATGACAAGGTAAGATTTGGCAAGATTAGGCAAGATTTGGCAAGATCTGACAAAAAAGGATTTGGCAAGATTTGGCAAGATATGACAAAATAAGATTAAGCAAGATTTGGCAAGATATGAAAAAGTAAGATTAGGCAAGATTTGGCAAGATATGTCAAGGTAAGATTTGGCAAGATTTGGCAAGAGGTAAGATTTGGCAAGATTTGGTAAGATATGAAAAAGTAAGATTTGGCAAGATTTAGCAAGATATGACAAGGTAAGATTAGGCAAGATTTGGCAAGATATGACAAGATAAGATTATGCAAGATTTGGCAAGAAATGACAAGGTAAGATTCGGCAAGATTTGGCAAGATATGACAAGGTAAGATTCGGCAAGATTTGGCAAGATATGACAAGGTAAGATTAGGCAAGATTAGGCAAGATATGACAAGGTAAGATTTGGCAAGATTATGCAAGATATGACAAGTTAAGTTTAAGCAAGATTTGGCAAGATATGACAAGGTAAGATTAAGCAAGATTTGGTAATATATGACAAGGTAAGATTAGGCAAGATTTGGCAAGATATGACAAGATAAGATTTGGCAAGATTTGGCAAGAAATGACAAGGTAAGATTCGGCAAGATTTGGCAAGATATGACAAGGTAAGATTCGGCAAGATTTGGCAAGATATGACAAGGTAAGATTAGGCAAGATTAGGCAAGATATGACAAGATAAGATTTGGCAAGATTATGCAAGATATGACAAGTTAAGTTTAAGCAAGATTTGGCAAGATTTGGCAAGAAATGACAAGGTAAGATTCGGCAAGATTTGGAAAGATATGACAAGGTAAGATTAGTCAAGATTTGGCAAGATATGACAAGGTAAGATTTAGCAAGATTAGGCAAGATTTGGCAAGATCTGACAAAATAGGATTTGGCAAGATTTGGCAAGATATGACAAGGTAAGATTAAGCAAGATTTGGCAAGATATGAAAAAGTAAGATTAGGCAAGATTTGGCAAGATATGTCAAGGTAAGATTTGGCAAGATTTGGCAAGAGGTAAGATTTGGCAAGATTTGGTAAGATATGAAAAAGTAAGATTTGGCAAGATTTGGCAAGATATGACAAGGTAAGATTAGGCAAGATTTGGCAAGATTTGGCGAGATATGACAAGATAAGATTTGGCAAGATTTGGCAAGTTTTAGCGAGATATGACAAGGTAAGATTTGGTAAAATTTGGCAAGATATGAGAAGGTAAGATTTGGCAAGATTTGGCAAGATTTGGAAGCATATGACAAAGTAAGATTCGGCAAGATTTGGCAAGATATTACAAGGTAGAATTTGGCAAGATTAGGCAAGATATGACAAGGTAAGATTAGGCAAGATTTGGCAAGATATGAGAAGGTAAGATTAAGTAAGATTTGGTAAGATATGACAAGGTAAGATTTAGAAAGATGTGGCAAGATATGACAAGGTAATATTAGTCAAGATTTGTCAAGATATGACAAGGTAAGATTTGGAAAGATTAGGCAAGATTTGGCAACATATGACAAGGTAAGATTCGGCAATATTTGGCAAGATATGACAAGGTGAGATTAGTCAAGATTTGTCAAGATATGACAAGGTAAGATTTGGCAAGATTTGGCAAGATATGACATGTTAAGTTTAAGCAAGATTTGGTAAGATATGACAAGGTAAGATTTGGCAAGATTTGGCAAGATATGACAAGGTAAGATTAGTCAAGATTTGGCAAGATATGACATGGTAAGATTTGGCATGATTAGGCAAGGTTTGGCGAGATATGACAAGTTAAGATTTGGTAAGATTTGGCAAGATATGACAAGGTAAGATTTGGCAAAATTTGGCAAGATATGAAAAGTAAGATAAGGCAAGATTTGGCAAGAATTGACAACTGAAGGTAAGATTTGGCAAGATTTGGCAAGATATGACATGTTAAGTTTAAGCAAGATTTGGTAAGATATGACAAGGTAAGATTTGGCAAGATTTGGCAAGATATGGCAAGGTAAGATTAGTCAAGATTTGGCAAGATATGACAAGGTAAGATTTGGCATGATTAGGCAAGGTTTGGCGAGATATGACAAGTTAAGATTTGGTAAGATTTGGCAAGATATGACAAGGTAAGATTAAGCAAGATTTGGCAAGATATGAAAAGTAAGATAAGGCAAGATTTGGCAAGAATTGACAACTTAAGGTAAGATTTGGCAAGATTTGGCAAGATATGTCATGGTAAGATTAAGCAATATTTGGCTAGATATGAAAAATTAAGATTAGGCAAGATTTGGCAAGATATGATAAGATAAGATTTGGCAAGATTTGGCAAGATATGACAAGGTAATATTTGGCAAGATTTGGGAAGATATGACAAGGTAAGATTCGGCAAGATTTGGCAAGATATGACAAGGTAAGATTTGGTAAGATTGGGCAAGATATGAAAAGGTAAGATTAGGCAAGCTTTGGCAAGATATGACAAGGTAAGATTTGGTAAGATTTGGCAAGATATGATAAGGTAATATTTGGCAAGATTTGGCAAGATATCACAAGATAAGATTTGGCAAGATTTGGCAAGATATGACAAGGTAAGATTAAGCAAGATTTGGTAATATATGTGAATTTAAGATTTTGCAAGATGTGACAAAGAAAGATTCGGCAAGATTTGGCAAGATATGACAAGGTAAGATTAGTCAAGATTTGGCAAGATATGACAAGGTAAGATTTGAAAAGATTAGGCAAGATTTCGCGAGATCTGACAAGGTAAGATTTGGTAAGATTTGGCAAGATATGACAAGGTAAGATTAAGCAGGATTTGGCAAGATATGATAAAGTAAGATTAGGTAAGATTTGGCAAGATATGACAAGGTGAGATTTGGCAAGATTAGGCAAGATTTTGCGAGATATGACAAGGCAAGACTTTGTTGGATCTGGCAAGATATGACAAGGTAAGATTTGGCAAGATATGATAAAGTAAGATTAGGTAAGATTTGGCAAGATATGACAAGGTAAGATTTGGCAAGATTAGGCAAGATTTTGCGAGATATGACAAGGCAAGACTTTGTTGGATCTGGCAAGATATGACAAGGTAAGATTTGGCAAGATTTGGCAAGATATGACATGTTAAGTTTAAGCAAGATTTGGTAAGATATGACAAGGTAAGATTTGGCAAGATTTGGCAAGATATGACAAGGTAAGATTAGTCTAGATTTGGCAAGATATGACATGGTAAGATTTGGCATGATTAGGCAAGGTTTGGCGAGATATGACAAGTTAAGATTTGGTAAGATTTGGCAAGATATGAAAAGTAAGATAAGGCAAGATTTGGCAAGAATTGACAACTGAAGGTAAGATTTGGCAAGATTTGGCAAGATATGACATGTTAAGTTTAAGCAAGATTTGGTAAGATATGACAAGGTAAGATTTGGCAAGATTTGGCAAGATATGGCAAGGTAAGATTAGTCAAGATTTGGCAAGATATGACAAGGTAAGATTTGGCATGATTAGGTAAAGGTTTGGCGAGATATGACAAGTTAAGATTTGGTAAGATTTGGCAAGATATGACAAGGTAAGATTAAGCAAGATTTGGCAAGATATGAAAAGTAAGATAAGGCAAGATTTGGCAAGAATTGACAACTGAAGGTAAGATTTGGCAAGATTTGGCAAGATATGTCATGGTAAGATTAAGCAATATTTGGCTAGATATGAAAAATTAAGATTAGGCAAGATTTGGCAAGATATGATAAGATAAAATTTTGCAAGATTTGGCAAGATATGACAAGGTAATATTTGGCAAGATTTGGGAAGATATGACAAGGTAAGATTCGGCAAGATTTGGCAAGATGTGACAAGGTAAGATTTGGTAAGATTAGGCAAGATATGAAAAGGTAAGATTAGGCAAGCTTTGGCAAGATATGACAAGGTAAGATTTGGTAAGATTTGGCAAGATATGATAAGGTAATATTTGGCAAGATTTGGCAAGATATCACAAGATAAGATTTTGCAAGATTTGGCAAGATATGACAAGGTAAGATTAAGCAAGATTTGGTAATATATGTGATTTTAAGATTTTGCAAGATGTGACAAGGAAAGATTCGGCAAGATTTGGCAAGATATGACAAGGTAAGATTAGTCAAGATTTGGCAAGATATGACAAGGTAAGATTTGGAAAGATTAGGCAAGATTTCGCGAGATCTGACAAGGTAAGATTTGGTAAGATTTGGCAAGATATGACAAGGTAAGATTAAGCAGGATTTGGCAAGATATGATAAAGTAAGATTAGGTAAGATTTGGCAAGCTTTGGCAAGATATGACAAGGTAAGATTTGGCAAGATTTGGCAAGGTTTGGCAAGATATGACAAGTTAAGATTTGGTAAGATTTGGCAAGATATGACAAGGTAAGATTAAGCAAGATTTGGCAAGATATGAAAAGTAAGATAAGGCAAGATTTGGCAAGAATTGACAACTGAAGGTAAGATTTGGCAAGATTTGGCAAGATATGTCATGGTAAGATTAAGCAATATTTGGCTAGATATGAAAAATTAAGATTAGGCAAGATTTGGCAAGATATGATAAGATAAGATTTGGCAAGATTTGGCAAGATATGACAAGGTAATATTTGGCAAGATTTGGGAAGATATGACAAGGTAAGATTCGGCAAGATTTGGCAAGATATGACAAGGTAAGATTTGGTAAGATTAGGCAAGATATGAAAAGGTAAGATTAGGCAAGCTTTGGCAAGATATGACAAGGTAAGATTTGGTAAGATTTGGCAAGATATGATAAGGTAATATTTGGCAAGATTTGGCAAGATATCACAAGATAAGATTTGGCAAGATTTGGCAAGATATGACAAGGTAAGATTAAGCAAGATTTGGTAATATATGTGATTTTAAGATTTTGCAAGATGTGACAAAAAAGATTCGGCAAGATTTGGCAAGATATGACAAGGTAAGATTAGTCAAGATTTGGCAAGATATGACAAGGTAAGATTTGAAAAGATTAGGCAAGATTTCGCGAGATCTGACAAGGTAAGATTTGGTAAGATTTGGCAAGATATGACAAGGTAAGATTAAGCAGGATTTGGCAAGATATGATAAAGTAAGATTAGGTAAGATTTGGCAAGATATGACAAGGTGAGATTTGGCAAGCTTTGGCAAGATATGACAAGGTAAGATTTGGCAAGATTTGGCAAGATATGAAAGAGTAAGATTTGGCAAGATTTGGCAAGATATGACAAGGTAAGATTTGGCAAGATTTGGCAAGATTTGACGAGATATGACAAGATAAGATTTGGCAAGATTTGGCGAGATATGACAAGGTAAGATTTGGCAAGATTTGGCAAGATATGAAAAGGTAAGATTTGGCAAGATTAGGCAAGATTTGGAAACATATGACAAAGTAAGATTCGGAAAGATTTGGCAAGATATGACAAGGTAGAATTTGGCAAGATTTGGCAAGATATGACAAGGTAAGATTAGGCAAGATTTGGCAAGATATGAGAAGGTAAGATTAAGCAAGATTTGGTAAGATATGACAAGGTAAGATTTGGCAAGATTTGGCAAGATATGACAAGTTAAGATTTGGCAAGATTAGGCAAGATATGACAAGGTAAGATTAGGCAAGATTTGGTAAGATATGACAAGGTAAGATTTGGCAAGATTAGGCAAGATTTGGCGAGATAGGACAAGGTAAGATTTGGCAAGATTTGGCAAGATATGACAAGGTAGAACTAAGCAAGATTTGGTAAGATATGAAAAAGTAATATTAGGCAAGATTAGGCAAGATATGACATGGTAAGATTTGGCAAGATTTGGCAAGATATGATAAGGTAAGATTAAGCTAGATTTGGTAAGATATAACAAGGTAAGATTTGGCAAGATTTGGCAAGATATGACAAGGTAAGATTTGGCAAGATTTGGCAAGATATGACAAGGTAAGATTAAGCAAGATTTGGCAAGATTTGAAAAAGTAAGATTAGGCAAGATTTGGCAAGATAGGACAAGGTAAGATTTGGCAAGATTTGGCATGATATGACAAGGTAAGGTTAAGCAAGATTTGGAAAGATATTAAAAAGTTAGATTAGGCAAAATTTGGCATGATATGACAAGGTAAAATTAGGTAAGATTTGGCAAGATATGACAAGATAAGATTTGGCAAGATTTGGCAAGATATGACAAGGTAAAATTTGGCAAGATTTGGCAAGATATGACAAGGTAAGATTCGGCAAGATTTGGCAAGATATGACAAGGTAAGATTTGGTAAGATTAGGCAAGATATGACAAGGTAAGATTAGGCAAGATTTGGCAAGATATGACAAGGTAAGATTTGGTGGAATTTGGCAAGATATGATAAGGTAATATTTGGCAAGATTTTGCAAGATATGACAAGATAAGATTTGGCAAGATATGACAAGATAAGATTAAGAAAGATTTGGTAATATATGACAAGTTAAAATTTTGCAAGATGCGACAAGGTAACATTCGGCAAGATTGGCAAGATATGACAAGGTAAGATTAGTTAAGATTTGGCAAGATCTGACAAGGTAAGATTTGGCAAGATTAGGCAAGATTTGGCGAGATCTGACAAGGTAAGATTTGGCAATATTTGGCAAGATACGACAAGGTAAGCTTAAGCAGGATTTGGCAAGTTATGAAAAAGTAAGATTAGGTAAGATTTGGCAAGATGTGACAAGGTAAGATTTGGCAAGATTTGGCAAGATATGACAAGGTAAGATTTGGCAAGATTTGGCAAGATATGAAAGAGTAAGATTTGGCTAGATTTGGCAAGATATGACAAGGTAAGATTTGGCAAGATTTGGCAAGATTTGGCGAGATATGACAAGATAAGATTTGACAAGATTTGGCAAGATTTGGCGAGATATGACAAGGTAAGTTTTGGCAAGATTTGGCTAGATATGACAAGGTAAGATTTGGCAAGATTAGGCAAGATTTGGAAACATATGACAAAGTAAGATTCGGAAAGATTTGGCAAGATATGACAAGGTAGAATTTGGCAAGATTAGGCAAGATATGACAAGGTAAGATTAGGCAAGATTTGGCAAGATATGAGAAGGTAAGATTAAGCAAGATTTGGTAAGATATGACAAGGTAAGATTTGGCAAGATTTGGTAAGATATGACAAGGTAAGATTAGTCAAGATTTGTCAAGTTATGACCAGGTAAGATTTGGCAAGATTAGGCAAGATTTGGCGAGATACGACAAGGTACGATTTGGCAAGATTTGGAAAGATATGACAAGGTAAGACTAAGCAAGATTTGGCCAGATATGAAAAAGTAATATTAGGCAAGATTAGGCAAGATATGACATGGTAAGATTTGGCAAGATTCGGCAAGACATGACAAGGTAAGATTAAGCTAGATTTGGTAAGATATAATAAGGTATGATTTGGCAAGATTTGGCAAGATATGACAAGGTAAGATTTTGGCAAGATTTGGCAAGATATGACAAGGTAAGATTAAGCAAGATTTGGCAAGATATGAAAAAGTAAGATTAGGCAAGATTTGGCAAGATATGACAAGGTAAGATTTGGCAAGATTTGGCAAAATATGACAAGGTAAGGTTAAGCAAGATTTGGTAAGATATGAAAAAGTTAGATTAGGCAAGATTTGGCAAGATATGACAAGGTAAGATTTGGCAAGATTTTGCAAGATATGGCATGGTAAGATTTGGCCAGATTTGGCACGATATGACAAGGTAAGATTTGGCAAGATTTGGCAAGATATGAAAAAGTAAGATTAGGCTAGATTTGGCAAGATATGAAAAGCTAAGATTTGGCAAGATTAGGCAAGATTTCGTGAGATATGACAAGGTAAGATTTGGCAAGATTTGGCAAGATATGACGAGGTAAGATTTGGTAAGATTTGTTAAGATATGACAAGGTAATATTTGGCAAGATTTCGCAAGATATGACAAGGTAATATTTTGCAAGATTTGGCAAGATATGACAAGGTAAGATTAAGCTAGATTTGGTAAGATATGACAAGGTAAGATTTGGCAAGATTTGGCAAGATATGACAAGGTAAGATTTGGCAAGATTTGGCAAGATATGACAAGGTAAGATTAGGCAAGATTTGGCAAGATATGACAAGGTAAAATTTGGCAAGATTTGGCAAGATATGACAAGGTAAGGTTAAGCAAGATTTGGAAAGATATGAAAAAGTTAGATTTGGCAAGAATTGGCAAGATATGACAAGGTAAGATTTGGCAAGATTTGGCAAGTTATGGCAAGGTAAGATTTGGCAAGATTTGGCAAGATAAGACAAGGTAAGATTTGGCAAGATTTGGCAAGATATGAAAAAGTAAGATTAGGCTAGATTTGGCAAGATATGACAAGGTAAGATTTGGCAAGATTAGGCAAGATTTAGCGAGATATGACAATGTAAGATTTGGCAAGATTTGGCAAGATATGACGAGGTAAGATTAAGCAAGATTAAGCAAGATTTGGCAAGATATGACAAGGTAAGATTTGGCAAGATTTGTTAAGATATGACAAGGTAATATTTGGCAAGATTTGGCAAGATATGACAAGGTAATATTTGGCAAGATATGGCAAGATATGACAAGGTAATATTTGGCAAGATTTTGCAAGATATGACAAGGTAAGATTTGGCAAGATTAGGCAAGATATGACAAGATAAGATTTGGCAAGATTTGGAAAGATATGGCAAGGTAAGATTCGGCAAGATTTGGCAAGATTAGGCAAGATATGACAAGGTAAGATTTGGCAAGATTTGGCAAGATATGAAAAAGTAAGATTAAGCAAGATTTGGCAAGATATGGCAAGGTAAGGTTAAGCAAGATTTGGAAAGATATGAAAAAGTTAGATTAGGCAAGATTTGGAAAGATATGACAAGGTAAGATTTGGCAAGATTTTGCAAGATATGGCAAGGTAAGATTTGGCAAGATTTGGCAAGATATGACAAGGTAAGATTTGGCAAGATTTGGCAAGATATGAAAAAGTAAGATTAGGCTAGATTTGGCAAGATATGAAAAGCTAAGATTTGGCAAGATTAGGCAAGATTTCGTGAGATATGACAAGGTAAGATTTGGCAAGATTTGGCAAGATATGACGAGGTAAGATTAAGCAAGATTAAGCAAGATTTGGCAAGATATGACACGGTAAGATTATGCAAGATTTGTTAAGATATGACAAGGTAATATTTGGCAATATATTGCAAGATATGACAAGGTAATATTTGGCAAGATTTGGCAAGATATGACAAGGTAAGATTAAGCTAGATTTGGTAAGATATGACAAGGTAAGATTTGGCAAGATTTGGCAAGATATGACAAGGTAAGATTAGGCAAGATTTGGCAAGATATGACAAGGTAAAATTTGGCAAGATTTGGCAAGATATGACAAGGTAAGCTTAAGCAAGATTTGGAAAGATATGAAAAAGTTAGATTTGGCAAGAATTGGCAAGATATGACAAGGTAAGATTAAGCTAGATTTGGTAAGATATGACAAGGTAAGATTTGGCAAGATTTGGCAAGATATGACAAGGTAAGATTTGGCAAGATTTGGCAAGATATGACAAGGTAAGATTAAGCAAGATTTGGCAAGATTTAAAAAGTAAGATTAGGCAAGATTTGGCAAGATATGACAAGGTAAGATTTGGCAAGATTTGGCAAGATATGACTAGGTAAGGTTAAGCAAGATTTGGAAAGATATGAAAAAGTTAGATTTGGCAAGAATTGGCAAGATATGACAAGGTAAGATTTGGCAAGATTTGGCAAGATATGGCAAGGTAAGATTTGGCAAGATTTGGCAAGATAAGACAAGGTAAGATTTGGCAAGATTTGGTAAGATATGAAAAAGTAAGATTAGGCTAGATTTGGCCAGATATGACAAGGTAAGATTTGGCAAGATTAGGCAAGATTTAGCGAGATATGACAAGGTAAGATTTAGCAAGATTTGGCAAGTTATGACGAGGTAAGATTAAGCAAGATTAAGCAAGATTTGGCAAGATATGACAAGGTAAGATTTGGCAAGATTTGTTAAGATATGACAAGGTATTATTTGGCAAGATTTGGCAAGACATGACAAGGTAATATATGGCAAGATATGGCAAGATATGACAAGGTAATATTTGGCAAGATTTGGCAAGATATGACAAGGTGTGATTTGGCAAGATTAGGCAAGATATGACAAGATAAGATTTGGCAAGATTTGGCAAGATTTGGAAAGATATGGCAAGGTAAGATTCGGCAAGATTTGGCAAGATTAGGCAAGATATGACAAGGTAAGACTTGGCAAGATTTGGCAAAATATGACAAGGTAAGGTTAAGCAAGATTTGGTAAGATATGAAAAAGTTAGATTAGGCAAGATTTGGCAAGATATGACAAGGTAAGATTTGGCAAGATTTTGCAAGATATGGCATGGTAAGATTTGGCCAGATTTGGCAAGATATGACAAGGTAAGATTTGGCAAGATTTGGCAAGATATGAAAAAGTAAGATTAGGCTAGATTTGGCAAGATATGAAAAGCTAAGATTTGGCAAGATTAGGCAAGATTTCGTGAGATATGACAAGGTAAGATTTGGCAAGATTTGGCAAGATATGACGAGGTAAGATTAAGCAAGATTAAGCAAGATTTGGCAAGATATGACACGGTAAGATTTGGCAAGATTTGTTAAGATATGACAAGGTAATATTTGGCAAGATTTCGCAAGATATGACAAGGTAATATTTTGCAAGATTTGGCAAGATATGACAAGGTAAGATTAAGCTAGATTTGGTAAGATATGACAAGGTAAGATTTGGCAAGATTTGGCAAGATATGACAAGGTAAGATTTGGCAAGATTTGGCAAGATATGACAAGGTAAGATTAGGCAAGATTTGGCAAGATATGACAAGGTAAAATTTGGCAAGATTTGGCAAGATATGACAAGGTAAGGTTAAGCAAGATTTGGAAAGATATGAAAAAGTTGGATTTGGCAAGAATTGGCAAGATATGACAAGGTAAGATTTGGCAAGATTTGGCAAGTTATGGCAAGGTAAGATTTGGCAAGATTTGGCAAGATAAGACAAGGTAAGATTTGGCAAGATTTGGCAAGATATGAAAAAGTAAGATTAGGCTAGATTTGGCAAGATATGACAAGGTAAGATTTGGCAAGATTAGGCAAGATTTAGCGAGATATGACAATGTAAGATTTGGCAAGATTTGGCAAGATATGACGAGGTAAGATTAAGCAAGATTAAGCAAGATTTGGCAAGATATGACAAGGTAAGATTTGGCAAGTTTTGTTAAGATATGACAAGGTAATATTTGGTAAGATTTGGCAAGATATGACAAGGTAATATTTGGCAAGATATAGCAAGATATGACAAGGTAATATTTGGCAAGATTTGGCAAGATATGACAAGGTAAGATTTGGCAAGATTAGGCAAGATATGACAAGATAAGATTTGGCAAGATTTGGCAAGAATTGGAAAGATAGGGCAAGGTAAGATTCGGCAAGATTTGGCAAGATTAGGCAAGATATGACAAGGTAAGATTTGGCAAGATTTGGCAAGATATGAAAAAGTAAGATTAAGCAAGATTTGGCAAGATATGGCAAGGTAAGGTTAAGCAAGATTTGGAAAGATATGAAAAAGTTAGATTAGGCAAGATTTGGCAAGATATGACAAGGTAAGATTTGGCAAGATTTTGCAAGATATGGCAAGGTAAGATTTGGCAAGATTTGGCAAGATATGACAAGGTAAGATTTGGCAAGATTTGGCAAGATATGAAAAAGTAAGATTAGGCTAGATTTGGCAAGATATGAAAAGCTAAGATTTGGCAAGATTAGGCAAGATTTCGTGAGATATGACAAGGTAAGATTTGGCAAGATTTGGCAAGATATGACGAGGTAAGATTAAGCAAGATTAAGCAAGATTTGGCAAGATATGACACGGTAAGATTATGCAAGATTTGTTAAGATATGACAAGGTAATATTTGGCAAGATTTCGCAAGATATGACAAGGTAATATTTGGCAAGATTTGGCAAGATATGACAAGGTAAGATTAAGCTAGATTTGGTAAGATATGACAAGGTAAGATTTGGCAAGATTTGGCAAGATATGACAAGGTAAGATTAGGCAAGATTTGGCAAGATATGACAAGGTAAAATTTGGCAAGATTTGGCAAGATATGACAAGGTAAGGTTAAGCAAGATTTGGAAAGATATGAAAAAGTTAGATTTGGCAAGAATTGGCAAGATATGACAAGGTAAGATTAAGCTAGATTTGGTAAGATATGACAAGGTAAGATTTGGCAAGATTTGGCAAGATATGACAAGGTAAGATTTGGCAAGATTTGGCAAGATATGACAAGGTAAGATTAAGCAAGATTTGGCAAGATTTAAAAAGTAAGATTAGGCAAGATTTGGCAAGATATGACAAGGTAAGATTTGGCAAGATTTGGCAAGATATGACTAGGTAAGGTTAAGCAAGATTTGGAAAGATATGAAAAAGTTAGATTTGGCAAGAATTGGCAAGATATGACAAGGTAAGATTTGGCAAGATTTGGCAAGATATGGCAAGGTAAGATTTGGCAAGATTTGGCAAGATAAGACAAGGTAAGATTTGGCAAGATTTAGTAAGATATGAAAAAGTAAGATTAGGCTAGATTTGGCCAGATATGACAAGGTAAGATTTGGCAAGATTAGGCAAGATTTAGCGAGATATGACAAGGGTTACTTAGGGTTAGGGTTAGGGAGTGAAACGTTGACAGTTACTCACCATTCAATCCACTTGTTCTTTGCCTCCAGAGCTTGCCAGCTCTGCTGAGCTGTCGAATGCGCAGTTTGCTTGCGGAACTTTTCCCGCAGCCTGGCCAGAGTGATGTAAAGTTCCTCCTGCTTGTAGTTCTTAATGTGATCTTTGCAGTAGAGGTAGCGTAGGCCGTATTGGAGGTGGTCCACGTACTGGGCTATGGTGCTGCCTAGTATCCCTTTCTTCACTAGAGACTGGACAAACTGTTGGATCATCTCTTCACTCCTCAGACAGTCTAGTGTTGGTGTCTTGCCCAGGGTGTCTTTAACATAGGCCAGGAACACTGGAGGTGGACAGGCAGATGGGCATCAGTGAGCACCCACCCTAAGTTCTATCTGACAGTCATGATTCCCATTACAACAACTCCACGGCAAGGCATTGTTAATTAAGAGTCAAGTATAATTACTGACAAATGAAAATCATTGCAGCCACACCCTCTCCCCATATGGAGGTGACTCACACAGAATGTGGAGGGAGACCTTGTTCCATGTCACGAGACTGATGGCATCGCCCTCCCTCCGCAGACTGACAGGATCCACGTAGAAGCTTCTCATCTGCTCCATCCGACTCTCTAGGGCCGGGTACTGATGGACGTTCAGGTAGTTCCTTGCCCGTCCCCCCTTGTCTCGCCGCGGCATCTTAGGTGCTGGCTCATAGTCGTCGTCATCACTGTCTGAGGAGGGGCAGGGGGGAGAGGGCGAGTGTGTTGGTGGGCTAACTGGATCCAGTCTCGGTGGGTTAACTGGGTCCTGTCTTGCTGGGCTAACTGGATCCAGTCTCGGTGGGTTAACTGGGTCCTGTGTTGGTGGGCTAACTGGATCCTGTCTTGGTGGGTTAACTGGATCCTGTCTTGGTGGGATAGCTGGATCCAGTCTTGGTGGGTTAACTGGATCCTGTGTTGGTGGGCTAGCTGGATCCAGTCTCTGCGGGTTAACTGGATCCTGTGTTGGTGGGCTAGCTGGATCCAGTCTTTGCGGGTTAACTGGATCCTGTGTTGGTGGGATAGCTGGATCCTGCCTTGGTGGGCCAACTGGATCCTGTCTTAGTGGGCTGTCTGGATCCTGTCTGATTGGGTTAACTGGATCCTGTGTTAGTGGGATAGCTGGATCCAGTCTTGGTGGGTTAACTGGATCCTGTCTTGGTGGGCTATCTGGATCCTGTCTTATTGTGTTAACTGGATCCTGTGTTGGTGGGCCAACTGGATCCTGTCTTGGTGGGATAGCTGGCTCCAGTGTTGGTGGGTTAACTGGATCCAGTGTTGGTGGGTTAACTGGATCCCGTCTTGGTGGGCTATCCGGTTCCTGTCTTGGTGGGACAGCTGGATCCTGTGTTGGTGGGCTATCCGGCTCCTGTCTTGGTGGGACAGCTGGATCCTGTGTTGGTGGGTTA